>OY735272.1:8807910-9392910 GCA_963457715.1 Argyresthia albistria
TAAGATCCATACATGTCGATGTCGACGTTTATCGCTACGTACATGATTACGAAAATATTTGTCAATACATCAAAAACTTGTAAAAGTTGAGAACAGAGTTACAGAATAAAACAAATAAGACAATACATAGCGATGTAATCGCGTCTTTTCAACAGAGTATACAGACCTGCAATAAGTCAATTTACAATACTTGTGATAGGACCTCAGTCACATCGGAATTCCTTTATAAAACATTCGACACTAGGAAAGTGCCTACCAAATGGAAGAGATACTAAAATTAGACCTTACAACGAGGGAAGAGCCACTGACTCGACACTGACACGCGAGTGGAGGTCCGATGCGACTTCAGTCCATTCGACACTACGACAAATCAAACACGCCTTCTCCCGGACCCACTGCTTTATTGACTCACCAGTGTTCTTATACAATTAAATCATAACAATTCAGGTCAAACAAAACAACATGTGCCGAACATAATAATTATAAATACGAGTACTTCAAACGGACTGGCATGACAAGACAGAGGCGTCGGGATTGCTCAGTCGGCGCCAATAAATAACGTATATACACGAGGCGACTCGCGTTACTACACCCCCAATATACTTTATAACCTTTTTTTTAATTTATAATTTATTTCGTTATGTCCTATCTATGTAGGTTTGACGGTCTGCGAGGGTCCAGACGACCGCTTGTGCGTGTCCCAGCCCTTAGAGTACCGGGTCCACCGCCCACGGAACCCCAGGAGCAGCGGCCCCTGGGTCGCATGGCTGCGGGGCGCCCGGGGCCGTGGATGTGCCTGTCAGCTATATTGGCACGCGGCGGCGATCGAGGGGAGGGGGTCGTGGGGGCTCCGGATGTCAGCCCGCGATGATCACTAACTAGCTAACGTACTGTCGCGAATGGGTTCAGAGAGTTGTATAAGACCGCGAGGATCACGTCTTGAAAAGGATCAAAAAATTGACAGAAAAGTGTTTTACAAAATGTACGTGGCGAATCACGTCTCCGGGCCGAGCTGTCATATTTTATCATTCCATATAAAAATTACAAAAATCTTGACAGCCCCACGCGAAGGCATAATTTGCGAGGTTCATTAAAGAGGCGCGTATCCTATCAATATCGCAATAGTAAACATAATTTCAGTATAGTTAAAGTTACTCGCATCATCCGTTCGGTTGCACATTCACGCCTACACTAACTACATTCTACTCACATGAACGCAACCCGAATATAAACATTACAGTTCACATAATGCAGACCAGATCTATCTGTACCAAAACTGTTTTTCCACCACTATTGAAAGGAAACAGTGAAATCGTACGCCAATAGCGGTGACGCGGCCGCATATGCCGCTCACATCAAAATTGACATGTTTACCGAAAAATGCGCAGACGCACTTCCCAACGTCAGATCGTTAAATCGATAGATCTCACGACTATTCCACTTTCGGCTCGACCACGAGTCGGAAGTACTATAATGGAATATACCAACAAATTCAGCGTCCGTTGACAATACAAAATCTCATGCTACTGTCGCCCCAAAGATAATATAATATACTAGTCGCACCTAACTCTCAAATCAGCTGGTACCAGTCGTGTCATCTACCACTTAACCGATAACCGCGCTTATTGCTACATCCTCAACCGCCTCTAAAACACTGGCCGGCGACATTTGAATTCGGAAAAAGAACAAAAAGGTGTGTATAAATTCGCGGACAAGTTAGCTAGGTCGTCAGTAGTGGCGGGCTACTGCTGCTGGTACTGCGCTGAGGGCGACGCGTACATGACGGGTTGTGGCGCGCCCGCCCAGCCGCCACCGCCGGCCGCGCCGCCGCCCGCCGGCATGCTCATGCGGTACCCGGCTGGAACAACAGGTGGCGCTGGTTACAATTTGTGGACATGAGTCAAAAGCATCAGACCGGCAATATCGGCCAATGGGCCACATTAGTGTCGCGATTAAATGCCAAATAGAGCATTATGTGGCCAGAGAGGGCAACATTGCGACGAGCATAGTGAGGCAGAGGCATTAGCTAGGCTCGCATTCTGTCTCTCAAGAATCTATTACACTGCCTCCTAATTAAGGATGCTCGTTATTACACTACAGTCTATTCGTGATAAGAGTGCAGTGAAATTTAAATTTAAATCTGTTAACACACACTCACAGGACAGGACACAACCTTCGCGTTCGAAAGTTTGCCTTCAACTGACTGTGAACTTGGCTTGATAATTGAAAACGATTTGATTGGTTACGGGGCGTGGCTAGGCTGCCGGACAGTGATGACTTTACTGCATTCTTATCACGAATAGTCAGGGCAATGTAATAGCTACATCAGCCCTGAGAAAAGGGAGAATAAGTACTACTCACCAGCTGCTGCAACCTGTGGGTTGCTGTACGCTGTAGCGTATTGCTGATAGTACCCAGGGGCCACGTAAGCGCCCTGTATCGCTGGGTAGCCCTGCAATCAATAGAGACCCCCCGCTATAGACCTTCGTCGATATACACGCAAATATCAAGCTATGCGTAGGCTTTTTCTCTCTACCGCTGGCAGTAGCACGACTGAAGCAATACTGAATTATTAGAGACGTCGCGAACTAGCAACGCGACATCTTTTTGAAGCACAGTCGGCCGCTCACTGGCTGAGTACTGAGAACATAGCCTTGAGATCTCAAGACTTGAGATAGTTATGTGTTCATGTCAGTGTGAGGCCGGCAAATAATGCGAAAATCATCGGAAGGTGCCTTGAATGATTGAAGGTGACGCGAAATGTATGATGTTTTTTTATATGTAGCTTCATCTTCGCAAATCCTAGCAGCAATTCCGGGTCGCTTTTATAATTTGACACATCAATGGCACTATAAGAGCCATATTTAATTAGGACACCATGGTCACGCAACCCGGGGAATACGTACATATTGTTGGGGGCGCGGCACTGGTTGCGCGAGTGGTGTCCTAATGAAATATGGTCCTAACTTAAGACTACTATGTAATATACAGTAATATGGTGTCCCGCAGCAAGTTGTTAAATTATAAGAGCGACCTACAAAATCATTGCCATATCAATTCATAACTGCAAAAAGACGTTAGGATAAATCCAAGTAGACCGAGAGAGGGCAATGAAAGCAAGCAATCATTAATTTTCACATAAAAAAAATAATCTAAAATAATAAAGTACGTAACATGAACATGACAGATGAATCTGTAACATAGAACTCAGGGGTACTCAGCTCAGGAGGACTATTAGAAACAGGCCATCTTTAATTGATTGCAAGCAAAAAAATACACTATGGGACCTGAGAAAAATGAACACTACTTCATTGCCACATCTCGCACCAAGGCCGTCAAAGCGTTACTACAGTAGGCGGTAGTTATAACAAAATCATTTACAGTCATGTGCTGAGCTGGCCCTGCATTCCCTGCACCCTGGAAACCAGAAATGGCGACATGTGTTAGCTCAGTCCGCAGACCAAATACAGTACAGGGAAGGTGTGGCAGACGGGACTTAACTTAAAGGGAATAATATAAGATCCGAGACTGGCAATATGACCGATTTGTACTTTATATTCAACGGCTATAGGGTACCAAAGTGAGGGACAGAGTTATTGGGCATATTTGTTACTGTGGATATTAAAAATGCACCCGAAAGCCGGAGGATTTTGGTTTGAATTAAATCAATGCGACATTCTCGTCCCATTCTCGGTCGGACCTTACGGGAATACACATACCTGATTAAGGCATCGTCGTCCCCACTTGGTTGACGTGACGTGACATCGATGTGTAAAGGCCACATCTGCACTGCATGCAGTTGCACAGTACATGCAGTGCAGACGTGGCCTTTGTCAGATGTCGATGCCTCGTCACGTCACTTCTGGGCACGACGCAACGGAACAGTAGTGTGCATGCAAGTGTAACTGGCAGACTATATATGTTACCGGCCAAACCCAATTTTTAGGACAAACTAGTTGTTCCTACACGCGATAGGATTAACTAGTTTAGCCTAGGCCAAACTAGTTGATCCTGATATAAATACGCACACTCTAGGATAAACTAGTATGGCCTAGTCTAATATGATTATTTGTTAAATTATGGAGTATTTTATTTAGTTCAACATCTATTTATTGTGACTTTCTAGATATACTATAATATTTAGACTAGGCTGTACAATTTTATTCTAGAGTGTGCGTACGTTATCAGGATCAACTAGTTTGGGCTAGGCTAAACCGGTTTATCCCATCGGGCTTAGGACAAATTAGTTTGGACTAGGCTGTACTTGTTAATCCTATCGCGTATAGGAAGAACTAGTTTATCCTAGGCAAAACTAGTTTGTCCTAAAATCGGGTTTGGCCGGTAACATATACATGGATAAATTGTCAGTCAGCATAATACACATGATGTAGTTGGTGGCACGGTGCAACTTATACTTATAATGCAAGTGTGTCACAACAGTCATCTGTATGCCTTAATTATTAACATTGTCAATAATAAAACAATTGTATTTCAGGGTTACGGGGGTTAGTATGAGCAGTAGATGTAGTGTTGATTTGCCTGAAATTTGTAAAGTGCCTATGTTGTACGGTAAGTCGTCCTATGGACTACAGTTGTACTATATGGGAGAAACATATCCAGAACGCGATTGTAATCATCATAAACTGGTTTCTTTCACTGGCAGTATTGATTTGTTTTGTCCCTAGAGGGATAGAAATACAATGATTATAAAGTTACGACATAAACTAACTTTCTGCACAATATTCAAAGACTAATTAGAAAGAGACGGGAATTTGTTGAATGAAGGCTTAAAATGTGCAACAAGTTAATAATAAATCAAATCACTATGTGTGACAAGTTGGCAAGGTCTTAGGCATGTATGTAAACTAGGTTTACAACATTGTAGAATACACAGTGACTGCAATTTCCAAGCCGTAGCTAATCAGCAAATGAAAATTAGCATTTCTGCCAAGAAAACTATGGTTAGGAAGAATCATTTTGAGTTTGAGATTTGCAAAAGATCAATTCACTTAGCCCAGGAGAACAGAACGCGACCACTTAGTAAGTAAGAGCATAGCATGAAATAGTATTAAATTAATTAAAAAATCAAATCAAATATATTTTGAAGTAAAACTTCTTGGGGCACGGGGGTAAAATTTATTTTATTTATTTAATTATTAGAAATATGTATACATGTTACTGTAAAAGCCCGAAATACGGTAAATCCTAGGATTTACCGGTAAAACCTAAGATTTACCAACTAGCTGTGGTAAAAGCCCGAAAAGTTTTGTTAACAACTTCCTTCATTTCGGGCTTTTACCACCATTCACTTGGTAAATCCTAAGATTAACTTCAAATACGCCGGTAAAAGTGCCGTCTCCGCCCAGGCTGTGTCGGTACAGCCGCATGAAATTATCACTGCGGAGCGGACCCACCACACCATACCCTTGGCCATACATACATCTAGGGGTAGGGTGGGACGGGATCATACCCCCATAGTGCTGTAGTACATAGTAGAAATAATAATAACGTTTTATGGATTTTTAGCCGGTGGTGGTCCCACTCGCCATCCTTTCAACTTTCCATAAAGTACCAGGGCAACAGACTGTTGAAGGAGCTTATCATTAAAGTTCAAAAGTTAAAACGTGTACACCTACTATTATGAAATAAAAATACTTAAACATATAAAAGAACTGGAATCGGCCCAGGAGTGAGATGCATGGAAACGGGGAAGAGAGGCCTTTGCCCAGCAGTGGGATGCTATATGCTAATAAATAATAATAAACATATAACTTTTGATTATTAAGAATATCCTGCTGCAACAGTCTGTTGCCCTGGTACTTCATGGGTGTTCCGCGGGTCTACTGGTAATAAAGGTTATAAATGAGTAGGTACCTTTACTACTTACTTACTTACTTGATGTTTTAATAAATATTTGTCTGCTAACATATTTTTAGGGTTCCGTTAGACTTAGAGAAACATGGAACCCTTATAATTTCATCAAGTCTGTCTGTCTGTCTGTCTGTATGTCACAGCAACTCTATTCCATTAAGTTATTAGGACTACACAGTTGAAACTTGGTATGTAGATGTATTCTGTAAACCGCTTTACGATATTTATACAAAAATAAAAATTAAGGGGGGGCATACATGGAATTGACAACATTTTTTTTCATCAAACCTATATGTGTAGGGTGTCTATAGGATGTCTTTAAAAATGTCGTTGAGGTTCCTAGAAGCATTTTTTTTTTCAAAGTCAATCGTTAAAGAGAAATACTCTTAAAAAGTGGGAAAAATTGTGTCCCCCTCCTAACCTAACCTAACCTTTAAAGTAAGAGAGTGAAAAAAATATATGCTGTGTATCTCAATACAAACTTTCAACGAAAATTAGTTTGAACAAAATATAATAAGCAGTTTTTAAGATATAAAACATTTATTAAAAACCGCAAAGATAACTTTGTCATTCATACCAACACTATGAAAAACAAAGTAACAAGAAAAATCCAGTCTTATAATTACTTGCTACTACGGAACCCTTCATGGGCGAATCCGACTCGCACTTGGCCGCTTTTTTTAAATTAATAAAAAAAAAACATCCCCAGCATGAGGGTTAGGTTCAATCCCATCCTAGCCCTAGGGGTATGGCTAGGTGCGTGGCGATGCCGTTGACAAGCCCATCCTAGCCCTAGGGGTATGGCTAGGTGCGTGGCGATGCCGTTGACAATTCCATCCTAGCCTTAGGGGTATGGCTAGGTGCGTGGCGATGCCGTTGACAAGCCAAATCCGGAATTTTGCGCCTTCGCTATAGATATTGCCAATATTGCCATGCAATTCACATTCAAAATCACCTGTTGATATTTATGGAGAAGTGAAAAATAAAATAGAAATAAACGGAGATAACAAAACTTTTTGGGCTTTTACCACAGCTAGTTGGTAAATCTTAGTTACCGAGTTCGGGCTTTTACAGTAACATATACATTTTTATTAATGCATGTGCTGTAAACATGAAATGGTCTGATTGGCAATAGTTTGTTTTTTTAAAGAGCCTCCAAATTTGAGATGAGAGATGCAGAGTAGAGAACATTGAAGTGCAGAAGATTATCTTAGATAAGAACTAATTTCATAATATAATGAGTATGAACAGAGATTGTGGTATAGCAATACAACAATTTATTTTCTAGGGTGGAGACACTTTAAACAAGACAAAAGGACAATTATCATTTCAAGCTACTTGACCTAATTAACAAGTTCATGTGATATGAACAAAACTTACAAATGATATTTTTTGTCTTATTGCTATGGAATAGAAGTTGAGTTAGTAGGTAGATCATTTTTTAAATCATCTAAAAAGCTGGCTCCACATCCAGCATCTTTTCAACCGACTTCAAAAAAGGAGGAGGTTCTCAATTCGACCCGTATGTTTTTTTTTCTATGTTTGTTACGCGATAACTCCGCCAATTATGAACCGATTTGAACAAATCTTTTTTCGGCGTATAGGTAATACCTCAAGGGTGGTCCCATTGACACCAGGTCAGTATCTGATGATGGGATCCTGGAGAAATTGAGGGAACTCTTCAAATATTATAGGCAGACCTATAGTGATTTTTGTGTTTTTCATAATAACTCGTGCAAATGCACATGGTAAGCATAATATTGTGATGCGGAACTGCTGATGAAGACCACATATGGCCACCAGATCTGCTCAATACTAGGTACAAATACAATGCGTGGCTGACGGGCAGGCAACGCATAGCCTAAACCGGTGGACCTAGAGCCATGAAACTTTGTACAGAGGTTCCTTAGTAGCGTGGGGTAGCACTGAGATGGGATTTTTTTTTTTTTTTTTCTCCTTTTTTTGCAAACATGCGATCAGTCCTTGGACCATAAGCAGTTGTTGTGATGGAGCTAATGGCGTGTTAGGCATGCCCTCCCATTGTCGGGTTGCCTTCATCAGTCGCTTCGGGGTAGATTATCCCATGTATGTAGCCTTTTCAGGCGTCTTGTTTTTAGGGGCTCCCTCAACATGTGGGCCAGTCTGTTATCATGATGATCAACTCTGTCCTTATAGGCTTTGGTCATGTTGCTAATTTCCTCTTTTACGGTAGGAATGTTAAGGAATTTGTGGATTTCATCCATTTTGGTAAACCATGGGGCGTTCACTATCGCTTTGAGTACTCCATTTTGAAATCTTTGCAGTATTTCTGTGTTTGACGTTTTCGCTGTTCCCCAGAGCTGTATTCCATATGTCCAAACGGGTTTTAGTATGGCTTTGTAGATTAGTACTTTGTTGTCAACTGTGAGTCTAGACTTTCTTCCCAGTAACCACTCCAAGGATCTGAATTTGTGGTTAAGCTCGTCACGTTTTTGCTGGATATGCACTTTCCATGTTTGTTTGCGGTCCAGATGAAATCCAAGATACTTGATGACTGTTTTGTGGGGTAGCACTTCTTCATTTAATTTCACCGGTGGGCAGTCCTTTTTCCTTAGGGTAAACGTGATGTGGTTGGACTTAGGTGCACTAGCTTTAATTCTCCAGTTCTTCATCCAAGTGTGCACTTTATCAAGATGCACCTGTAGGGTACTAGATGCAGTGTTTGGAGATGGGATTTGACAAAATTAATTCCCCAAGGGTGGGGGGATAAGGAGTTAGTTTGTATTAAACTCAATCTAATCAAATAGGGTTTGTGGAAGTCGGTTTTTTCTAAAGTTTACTTTTTGTTTCAATTATTATAATACATGTAGGTACATAAATTACGGTATTTAGTAGCTAAAAATTACTATTTATATTCATAGCTTGTTTGAAAAGATATTGACCCAATTTGGTAATTTATGTTAATATTACTAATGCATGTGAGACTGGCATTCCAATCTTTTTTATGGTGGTCCTATACATTAAGAATTATTGGGAAAAGGGTAATCTTAATTCAGATTCAAGCATCACCTTAATTCCACAATTTCCTCTCTATTAAGCTTTCGCCATTTCAGATCCAATTAACAATGTAGAACATTTTCTACCCAAATATGTAGGCCAGCCAGACTGTAGAAAAATTATGCAGAAAGTTACATTTACAGTTAGTCTAGATGAGAATGTGGATCTAGACACATTTCAGTGTCATAGCCAAGTTAGAATAAATAATTTGATATTTACCTGAGCATACCAGTAGCCCATGCCTTGTTGGTATGCATACTGCTGGTACTGTGTTTGTGCCCCGACCATGTTCGCTGGAGGTGCAGACGCGTTGCTTGAACCACCCTGAAAAAAATTAAGAGATTGATTTAAAAACATTATACAGCTGCTCCACCACCTCTTTGAAGACAATATTTTTTTATGTTTGTACTGTCAGATTTCAAGCTATTAGTGGGATTTGACACCTTCAGACATAACACATAGGCATTTATCTGTTAGTGTTGAACATATTGAAATGTTATCAATCAGACAATGACAGTGGGTATAATGCTGATGTTTTTATAACTTCATATACCACTCTAGCATGAGTGGTATTTGGTTTAACTATTCAACCAGTTGACTCATGCCAATAACATAAGAGATGACTTAGAAAAACTATTTTCAGTCAAGATGTGCCAGTGATTTAGATAAGAACATGTTTAGAACATTACAAACCTGGTTATCACTCCCTCCATTCTCTTTGCCCCAGAAACATTTTACTGTGTGTCCACTAATTTCTGTGTTGTGTACCGCCTCAATAGCATGGGCTGCAGCTTCCTTCGATGTGAACCTAATGAATGCATATCCTTTATCTCTGAACACTCTTATGTCTTGTATCGGACCAAACTGTGAGAATGTATTCTGCATTAACTCCTCGGTTATCACATTGCTTGTAAACCCACCACAGTAGACAGTTGTGTTAGTCGGTGAGCTCTGGTTGTACACCTCGTCAAATGTCGGCTGCTTGGCTCGCTTGTTGCTCGGAGCGCCTTCGTTGGGCCTGTTTGTGGGTGGCTTGCGGGTTGACCAGTTGGTGCGTATGGATCTCGAGCCCAGCCACTGTCCGTTCATAGCCTGGATGGCGGCTTCGGCGTCAGCCTTCTTCACAAACGATACGAAAGCGTATCCTTTCGATTTGAGCGTTTGTGGGTCACGGACGATCCGGCAGTTGGAGATTTCTCCGAAGGGCGCGAAGGCCTCGCGCAGAGTGTGCGTCTCAATCTCGGGGGAGAGGTCCCCGACGAATATGTGGTGGTGGTTGCTCGTGTCCGTCTTCGGCTGATTGCCCGGACTCGTCGCCCAGTTAACCTTCATTTCCTTTTCCAGGAACACTCGTTTGTTCATGGCGGCCAGGGCCGTAGCCGCCGCCGAGTGATTTGTAAACTCGAGAAAGGCATACGGATCGTTGCCCGGCTCACGGATTATCTTACAGCCTTTTACTTCGCCTATTTGTCCGAACAAAGCGCATAGGAAGTCTTCCGTCACACTCGCGTCTAAATTACCGACGTAGAGAGTTTTCGGGTTGCTTTCGTCGCCCATAATTAGTTTTATCGTAATCTAGGTGATACTTAATTACGACTACGAACACTAATAATAAAAGTACTCCTAAACCAACGTGTTATTTCATCACACAAAACATTGGATGACGGATCAAAGAAAGAAAAATGTCGCAAACAGCGCCTAGAACTTATCGAAAGACGTTGCTGTTGACTCGTGAAACGTTCACTTTTCGGAAACAAACGCATCATAGACGAATTTCCGGTAGAAAATATTCAAATATTAGGCGGGAAGACATTTTAAAAACAAAAAATGGGTCTAAAGCGCAACAATATTTTCCGTTATATTCTATTATTAAAAAAATAAATAGTTAATTTTCATATTTTTTGCAATAAACTAACAAAATCTAGTAAAAGAACATAATTTGACTTCAAAAACCATAACCAAAATGACATCTACATCATAGACAACACAAACTTTCCCGGAAATGAGTGTCACTTTACAGTCTATGAATCATCATCGGTGTGTTCTCTGTTGTGCATTACGTTACGTGACATGAATGCTAAATTCTGATTTGTTGATGCTGTCGACTGACCAATCACAAAATTATACACAAGTACGTTTCTGATCAATCCTCCAATGACATCGCATCCAGACTAAGCATAATCTTGTCAGTTTTCTATTTATAAAATTTATAAATTCCTTCATGCCATGATTGCCATGCCAGCCATGCCATATGCCATGAATGAAAGCAAGATTGAAGAAATAATGGTCTTTTTCTGAGGTCTTTTTATAGAAATTATGATCTTGGTCTTATATTTCACTTATAGAGTATAGAGCTATAAAAAAAAAACTATTTTCGATTGTGTCATCAAGTTGTTCGATTATTCGATCGATTGTTTTCGCATTGTGGCCTGTGGGTCTGAGTGTCATGGCACCTCTCTAATTTTGACAGTTCGCCAACAGTTGTCACATCACACAGCATTCGAATGAATGCAATAAAAGTTTAAAATTGCAGAAAATTACAATAAAAGCATGTTCAAATTGATTAGGCCATGCTCCTAGCACACACCTCGGCCTTCTTACCATAGTCACATCTGTAGTTTAATTCGTAATTAAGTACTCGCGAGGTTATATTCGACGGTAGTCGGTACACGTATGCAGTGACCGTGGTGCATGTTTTAGCTGTTTTCAGTGAGGTTTTACCTGAAATGACGTGAGAAACCAATAGAAGGAACAGTAGGCAAGATGTTGCCATTAATCCAGAAGGACACGTACTCTCCCCGCGGCGCCCTGGGCGGCATCAAGGATAAGTTAAACAGCTTGATAAGGCTTATCTATTCAGACCAGAACTCACGGAATCTATTCCTCTTCCTTATCCTGAACTTGTCTTTTGCGTTCGTTGAGCTCTTCTACGGAATTTGGACGAATAGCTTAGGTAAGAAAGTGGGTTATAATGGTTCATTAAATTATTTATTTTCAGTAGACTATGAAAAGAACTGATCTGAAAATGGTTATGTTTTCCCAAATCAAATGTATTTTAAGAAAATCCTGTGTGTCCACTAACACAAATATCCCAGAATTCAAGATAACTATTATCTTGGTAAACTAAATGATTCCTCAAGGCATTTATAAGTTAGATGGCACAATTAACTTTTCGTCAGTGGGTAATTTTATAATAATTACATTTCATTTGTTATCTGCCCATAGTGACCACTCTAGTGACGAGGGGCAAATACTTAAGATATAAACATAGATCTTAATAAGCAACTAATACATCATTAGATCAATTGAGAATTCATAAGTTTAGAAACAAATTTCATCTACTTTATTTTATATTTCCAGGTCTCATATCCGATGCATTCCACATGTTCTTTGATTGCACGGGGCTGGTGGCCGGACTTGCTGCTTCAGTCATCTCCAAGTGGCGAGCCAACGAGAGATACTCCTATGGCTACTCGAGAGCTGAAGTAGTTGCTGGATTTGTGAACGGACTCTTTCTGCTGTTTATTGCATTCTTCATTTTGAGTGAAGCTGTTGAGAGGGCTATTGAGCCTCCTGAGGTAAACTATACAATACTTCTATTTATATCATGAAAACATTCAGTAAGTACTAGTCTGTCTATTCAAATATTTAAGGAAGAACTAAAACATGCCCATGTCTTGGTTGTTTGCATGTTTGTGATGTTGCTGTTTCTGGTTTCCACAACACAGGGTATCCTAGTGTGGTGCCAGCACATACATTGCTTCTGGAATTCTTCATTATTCACAAACATATGCCTCTATGTAAATGTTTATGCCTTGGTTGTTGGTTTAAGTGTGACATTGCTGCTTCTAGCTTTCTCTCCGACTCTCTCTTAAGTCAACACAGCCCTATCAGGCAATCAAGGGCCAGAAGCTATTTATGCCTGTATTTTTTATAGATGTAAGTTTGCCATTGCTGTGCAAAGGCCTCCCCATGTTGCAAATACAATAGTCTATGCCAGTACAAAACCTTTGACTGTTGATGTTCATATGACATGTTGTGCATCTGTCTACCATGCAAGAGGTCCCGGGTTTGAAACCCGGCTGGGAACAAAAAAAGCCCCAGGTCTTGGATGTTTACATGTTTGTGTGGTCGCTGTTTCTGGTTCCCATGACACAGGGTATCCTAGTGTGGGGCCAGAAGCAATGTATGTTCCTGTATGTCAATTTTTATGTTTATATTATTCATATGGGCCCTTGTTTACCTTTTGCTATGAAATTAGTTAATTATAGTTACAGACTTTGAACAGTACTCTGCAATATAGAATGCAAACCAGGCAGGCAATAAATTAAAATATTTAGTTGATTCCTTTGTTACTAATCTGTTGTATTACCTTTTGCTATAAGTACATTTCCTGTTTTTGAAATAAATAATTTGATTTGATTGATTTGAGTGGTATGATGCAGTCTTAAATCCAGTCTTATAATTACTACTACGGAACCCTTCATGGGCGAGTCCGACTCGGACTCGCAGGGTTTTGGCCAATTTTTGATTATCTTATAAAGAAGTAATCAACCAACTTAACAAAAGTAGTTACCTAATAAAAATCATTTAACTTCAATGTAACTTAATTTCATACTACTAGATTTATCAGACAATTAATTTATGACTCAAATCAGCTTTTTAACTTATCAATACAATGGAAATAGAAAGTGACTTGTATGTCTACGACTTTGTGTCGTAAATGCATTGCGCAACTGCTACATTCCACTTAAAACTTATTATGTTTTTTTTGTATCTTAAATCTCGGAGTTTGCAATCAGAATACAATTTTATATGCCTTTGTTATAAGAGTTACTTTTTGGAGGCATGAATTGTAAGTCAAGCACGTTTTTCCATTACCTACTTCACTCAAAGTTTAATTTCAGTAATGTACCATGAAGTCGTCGCTACAGCAGCTACTGCCTTACGAATTCGTTATTATAGCCTGTTAATTAGCATGGAATATTCGCATAATAATATTTGTAACTTAAATGGGCCTATTTGAATGGCAGACTTTTTAAGCAGATATCTATAAATCTTGTAACAAAGTATCGGTAATGTTATCTGTATCTGTATCTTGCATTATAGAATAGAGGTTTTATTTATCTTTATACTGCATGTATCACAATTAGTCGCAACATATTAGATAAATATTACACTCGTTTCTGACGTAGATTGAGCCATATTATAAGACTCACGTTTAACCAACGTGATGAAAACTCTCGAAAACAACGTAACAATTTAACACTCAATTTTTAATATTTTAAAGAAGCTCTTCTATTGTACCATGCCGGGGGTAAGGTGAAGGTGGGTCTCTAAGTTATACCCAAATAGTGACTGACTTTCAACGTACTAGTGGCTCTGTGAGCTGTAGACCTCGCGAGTATGTCGGTGGGAAAGCTGAACTGCTAACACACATAAAAAAAATAACCCAAATAATTTTCTTTCAATAACACATACAAACTTATGAATGTACCTGATTACGTACATGCAGTATAAAAGTAGCCGCACCAATAACTTTGTAAACTACCTAAAATTATATAGTCTGTTTCACTCTCATGGTCTTTACGGATTGTAGCGATTTTTTTACATTTTAAAACCCCATATCTCCGTCATTTTGAAAAAAATCTAAAAACTGGCTCGAGTAAAAAATTCTATTTATTTTTCCAACCTGCTCACAAAATTTCACGAGAATCGGTTCATAAATGCGACCTGTAGAGGAGAACAACCGGACAGACATACGAAAGCATTTTTGCCCAAACCTGAAACGGAGACGCTTCGCTCGCTCGGTCAATTATCGAAGAGTTCTATACTAAACGTTCACTTGGAGATCCAAAGTAGATCCTCTTTGTGTAAATAGTAGTCTTTGTCTTGTTGCTTTAAATTTAAATGAGACGGCACTTGCAAACTGACGACAGCCCATTTATCTTTCCA
Source organism: Argyresthia albistria (assembly GCA_963457715.1). Lineage (NCBI taxonomy): Eukaryota > Metazoa > Arthropoda > Insecta > Lepidoptera > Argyresthiidae > Argyresthia > Argyresthia albistria. The sequence goes on from OY735272.1 coordinate 8,822,773, forward strand.
GGTAAAACACGAGCGTTTACTCCTCGTCTCAGTAATCGGGCTGGGAGTGAACCTGGTCGGGATCTACGCGTTCTCGCACGCGCACGCGCACGCGCACGGCGGCGGCGGCCACGGCCACTCGCACGGCGGCGGCGGCCACGACCACGGCCACTCCCACGACGACCCCGAAGCCCCGACCGGCGCCGGGTCTGCCATCATGCGCGGCGTTTTCCTGCACGTCCTAGCAGACACGCTGGGCTCAGTAGGCGTTATCATATCAGCTATTCTAATGCGAATGTTCGGTTGGATGCGAGCGGATCCTATTTGCTCGATGGCGATAGCGCTGCTAATAGCGGCCAGTGTGGTGCCGTTGGTTCGCGATTCCGCCGGTATCCTGATGCAACGGACTCCGACTTCACTCGAGCGTGCGTTACCAGCGTTGTTCACGCGTGTAATCGGGCTGGCGGGGGTGCACGCGGTGCAGGAACCCCACTTCTGGACTCTATGTAGTGACGTGCACGTGGGGGCTATCAAGCTGGAGGTGGCTCGGGAGGTGGACCCGCGGTACGTCACCCAGCAGACAGCGAGGATCTTCAGGGACGTCGGTGTGAAACATCTAACGGTGCAGCTGGACTATTCGCCGCTCTGATCCGAGGCGCGGAAGGATCTTGTATAGCGGGATGGGATAAACGGAAGCTGTTGCGTTTGTGGGTTTCCGGCAAAACTGGTGCAGTTGAGTGATGATGACTCTGATGATAGAACAGAAAGCACATTTATTCAACTGTCACAATACAGAAAACACAGCAATAATAAATTACAAACAGAAACAAGTACGAAATAAAATATACACATGACAAAAATAACAGTAAAAAATAAGATAAGAAGATACATGAATCGGGATATGTCAATAGACTCGGAGTCGAGCTGCACTCGAATAGCAATCGTCAGAGATAAGGCGATAAGGGTTATTTTGCTCGGACGTAAAGGTCGCAAAATTTTATTGAAAGTATTGTAAAAATTCTTACTCCAAATAGATGTATAGTTTTGCCGGTAAAATAAACTACTTATAGCGATATTTTCTATTCCATGTTAACATTAAGTAGGATATGGTTCAAAGAAATGTAATTATTTAGTGTCATTTACCCCCTGTATAATAATATGACATTCGGTTATTATTTGATTAGTATTTGGAACCAGTACGTGTCGCCTGCCCCAGATCCTACGGTTTTTGGTTTAACCAAATGGCAGGTAACACTGTTTTGGCTTTTACTTTTTTTTTACCTTCCTTATAGGTTTTTATTGAATTTATTGTGATAGTGAAATGGGAGATTAGATTACTTCCTAACGATTATAGAGTGAAATTACTATAATAGCAAAAATTAAATGATACCTATTTCAGTATGTGAGTTCATGAATGCATTGTCGTGTTTATCTACATATGTGTGTGTGCGGTGTATATGCGAAAACTCTTGCACGTACAGTCGCGATCTCATCCATAACCCTGTTTAGGAATGCTCGTATTCCGTGCCCATAGGGAATAAGATCGCACTACAGGTCGCGCCATGTTTCTGTGGCTCTGAGCGAGCTGTGTGACCTCCATTCAAGTAAGGCAGGGTGAGAGAGTGAGAGTTAACATGATAGCTTGCTCAGAGCCAAAACATTTGGGCCTAACTGTAAATAATGTCCCGTTCAATACACAGCGCTAGTGATTTGCTAGAACTATACCATTTTTATAACACATTATGTGGCTGTTTATTCTTAATAATGGCTCGATTGTTTTATCTCATAATGAAATGTTCATATTTTCACAGCTATATTCTTCGACATAGGTACTATAGAGAAGAGTACACAATTTACAGTTTTGTGCAAAACGTTTATTATAATTTTGATGTAGAATGTTATCTAGTTTAGGCTATACTTATTATTAATTACTACTACTACTACTATTTATTAATTCATACTCTTGCTCCCAATCGAATTTGTTTTCTTTCGACATTTTCAGCACCTATGCATTTCCATCATTCTTGTATTTACATCTTATGATATATCTAGATTCTTTGTCAGACATTCCACATTTCAATTATAATAGATATTATTATGCCACTATGCTTGGAAAGAAAACTGATTATCTGGATTTATTAAATGATTGCATTTTAATTATGTATTTATATGTCAAAATATTATATTTTAATCGTTTATATCTACGAACTTCTTATAAGGATAGCAAAATTCTTAGTTTTTTTATGAATTAATATGTAAGCAAAAGTTTTTAGTTGAAGACGTCACAATATCCTTTAGGATAGTTTAGTTAGTGTAAATAAATTTAAATCTGAAATTTTCAACAAACCATCTAAATGGTGTCTAAACATAGCCTTATAAAATTTTGTAAACAACATACATAAGTGTATGACTCCTTATTTATTGAGTAAATCCTTTGTATTTATTTTTATATCACCATAAACTTCCGTAGAAAATAATAAAAGATCGCAATTTTACACTTACCGCTGGTTCTTTCTATGATGACTTCACGTGTGTTACATGGATGTCGGTATTATTGTGAAACCTGGCTGTTCTAGTTTGAACTGAGCTCTCATTTGTAAAATGCTGACTACCAGTTGCTACTTGGTAGATTTTGCATTGCATTGGAAAGAAGATATCTATGCTGCACTTTTACTCCGTACTGACCACTCTGACCAATCAAATGGTAGTTGTTGGTCTAAATGGTAGTTAAATGTAGTAAAATAAATAAGAAAGTTAAGTAATCAAATATTTATTAAATAAACCGTGCCAATAATTGCCACGAGATCTCTAATTATTACAAATGCATAAAGTTACACACAGCTTTGTGATGTCGCTCCTTACAGAATACATTATTTGATCACTGGAAACACATTTAATTCTATATTACATCAATATTTGAACATAATATCATTTCATGATAGAACTTTAAGTACCAACAATTACTTTCATTCGGAACCATTTCTAGTTTACTCTAGGCGCTCTAACTTTGTGCAATACCTTCAATACGGTAGGTATAGAGGTGCCGCCATCCACGAAGACGCGTGACGTAGCTATTTGCATCTTTCTCTTTCATCGGGACACTGCTGAAAGACAAATATGCAAATAGCTACGTCACGCGTCATCGTGGATGGCGGCACCTATACCTATATTTCAACTAATTTCAAGTCCTTACAAACATGTGATAACAATTAACAATGTGTGACTTTATGCATGTAGTTGTAGATGGACCAGTTTGGCTGTGAAACGGGAGGGAAAGAGAGTTCCAATAGCCGAGCCAAAGTTCCAGGTTGAGAACCTTCAAGGCTCGGGAAATAATGGATCTCTATCCATTATTTCCTGAAACAGAGACTCATACTTAGTAAGCTCAACTTAGTGAAGCGAAACAACAAAAAGAAGATAGACGCAGAGCTCTTTCTCTTTTCTAAGGAATCGATTTTTATTGCCCACAGATAAAAACAATTCCTTTAACTACGATAATACTTAACAAAGTTACCTTGGCATGAAAAAACCTCACGATTCTTCAATTTCACAGCTGAACCGGCGAGTCTTTACAAATGGTGAACGAGTTATGATATATGTGTGTTATTCTATCAGCTTCTTGGCCTTGAAGTAGCGACGCAGATAGAGTACTTGCCACGTGGCCAAGCCGAGGAGGCAGACCATCGAAAAGATGCTGAAGAATAGCACCCGGTTGTTGGTTGACTCTGGAAGAAGAGAGATGGATTTTTATAAAAGTTATCTTTGCCTGCTTGCAGCCGTAGCATGCCTGCCCCCGCGGAGGGTCGCGACGCGAGAGAGTGAAGGACAGAGGCTGTCACAGAGTACTCTCTTTACATAGTACTCTCTGTCCCTCAACTTCCACGACTAAACCTTCCCCCACGCTCTGTATGCTACAGATGCGGGACCAGGGGGGTTTCACTTTGCTGAGTAGGTATCTACGGCCGGCTATACGCGCCAGTCGGTCTTTGTCACATGGTTGTCGCTCGGCTCTCGGTGCGCGCGCTAGCCGCGTGAAAACAATGACGCCGAAAACGAGTGCGATTCGCAACCCTGCGTGATCGGCATCGTGTCAGCGGTGTCTAATGGAATATGAACGCTCGTGTCATACGATAAGTTTCATTAATCAATTTCGCATGCGAGCATATGCAGTAGCATAGACAAATTTATTTTTTGCACCTAACTTGACTTTTGTTCTGGAGTGAACCTTCTGTACGTACTACTATTAGTTATTCTGTGGCGGGACTTAGGTCGAATCGCTAGAGGGCGAGTTCTACTATTTATTGCTCCATGCAAAATGGAGTAAAATAACTGGCTAAAAGTGGGCACAATGGTGGATCTGCCACCCGTATGGGCAAGGCGTGACGCTATGTATGCATTTATGTCTACTTTTTAACCGACTTCCCAAAGGATCGAGGAGGTTTACAATTCATCCGGATGTTTTTTTATTTTTTATTTTTATGTATGTGAAAATTATTTTTTCTTTGAAAGGACCTTCCCATTGGTCCCATAGACACCAGGTCAGGATCTGATGATGGGATCCTGGAGAAATCGAGGGAACTCTTCAAATATTATAGGCAGACCTAGTGATTTTTGTGTTTTTAGTAATATAACGTGCATTTACTCACGGTAAGCATAATATTGTGATGCGGAACTGCTGATGAAGACCACATATGGCCACCAGAACTGCTCAATACTAGGTACAAATACAATGCGTGGCTGACGGGCAGGCAACGCATAGCCTAAACCGGTGGACATTAAGCCATGAAACTTTGTAGAGGTTCCTTAGTAGCGTGGGGAGCACTGAGATGGGATTTGAGAAAATTAATTCCTCAAGGGGGGGCGGGGGGGATAAGGGGTTACAGTATTAAACTCAAATCTAATCAAATAGGGTTTGTGGAAGTCGGTTTTTTCTAAAGTTTACTTTTTGTTTCAATTATTATATGAAGTTGTCAAGTTTGATGCTTAATTCACCATCTAAATAGTCGCTACGGGATAAGCAGTGTGGGCAGACCACTCAGGATCGGATAGAGTGGAAGAGGGGGACAGAGGCCTTTGCCCAGCTGTGGGACATGGCAGACTTGTAATAAATAAAAAGTACCATTGGTGTCTCTCATCTCCTCCTCGCGTTTCCTCATGATGGTGAAGTCCTGCACGATGGCCTCGGAGAGGTCTTCCAGCCGCTTCAGCTCCAGCTCCATCGGCTTCAGCTTGGCCGCTTCACCGATCTGGAAAGTTGTCGCACTACTCTTGGAACTGCGCTACTTTGCATGGCAAACTGCTATTGCATATATTTTCATAGACTGCTTTCACCACGCGGTTTAGCCGCGACAGCATCGCTGCAAGCGGAACCCTTCACATTACAACGTTTGCAGCGCGACTGTAAGGGCGTGGACGGACGATGAAGCGCCCGCTCCGTCGCCGCTCCGACGCCGCTAAGCCTCGCTCTCACCGCCTTGCACCGATTTGTGTCTTGATGCTCGTTAATAAGTCTCTTAATACATCGGATGGAGCGGGCGCGGCGCGTCGTCAGAGCGGGCGCGAGGCGTGTGCGATGAAAACCATCCGATGTAATGGGTGGGCGCGTTATCGTCTGTCCACGCCGTAAGGGCGTCAATCGAACAAAAAGGTGACAGCCGCGCAACTAAAACGCCTATACAGGGTGTAACAGAAAAGTGTAGTCTTATTTTAGGAGGTTGTTAAGGACACATTCTGAGCAAATTTCACTATGAAACCGATTTGATCAGAGCAACTTTGTTTTTCACTTCTCCATACACATCAGCTGATCGCCCGACTCAAAACGTGTGGAGACGTAAAAAATAATGTAAGTTAAAATATGACTACACTTTTCTGTTACACCCTGTATATGTGAAAGCGCTCCTAGCGTCGTCGCCGTAGCAAGTGAGTAAGTTGGAGGATGCAACTTGTCTAGGGGGGCAGGTGAGGCACGATTGGGCAGCAATCACTCAGCAATTCAACCTGTTTCCGCCATTCTGGAGATAAGTTTAATGTGCCCATCAGACCAGAAGAATTAATCAATTCTAGACTTGCGCCATGGATCAAAAACAAACAACACAGAAATTCAAATAATAATCAAGCAAACAAAAATATTGGAAGAATAATGATAGTGTTGTATGTGGCATGTTTTCTAATGTTCAGTTAATGACATGGGTTTCTGAAAATACTGCCAAGTAATAACTTACTACAATGATAGTTAGAGTTTAGGTAGTTAGTAAATAATTGTAATTACCATTTCTGTTTGCATCATGAAGAGAACCCTGCAGTATTATTTAAATAAAATGATTGTCCCACGAGCGAAAATGCATGCGATTTGACGTCTGCCGCCCTTGCCGCCGCGGCGTCGTCGGTGGCGGCAAACGTAAAATTGCATACATTTTCTAAGTGGGTCAATGTCCTCTATTGCCATGTTAAAAAAATCTCACTATCATTTCTGTTAGCAATTAAATACACACCAAAAGCAAAAACCTGTATTTACCCAAGATTTCTGTTGTAAGAATGAGGTAGCACCAATCATGAAGACAGAATAAATAGGCATAGATTAATCCCAAATAAAAAGAAGCAAATGATAAAATAAGTTTGTCCAAAACTGTTTTTTTTCCAATAGAAAAATCAGCAATGACAAGCATAGTATAAAGTAGAATATGGATATAATATACTATACCATACATAGATACAAGTTTATAGTTATGATATGGATAATAGTATTTACAGTAGTATACTTACGCCTTCATAATTCTTCGCTTCAATACCAACTTTAATGTCTAAAGTGACATCTTGCGCTACACCACGGTGCTCTGAAATGTAACATCTGTGTCAATATTTGAGTAACTTTGAATAAAAGTTATTGCCATTTCCAAAAGTAAAACTATACAAGGTGTAAATAAATTAATGCAAAATGAGAAACTAATTTGTTAGGGACATCATTCTGAGCAACTATCATTATGAAACCGATTTAATCAGAGCAACTTTATTTTTCACTTCCCAGTACATTTTGGCCCGAGTAGATCAGCTGTTATGTATTATGACATGATTCTCATTTTACTAGCTTACCATGAACCCGCTAAGCAAGCAAGCCCGCAAGCATTTAAGTGGTGATATGAAAAGTGCTATAACACAATTATTTTCCTCCATAGAACATGTTTAACATCTTAATACTCTCTCTACAATTTATCTGACAAAACCAAGGCAATAGTTCCTGTGTTCTCTCTCTCTCTAGAACTGGGAAGTTACATATTGACATAGGGGGTTAGGTGAGGCATATAAACATTTTACTTACGCGGTGGCACCTTGGATATGAAGCACACTTCAAATGTGTCATATGTTTCCGTCACAAATGTGAACTTTCCCTTGCTGATGGTGTCCTTCTGTGACAGGATGTGTCCTTTTGAGTCTCGGACCTTAAAACAGAGATAAGAATTATATTTACCTACATAACAATAGATAATATTTGACAAAACCAAGAAATATGATTAGGAATGAGCTGAAACAAAAAATTATAATTAGTTTGTGGCAGTTTCTTATATGAGTGGGTATGTGTACACAATGCAGCAATACTTTTATAAACACTTTAGTACATATAAACAGCAATACCTACCATCTGATCAGACTACAAAAAGAAGGCAATATTCGATGCGATAACCTATTAGAATCAGTGGATTTGTGGATGGTTTGAAAAAGAATTCATGAACTCACGATATAGTCCACCCTCTGGCCAGCAACTTCTGTGATCTCATATTCACCGGCAACCAACACGTTGGCATGCAATTCTTCCTTCAAGCATTTTTGAGAATTCGGAGGCAAGCTCCACATTATACCCTCAGTGCCATGCCAGAATATACTCAAGAGGAACACGAGATAATACACCTCCATCTTTATTTATAATTACTACTAGTTATAGTTCAATAATAAGTCACAATTCATTACAATTACGATTGAAAAACAAACATATTTCATCTGAAAAGACCGATGAGTTGGCCCGAAAAAAGAGAAACGTCGTCGAATAACGATGTTGCCCTCAGCAATAAACATATTTGCTTATAAAATTGAGAATACAAATATTGTTCAAGTAAAAAGATATAATCAAACAGATATAGAATGGGATTATAGGAAAATTTGTATGACTGACTGCGTAGCTCTCTCAAATTCAAATGATAAATTAAGATTCACCTAATTATATATTCACGTATTATACCCACTTTCAAGATTATATTTTGTTAGTGGCAACATTAGTACGCTCGTCCCATTCTACGCTATTACCATGGTCCATGCTATTACCCTCTACAAACACATTAGTTATTGTTCTGAGCAAACACCTCATCTAGAGCTTCAGACATCCTCAAACAAAGAAGGGGTTTTTCGCATATCAAAATTGGGACAAGCAAGGATAAAAACTATAAATCATACGCAGTTTCCTGAAAATAAACCAATGAAGGGCTACAAATTGCCCAAGTCCGATGATGTTCTGTCTGTCGAGTTCGACATGTCGTTCGCCCCTTTTTGCCCAGTTTTGCGTGTAATGAAATGAACCTACTAGATAGTGCTGTAAACAAAACTTATTGATTGCATCGATCGATCGATCGAAAGAATGAAAACACACTGCGCTGTGATTCACGCGATCACTAGATCAAGACAAGCAAGAAACAACAAGAAAACTTTGTTTTCGTAGAATAAGTTCGTCGGAATACCTACTTTGTATAACATTTATCGTGCATTTATCCTCCAAGAAGAAGAAGAAAACATAGCTTGTCTCTGACAGCTTGGAACGTTGACATAACTAGACCTGGGGACAAGGTCGATATAAATTATCGATATTGCAACTAAAGTTACTGAATTTTTCAAATAAATCAAACAAAAGGAAGTTGTTTACACGTTCTCATTCTTGTTAAAATGGTTCACAGCTAGAGATGGGTTAATAGCCAGATCATTTGGCTATTAACCGGATAATAGGCAGATAAAAGCCAAACGAGCGCAATACGGTTCTGACGTAACAGTCTGGAGCGATGTGTGTTCCCAGCACCGCATTGTGCATTTAGTCCCGAGTAAACAGGCAAGCTGTGAACAGAACACGTCCTTTGATAGTATTGTTATACCTACCTATGTATAGGTACATTACCGAGTGCAAATACATTTTTAATTTACCATAATCGTGTGATTCATCCATCATTAAAAAGACTACAAGACAATACAGTGCAATATCAGTAAAAGTACTATAGCATAGGTACATGCGAACTACCCTAAACAGCTATTAATGTTTTATTACAAAACTTGTTTTTTTTTTTATGTTTGTAGTTTTAGTGAATTGTGATCGGAAATTCAGATGATTTCGGTCAAGTTCGTTGCAGATTTCTTGGCCAAGTGCGAATCTGAATTTTCGGGAAATTTTGACGGGAAGAAGTTGGAAAAATGTCACCTTTTTATTTCTAGCATTTCTTGCCAAGATTGTATTATAATTTTCATCAACTCTCACCTAGGAAACTGTTTCTCGATCAACAACTAATAAGAATGAATCGATACTCAGCGACATGTATACTTACCTCTATCCCATCACCGCTTTACAAGTGAAAGCATAGTGAAAGTGATTGAAAGTAAAAAAAAAAACAAAGTTAACCTATTTATATTTATGTTGTATTTTGTGGAATTTACTTACTCAGGAATCAAGTAAATAAACATTCGTTTATTGCTTCAAGTTGTGCCGTTCTTAGTCTAAAGCATATTTGGTGCTGATAATTGCGGAATGGCATCGTATTCAACAGAACACAACCTTGACTATAGATGACAGTTTCTGGATTTGTTATTTCGATCTACAAAATGCAATTATTTGCTTCTAGCTCCAGAAATCAATATTGCAAGTTGTGTCCTTAAATTCTACAAAGAAAAACATACAAGTTTACCCCTGGTAAGTTTAATAAAACAATTGATATTAGCATTTTGCCAGTGTCTCAGTATGTAAATGTTTACATAATACCAATGATATTTATGATATTTAGATACACTAATAGAAATTAACATCTAACTGTAAGATCATGAGAAAACATTAAATCCTGGTTTAAATGATTGTGTTACAAATAAAATATTTAGGTTGATTGGGGCACTCAAAAACTTGTCTTTTGAAGTTGCAAAAGTAACGTAATTTGTAATCTTTATGCAAAATACAAAGTAATGATATCATCTCCATCCCACTTGTATATTTACTTGATGTTATTTCAGGCAAATCAAGCATACAGTTTGTATATAACAAGCTCGCAGGCTGAAAGTAGGGTACATCACAAGCTTATTCTGTAAGAGAAACAAAAGCAGGCACCATAAACTGTTGTATGAGTATGTAAACAACTACCTACATACAACTTCTCTGCAATTTAAGCAAAAAGGTGAGTGAAATCAAATGCTTGAACTCAGCTTTCCAACAATCTCATGGTGTGTAGTGACAGGTGGAACTAACACCTAATGACCATGAGGGAGGAATTCAAAATCTGGGGTTGGTTTTAGAATCATTCATCCTTAGTTTGATTATAAAAAGGTGTTAAATGGATAGCTGCTCGTTACTTTCCTTACCAAAGTGCTTTTCTATTTGTGCGGAAATGCATAGTTTTTCTGGAAAATTAAGTTGAAATTTCCAAAATATTGAGTTGGGTTTTATATAAGTATGCATGAAGTTTGAAGTTTGGAGTACTTATGTGGCTAGAGGGGGGGGGGGGAGGTCCTTAGCTATCTTCTAACACAATTTTCTGATTTAGGAAACCAATACTTAAATTTTTCGAATTTGTAAAATATATTTAACGCAATGTTTACATCTTTACAAAATTAGGAATGTGAAATGTCAAAACCAGAAGCTCCAACGATGGATATTGGTACATGATTTTAGTACAAATGACAACAGATGTTGCAAAGGTGAAAAACGGCGGCGGCAATTTTGGGCGCAATATTTGTTTTCTTTTCAATTATATGGTTTGGGATACTGGTCTGATTGGATCAATTATAGGTTACATCCTGTTTGAAAACAAAGATAAGTTTGTTAGGCTTATAAGCAGAACAGGGAGCCGGAGCGAAGCGGAGCGGGGCGAGGCAACCCTTAATCCTGGTTTTACATTTTTAACCGACTTCCCAAAGGAGGAGGTTTACAATTCGTCCGGATATTTGTTTTTTATTTTTATTTTTATTTTTTATGTATGTTCCCCGATAGCGCCTAGACGGATGGACCGATTTGGAAAATTATTTTTTTGTTTGAAAGGGTTTACCTTCCCATTGGTCCCATTGACACCAGGTCAGGATCTGATGATGGGATCCTGGAGAAATCGAGGGAACTCTTCAAATATTATAGGCAGACCTATAGTGATTTTTGTGTTTTTCATAATAACTCGTGCAAATGCACATGGTAAGCATAATATTGTGATGCGGAACTGCTCATGAAGACCACATATGGCCACCAGATCTGCTCAATACTAGGTACAAATACAATGCGTGGCTGGCGGGCAGGCGACGCATAGCCTAAACCGGTGGACCTAGAGCCATGAAACTTTGTACAGAGGTTCCTTAGTAGCGTGGGGTAGCACTGATATGGGATTTGACAAAATTAATTCCCCAAGGGGGGGGTGGGGGTGGGGGGGTAAGGGGTTACAGTTTGTATTAAACTCAATCTAATCAAATAGGGTTTGTGGAAGTCGGTTTTTTCTAAAGTTTACTTTTTGTTTCAATTATAAAGGGAAAATATTTATAGGAGTTTTTTTTTTCATTTTCCGGTCATCCAATCTTAATAAACTTTAAAAATTCATATCTTAATTTCCGCACTTAAAAAACTATATTGGGGGGATGGGAGGACCTCCCTTCTCCCCCCCACCCGCCAACTAAGGATGAGCAATGCTAAAATTTTACCAAGATTTGTGTTGATGACAGGTTCGTTGCATTAAGTTGAGTATTAGAGCTGGTGCCCCCTGTAAGCGTCTCTGATTAGCCAATAGATCGTTGGAAGAATACATGCAGCTTGATTATTTTCAACCGACTTCAAAAAAAGGAGGAGGTTCTCAATTCGACCCGTATGTTTTTTTTTTTTATTGTTTTTTTTCTATGTTTGTTACGCGATTGCTCCGCCAATTATGAACCGATTTGAACAAATCTTTTTTCGGCGTATAGGTAATACCTCAAGGGTGGTCCCATTGACACCAGGTCAGGATCTGATGATGGGATCCTGGAGAAATCGAGAGAACTCTTCAAATATTATAAGCAGACCTATAGTGATTTTTGTGTTTTTCATAATAACTCGTGCAAATGCACATGGTAAGCATAATATTGTGATGCGGAACTGCTGATGAAGACCACATATGGCCACCAGATCTGCTCAATACTAGGTACAAATACAATGCGTGGCTGACGGGCAGGCAACGCATAGCCTAAACCGGTGGACCTAGAGCCAGGGTTCCTTAGTCGCGTGGGGTAGCACTGATATAGCATTTGACAAAATTAATTCCCCAAGGGAGGGGGGGATAAGGGGTTACAGTTAGTATTAAACTCAATCTAATCAAATAGGGTTTGTGGAAGTCGGTTTTTTCTAAAGTTTACTTTTTGTTTCAATTATTGATGATTCAGTCTGTCCCTGTCCAGTAAGTTGATGTAACCAATGTGGGCTATTCTTGAGGTGTCAAAACCACTAAACTAGAGGAATTAAAGGCACTAAACTGACAACCTTCAAATCCGACAGTTCTTGCGGGGTGGCCACGAATTCCAATTTCAAATACACCATTTTAATTAGTTTAGTTAGTTGCCTTCGGAATCGCAGGCATTGTCTGGTTTTAGACATTTGTGAATGGAAGAGAAATATTCGCAAATATGTATGCAATTATTTGCTACATCACTATGTCTATTGTGATTCTCCGACAGCAAATTGTCTCCGTAACTTGTGATTCCATGTTATATCGAGCCACAAGATAAATGCCTTTAGGAAAACTTATAAAATTATTAACTTAAATTATTATTATCTAAAAAAAAACTTAATTACTTAATAATCACTATATTGATTTTCCACACTTCCAAAGTATGCACACTTGTATGTGTTACATTTTTTACATCAGTACCAATATGATGATGATCATTGAATAATTGTTTGACTAAAATAAAACTTTAACTTTGGCTCAAACCGTTGAGGCCTTTGCCCAGCCGTGGGACACCAGGCAATTAAAAAAAAAAACTGCTTCTTCCAGGAAATTTCTCAGTGCGTCCGTCAGGGTCTCTGCTTCACGCCACACAGCACCATGTAGCAGTCACATATCCAGTCTTCATTTAGGTGAGTCTCATCTCATCACGGGGTGCTCAACCCATACAAATTAGAATTAGTAACCCTTCGCAAAAAGGAGATGGCGCACAGTGTTCGCAATTATTATATTACTTTGATTTTTTGATATTTTCATATGCAATTTTTTTATTTTAATTTTTGGAAGTTACCTGTTTGTGAACTTATACGAGAAAAACACATGTATTACTAAGTAATTATGTTCTGTATTACAGTATACATAATAAATAATAATATAATTCGTACATATAATAAAAAAGTTATTTTTGTAGCGCTTTTGTATGTCAAGATTGACCATTTGATCTGATGCCTACTCGTTGTTTGCCTCTTCATCCGATGAGTGCGTACTTTCAGGAGCTTTAGGAGCTTCCAGTAGCTTCCAGTACTTCTGGCGCCAAAGAAGTACCCTATTTTCGCTGCGGCAATGGTCTGAGGCTGGATGTCAATAGATCGGAGATTAGCAGGTCTTCAATTGTCAGCTTCCTTCCAATTTTCCTCGTGCTATGCTCTCTATAACAACGGCAGTCTTTGTGTCTAGACTCTAGAACTTCTTCGCTAAGCTGGCCTAGGAAGCACGAAATCCTTCCTTGGTCGAGCTACAGCAGATGGAACAGGTGAAAATTCAGGCTGTCCAGGCGGAACAGGTTGTCCGGCATCTCGATTTTGTCCTGACCAAAGCACTTCTTGCAGCCAGTCATTGAATTTCAAAACAAATTTCTCTTTGTTCTTGATAGCATATTCCATTTCTTGATTAACACAGCAGAAAACACCTTTATTTTATTTTTAGTAGCTTCTTCTTTACGACATACACGCCGGAGTACCCCAGGGTTCGGTGCTTGGGCTTATCCTATAAACAATATTCACATCAGATCTACCGCAGAGCCCAGGGGTCACTGTGGCAACCTTTGCTGATGACACAGCGATTCTAGCATCAAGCCGGTGTAACCAAGAAGCATCACAAATCCTGCAACGTAGTCTAAACGATGTTCAAAGCTGGCTTACAAAGTGGAGAATCTGTGCTAGTGCATCATTTACCTCGCTCGAATGATGTAAAGTATTATGCTTACCTTGTAACTAGCTATTTCACCCTCGAACTATATTCGCCCTCGCTCGTTTCGCTCGCTCTGGCGGCGTCTAAATATCTCGGGTAGACTCGATCCTTAGCGCCCTTTGCGAGCTGCGCTCGCATGGGCTCTAAATTGGACCTTCGTCCGAAATAGCTCTCTTTCACCCCTCGTGTAACAAACTACTATTGTAGGGTGGAACATGATCGTCATGCACATTCTGACACCCATCAGCAGGGTATAGGGTTCCCAGTACAGATTTCCATTTGTTCCGATCTTGGGCCATCTGCTCTAGCTCCGCCCAATCTGAGCTCACAAGGGCGTAGGGTGGATAGGTGAGCAAATACAATATACAGAAGCTAAACCTTTCAGGAAGTGAGTTTAAATGCTGATACTTAGCCAGAACAACTGCGGAACTTAGCTGCATGCGAGCAGAACTCAATTTTTTTATCTGCCGGACAATGATCTGCGTGCATACGTAAATATGCTAAAGTTTTTCCTAGAAAAGATTAGGCAGAGGTACAGCCGCGCCAAACTTCTCTGGTTCTGAGCGGGGCCGGGTGGGGGTAACCTCTCTTTCTCACATAGGGTGAGAGAGCGAGTGAACTTGGCGCACACTGTAAAGTTGCTGCACAAACACAACAAATGTTTTCCAGATAAGGGATGATTTATATTAGACCGGGGCGTCCCCGGCTTTTGCACAAAATGTATGCAACGTCTCAACTCTGTACCCTGTCCGGGTCCATCATATTCTCTAACTCATGCCGTCACTTTCTCACGCCAGGGAAATGAGAGAGCTAGAATGAAAAGATGCTGGATTTCGCAAGTCTACAGTTACGTATATACGTGCAGTACTATTATCTCTTCTGTGCTAGTCTAGCTAGTCTCTCTGCAACTGGACCTACTGAAAAGAAACTGATCAGTGACGCTAGTCACAAACTAGTTTACTATTAGCACAGGATGCTCATCCCGTACAAATTAGAATTAGTTACCCTTCGTAAAAAAATAATGGCGTGAGGAGTAAGCTTTGTACGTCAAACGTCATGGTTTCAGTTAACATACTTCTAGGTGGCGCTAAACTTAGAATAAATCCTATATATCTTAGCGCCATCTCGTGGTATTTGCATTTTTTCGATGGTGCTGCACCAAGCGATAATGACCTCGAACTTAAGAAGCTTCCGTAGCATCTCAGTTTACGCCGGTGTCATATTTTGTTCTAGGTGGTCTATCTGTATTAGTATTTAATATTATAGTAGTATATCTGTGCTATTTGTCATGATCATGATGAGTCAAATATCCACGGTATATTATAGCTAAGGCACAGATAACCACGAGTGCAATTTTAGCTAACCAGCGTTCTTATCTTCCCGACCGGGATTTGAACCCGGGACGTTATTGTCAACGACTTGAATCTTGACTACCTAGAAAACCCATACGACTGTATGACCCCAAAACAAAAGTAATCCTGTATAGGCGTCATAAAAAACTTGAAAAACACTGCTGTACTGTCAGTACGTACATCAGTACATCAGTGTGCCAGTACATCATTTACGCCACTCACTCTAGTATATCATTGAGGAGTTCTACACCAAGTTACCAAGGCAGGCCAGCTTGCATGGACTAGTTCAATGATTAGAGACTAGATGGCGTTGCCATCTTCTTCGTTGTAGCACACCTCGGACACTCCATAGAACGCTCGTAAAATAATCACCTATTACTACTACATAGCCTAATGACATTTGTACACGTGCAAATGTGTGCGTAAACTCGTTCGTTTGTGAATGTGTGCGTTCAGCTTCTATACAAAGTGTCTCCCGAAGAGGCTCCCCGACTCCGGGGTGAGGTGCGGTATCTGAATCCGCGCGGGGAAGGGAGTGGCCGTTCTGTACGTAGTACTATTATCTCTTCTGTGGTTGTAGTCAACTGATATAAATTCACCAACTTAAAAACTTAAATAACCGGCCAATGCGAGTCGGACTCGCGCACGAATGGTTCCGTACCATTATCTATAAAAAAACTTTTGTTGTGTGGAGCCCCCTTTAAATATTAATTTAATTATTTATTTTTTAAGTACATTACGTAACATTTTAAGCGTCTACCTGCTACCTATCAATATCAAACAAAAATGAGCAAAAAAAATCACGTTTGTTGTATGGGAGCCTGGGAGCCTCCCATAATATTGAATTTCTTTTGTTTTTTAGTACATATTTGTTGTTATAGCGGCAACAGAATAGTTATTTATCCAACAAGTGAGGAAAGTTCGTTTTTCCTATGAGTTTTGATTTTGTGTCTTGAGCGAACGAAGGATTGAAAAATAGAATCACGAGCGCAGCGAGTGATTATAAAATTCAATCCTGAGTAAGCGAAAGACTCAACAAAACGAATAGCAAATGAACTTGCTCACATGTTGCATACAAAACTTTTCACCACTCCCAGCAAGAAAGTATTCAGTCACCATAGGTAAATAAATTAAATAGTCACAAAACAAATCAAAAAGATTCTTTATTATAAAATAAAATAATAAAATAAATAATCAGTGATCATGAATGACCTACAGTAATTTAATTCAATTTCTTATATGCTGGATTTTATTGGTATGTTTATTTTATGATTTTGTTTTATTGGTAAGTTTCTGAAATTATCTGGTTAACAATTACAGTAAGGCCTGTAATAACCACTTTTACAGCCTTATCTTTACTATTAATCTTAACTTATAAGTATTTCTATTCTAAGTATAAAATTATTTATTTTTTAAAATATCTTTAAAACTTAACATAAAAATCAGGCAAGGTTAGTTTCTGAACGGAATCATTACTTTCCTCACTGTTCAAACAGTGAGGAAAAACTAACTTTCCTCACTGTTTTCGTAGAGGAAAGACACTTCTTTCGTGCGGGAGTGGTGAAAATACTATTTGTGAACATTTCAACTGTCTAGCTACCACGGTTCATGAGATACAGCCTGGTGACAGACGGACGGACGGACGGACGGACGGACAGCGAAGTCTCAGTAATAGTACGGAACCCTAAAAACCGACTTCATGAACTATCACTTAGTCCTCCCCGCTCGGTATAGAAATGTCGTCTATATACCCGAAAACGAACCTATGAATTCTGTCTCCTTACAGTGAAATCCATATGTAAGTACATATTGTTTAATATAAACGAATACAGGGTGTAACAGAAGGGTGTAGTCATATTTTAGGGGGTTGTTAGGGAGACCATTCTGAGCAAATTTTACTATGAAACCGATTTGACCGAGCAACTTTATTCAGTAATTCAGTCGCTCAGTTAGTTTTTCGGTTAGGTTAGACTTTATTGATGCTCGTTTAAATACTACCCATATTTATGGGGGACTCCCATACAACAAACGTTTTTTTCGTTTTTAGTGTTCCGATCCTTAAAAGAAAAAATATAACCGGCCAAGTGCAAGTCGGACTCGCGCACGAAGGGTTCCGTTCCATTATCTATAAAAAACCGCAAAAAAAAATATTTGTATGAGAGCCTCCCTAAATATTAATTTAATTTTAATTTAATTATTTATTTTTTAAGTAAATAATATACTTAATATATTGTGAACATTTTAAGCGTCTACCTGCTACCATTATCAATATCGAGCAAAAATGAGCAAAAAAATCACGTTTGTTGTATGGGAGCCCGCCTTAATATTAATTTTTTTTTAATTTTTAGTATTTGTTGTTATAGCGGCAACAGAAATACATCATCTGTGAAAATTTCGTATGTCCGTCTTAGCTTATGTCACACAGTACGTATGTGCATCAGATACTTAAAACCCAACGCTCGTATAGCAGAATCTGATTTAGTGCATATCTAATGCATCTCAAGCAGCTTCAACCCCTTTGAACATGAACAGCACACTTCATTCCCTCATGCGAGGTGACGTAACAAAACGAAATCGAGAGTGCTACGGTAAAATGGCTACGAAACGGGCCTTATGCCGCATTTAGTTCCATTCAGGCGACTCGGCCGTGACAATGCGCGCGGCGATACCGCCGGGCGAGGGGGGAAGCAGCGGGGACGGTGCGGGGCGAGGCGCGAATGTGGGTCGCGACGCTCAGTCAAGTTCAAGGCCACCAACAAGGGAGACCCGCTCGACGCTCCCCTAGATGGCGCTGCCGAACAGATTCCGAGTTTGAAAATTCGCGAGCGGGGGTGCGGGGCGCGCGGGACACGGGGGTACGAATTTTCGGTGCAACACGCGAGTCGACACTGCACTCGCGTACCGATCGCCGCGACGCGCAGTGTTCTCGCGCGACCAGCCCAGTCTAGACCTAGACACCTAACTTAACCCGGCCGATTACAGCTCAAATACAGACAATATGGACTGGATGGACGACGTAGTAAGTTTTCATTTTCCTACATTTTCGGGTTTCAGCCGAGCGGGAGGCGGCGTTTTCGGCGAAATATCTCGCCTTGACCTAGGATAACATGGTCCAGAATGCGCTGGACAAACGACTGCCGAATTTGGAAGATATATTTGCATGCTCGTTATATTCTTATCAAGTTTTAGTACAATCATTCACATTGTTTAAACACTTCAAACAGCTTTTTGAATAACTCTGCATTTATTCATCGGCTCTACTATTTTTATTTAAATCGGTATTTAAATAAAGTGATTTTTTCCAGACACCATTTAGCAATCGTTAACACGCTAAAGCATTTGTTTGGACTGTGTCTAATTTATCTGGTGCTCAATTTTCCGCATCCTCATTGTTTATTTTCTAAAATATATTCATCAAAATATCATCATTTAATCAAAATCCGAGTGCTTCTGCCACTTCTATACTTAGGTACTTGTTTATTTGTATTAGCTTTTAATTCTGAATTACCTAGCTGAAATATTGCAACAATTCACATCTACATTCAAACTGCATAATTATGTTTTTCAAAAGTGTAGAAAATGTTACAGCGAAGGCCATCTTCGATATGGATTTATCAGTCGTTTTTTCATCATTCCAATTTCATACGCCGCTAGAAGATATCTGAAAATGGAGTCTAC
Source organism: Argyresthia albistria (assembly GCA_963457715.1). Classification (NCBI taxonomy): domain Eukaryota; kingdom Metazoa; phylum Arthropoda; class Insecta; order Lepidoptera; family Argyresthiidae; genus Argyresthia; species Argyresthia albistria. Next base: position 8,842,151 of record OY735272.1, read on the forward strand.
ATTAAGCATTGTTCCACTAAATATACAGGTTCGGGTTTCAGTAATCCCGATGCGTGATATGATGGCGGAGAAGCATGTACATTATTGTACATGTACATAAAGTGGTAGGCGCGACACTCTCCCGACCTGCCTCAATATTCGCTCTATCGATCCGCCTACTGCCATGACTGTACCAAAGCAGAGCCGCTAGTTCTAGCGTTTTTATGTCTATTTTTACCGCGTGGCAAATGAAGATTTTTAGTTTCGCATACCGCCAACACGATTTTAATTGTTAAGCTTTCAATATCAAGGTTTATTGTGACGCGTGCTAATAATGCCGGCATATGAAGTGATGTTGTTTTATCGCAAACTCTTGGGTTCTGGTTACTGTTATAGTTTCCTCATTTCTAGTTTGTCACTGATTAAAGCATCATAATAAAAGTAAAGATGTTAAATGAATTTCAGTTTCAGTAAGAACTTCTTTCTAGCGTTACAACTTGAGTTTGTCCAAAATCCTACGAAGATTTTAATTAACAAAAATTCCTTCGCTTATGACGTGATTCTTTCTCCCATCAATTAAACTATCTTGTTGAAAGTAATATTAAAAATTCCATTTCTCTGTTAGTAAATGAAAGTAAAATTCGAAACACAGTCCCAAGAAGGTACCTGCCTATCTTATCTTTTTTTCTGCAGCACGATGCACAAGATAGCAGAATTGGCGTATGTTGGCCTTGACTGCTACTTATCTGTGGCTTGTTTATCTTCGCATACGAATATACTGACATAATTTACAGACACTTCGGCTTTTCGGTAACCAAGCGAAAAAAAACAATGTAAATCCCGGTAAAAACAAATGAAAAATTTTACTAGGTCATGTCTTGTTTCTCTGTTTCTCGCGTGTATTGATTGACACACATAGAAAATCTTTATCAATTTTTTGTGATATTGGTAGTGCAAAACGGTTTTGTTTTAATCATAATCTTATTAATAGAGCAACTTGATATCGATCAAGGGTCATGTGAGACCGAATGGTCATGGACACTGTTTAATTGCAGATAACAGACTAGTGGTTTTAGACTTCCGCAATATATTGGTTTCAATTCTGTTTGGATTAATCTAATTAAATAAACTTCTAAACTTAATAAATTCGGACCATATAAATATTTACTGACATCTCTTAAACTTACCACATTTTCTTAAATCATCTGCTTCGAAATTTAATCAAATTATGGAATTGATATTTGGGCAGCTTTGTGAATCGACAAGTATTGCAGATAATAATTGGTCTAGACAAAATACACCGCCCAAGGTCTAAAGCTAAACCTTGAACATAGTCTGCCTCGAGCGTAGTTACATTACATAGTATAGAATATACTTAGTAACACGTTTAAGTCGATCACAGCACAGAAACTAGTCTTTCAACTAAAGGGATTTGAGCCAAAATCAATTTTAAAAGTAATAGCAAAAGTATCGGTCGCTGATACTCCATCTATTGAGTCTAAAAGTATTAAGGAATTTGAGGTCTACTGAAAATAAAAATCGAAGGAACGAGATTTATTTGTGACTAAAAATAACACAATTATCGCGACTGCGTCAATGACAATGCCTCTACCAACAACTGAAACCATAATTGAATTATGACGATCATAAATGTAAAAAGTGGCACGTTGTATACTGCTGGCCTGATGAGGACCGGCGAATTGAAAGGACCTGCTATTCAGGCAATAGACATCGAGCAAGTCGATGTATTGGCAGTCGCGAATAATTGGGCGTGGATGGTGGGTGCCAGGAGTGAGGAGGGGGACCGACTGAGAGATTTGGTAGTTGGCCTTGACAGTGAACCGGCGGCACACACACAGCCAAACCCTGAAGTTGTATTTGCACACACACATAGTTTTTTCACGGACGGCCTCCCTCCCACACACTCTCCTTGCCAATTTATTTCTAGGGTTGTCCTCGTTGAATATTCAATTAAAGATCCATTATCCTAAATTGTTTAATAGTTGTGGCTGTAATCACGTTTTGCTTCGTAACTACCTATATGAATGTTCAAAACTACTGGTAGCCATTCGCTGTTTGATCCGTTTCATTTATGGAATGAAACCTTTATAATACTACTGAAATCGAAAAAAATTGATTTCGGACGAGATCATTCGATGAATAAAATGGAAATCAATTGACTGCTTCTCGAAATAATCGGTCGGTATATACTTATCCAGAAGTTGCCAGCCCTGTAGCCAAAAAACACAAAGCGTCTGGCATGCCTGGCTACTCTGACGCCATTCGATGCGTCCTAACTCAATATAAACTTCCAAAACCTAGGGCTTGTATTTTCTGTTCTTCTTAAAATTGTCTATGTAAATATTTAAATATCATACTGCCTGGATTTTGGCTATTGATTTAAGTTCATATTTATGATAGGAAAGTAATTTTTCAGAAAGAAGCAAAGATGTCGTGAGATTTACTGGGTGGTATTTATGTTCGTTCTTATCGCTGTGTTGAGTTACCTCGCATTGCTCCATCTGAATAGTATTATTAAGAGGCACGTTAAAACATAAAACTATTCATGCGTACCTACCTATAAACCTATAAGTACTCTTGTGGTAGTTATACCATACATCTACGTAATCTACCTCGACCAGTCTTGACGTTCCATTTTTACCTCCAGTAAATCTGACATAATTTCTATTTAGGCATTACGTTTTGTTTCAGACGAACGATTTACATATTTTAGTCATATGTTTATGGGCAGTCTTTGGACTTTTGACGAAAACAAATTAGCTGTCTCCTGAATTTTAATTCACGGCCCGGTTTCTGGTAGACCTTTTTTCCTCAAAATTGCGCGACAGATTGTCAAACTCCGTTTAAATGTAGTTTGGGTTGCTGGAACATTCAACTGACAGACTGTCAGCAGCCTGTCAAGATCTCCATTTTTTGGGTTTCTGAAAGCATTTTCTGTAAGTCAACAGATTGTTGACAGGCCACTGACATTCGATTTGTAATTGGAGAATATTGAACAATTAGTGGTGTATTATCACGATTATCTCGAATTTAACTTCATACTATTCAACTTCCAAGAGTGTTTGCACAAAACCAAGTGAGTACAATGCTGGAAGAAGTCTCTTTTCTGTAAATTGTTTTTTATGTTTTTGTGCAAAAAACGTGTTTTTTATGTTTTTGTGCAAAATTATAAATGAAATATGGTTTTTATGTGGCGGCATTTTCAACCTCAGATCAATGAATCTCTTTGTTCCTCCTTCCTCCAAGTTTTCAACAAACTGTCAATGTCAACAACTCAACAGACCAACGTGAATTTGACGTTTGGCCTAAGGATAGAGATACAAAGCTATGTGCTAGAGGGAAAAAAGTGACTGAATGAGAATGAGCGAATGGACTGGGACGTACAATATAAAATCAGCCGTCAACAGTAGATTACCTATTTTTCCAATCATTTGCGTTCTAGAAACTCAAAGCTTGTCAACAGATTGTTAATTGTGACAAACTGCTGACTGATACGTCAAATTAAAATCTTACCAGAAACTGGCAGCGGTAAGAGAGCCACAGACTTGCTCCAAGAAAATGCAAAAAGAAAGCGTGGCCGACCCAGGAAGAGATGGAGTAATGAGTTGGGTCTATGGGACAAGGACTGGAGGGAGACCGCTCAGGATCGGATAGGGTGGAAGAGGGGGAGAGAGGCCTTTGCCCAGCAGTGGGACATGGTGGGCTCGTCATATTAATAATAATAGGTTTGTAATAATAATAGGCAGTGGGACATGGCGGGCTCGTCATATTAAAAACAATTTACCCCAATCTCTTGCTTAATGTATGATCAAAGTTACTGCAAAATCATCATTGTAGGCACCGCCCACTGCTAGCTTTCTTATTTCTTTAATCTTATCTGCGCTATTTCAATCTTTGTTACTTATACCATAATTTGAATCCTATAATAAAGGAAATTCCTGATTGGAAAATTAAATTAAAGAGTATCCATCATGTCTCCATCATCTCCATCATGTGTTAACAACAATGAAGTCGCGCGGCGCTGAACAAATGCTGTTATCACTTTCGTTAATGCACTGAATAAGAAAATTAATAGCCAATGATCTTGTGATCTATGATAGATAACCTTTGATAGAGAAACATCAACAACAATTGTGTGTCGGAAATCTTAGCATTGATAATGTCTCCTCCGCTTCCTTAGTTCCTGTGAGAAAATTGGCGCCAGGAATGTCAGTATAATTTGGATCATCATCATCATGCACAGCCTACATCGACCCACTGATGGGCAAAGGCCGCTTCTCTATAGCGTCATCTCATCTACTGCGTGCAAATTATCTGAACCCCTCAAAATAAACAATCGTAACCTGATTAATAATTTTATTTTACTTTTCTCATTTTATCGCCAGACTAGCAGGCTTCCAAGATACAAACTTTATACTTATGCCCGGTTTCTCGTAGACATTTTTCCTCAAAATTGCGCGAAAGATTGTCAAACTCCGTTTAAATGTAGTTAAGGGTTGCTGGAAGATACAACTGACAGACTGTCAGCAGTTTGTCAAGATCTCCAATTCAAACCTCAGATCAATGAAACTCTTCGTTCCTCCTTCTATTCTATTCTATTTTAGTTTATGGCACTTTGTTGCCTATCGACAAATTCTGCCAGTGTCAGGTGTAAGGCTTGACATGGGTCAGACAAGCCGCGAGGTTAACAGGTTTAGGGAAATATATCCTTGCGTATATTCTAAGATAGCGAAGGCGAAAGATACTAGAGTTTCACATTATTGACACGAATGAACTTCATCGTAATTTCAATGAGTTCCGGTTCACGGAGAAGGTAAGCCAGGAAGCCGCGAAAATTAGTAGGGAGAGGGATGTTAAATTTTGAAGCATATTCATACAAATTGGGGGAAGGGGGCGAAGGGTTATTAGGGCAAGAAAAAAATATGTGCTCCAGAGAGCCGTCCTCCAGGCCGCATTCGCACAGGGAACTGTCCAGGATCCCGATTTTGTTCAGAAACACTGGCGAGCAACAGTGGCCAATGCGAAGTCTGCACAATACAGATATTATGTTGCGAGAAACTTTTTTATAACGGAAGAACCAAGGTTTGGATGGAATGGTCGGTTGAATACAGGCGTACGCGATTCCCTTAACTGTACCAGACTGACTCCACAAAGAATTCCAAGATGATCGTAGATGCACTTTTGAGAGGTGTATTAAATCATATGCTTGATGCGAGTAGTGGGACCTGTCAGCATCCCCTGATACTGCTTGTTTTGCAAGTTGGTCTGCAATCTTCGTTCCTCCTTCCTCCAAGTTTTCAACAAACTGTCAATGTCAACAACTCGACAGACCAACGTGAATTTGACGTTTGGCCTAAGGATAGAGACAAAGCTATGTGCTAGAGGGAAACAGTGACCGAACGAAAATGAAATAATGGGCTGTATTACCACAAGATTACCACATACAATATAGAATCAGCCGTCAACCTATTTTTCCAATGATTTGCGTTCTAGAAACTCAAAGCTTGTCAATCAACAGATTGTTAATTGTGACAAACTGCTGACTGATAAGTCTTACGAGAAACCGGCCGTTAACCTAGTATCGAGGCCACAATTGACACGTGATTAAGATTGTATTGTACCCATATTTAAAAAAATATAAAACTTCTTATCATAACTTTTGAAATTGAATCATAATTCATAATTTCATTAATGCACACAAACAATTTCACAAGAAATAAAGTAATCGACAGTAATCGTGTACAGAGCGGGTTAGATCTCCAGTCATCTCCATCAATAAAATCATTTAAATAATAAACAGTAAATAAACAAGCTGATCGACCATCGGATGTCAAATAACATGCATATAACTTGCGAGCTGCAACCAATCGCATTACTGTAGGCATTTGGCAACGGTTCAGACTTCCCTTATTTGCTGCGAAGGGCCGACCAATCTGCTGGCTGGCACGTGGTAACAGAATGGGCGGTCGCGTGCGCTGAATGGAGGGGCAACTGTCCTGCGTCTACGCAGTGCGTACTACGACGGCCCAGTGCGTAAGCGACTGAGCGAAGCTCCGCCCGCTTCTTCATACGGCTATGTATCTAACGAATAGATGTTTACCGAAATATGTGCACGAATTTAGTGCCATCAAGGTGCTAAGTTGAAATTGACTTGTCTATGGACACTGTTTTCATATAAAGTGTAAAAATGAGTGAAAAACAAGATACTTGGTTGTTATCCCAAATGACTTATATGTTGCGAACTATTGAGATCGATACTTTTCGTCAAGTAAGTTACACATAAATAAGATAATACTCGTATTCGAAAAGTAATTTACATCATTACCATTAGATAATCTTTATTTTAGAAAAAGGAATAAATGAATATTCCCTTTTTCCGACATTTACAAATATACAAATTTCGCGTGGCCGCAAACGCGTTAACGCACAGTGGCAAAAACATCAAGAAGATATTATATTCGAGTAGTTTCATTAATATCATTCAAGATTGTAATTATAATTAGTTTTTAAGAGACCGGTGACCGCGTGAATTTCCCATACTTACATACTTACAATTACGTGAATTTCCCAAATTACTTAAAAATATTTTTAAATTGGTTGAAGAGGAACCCTGGTATACAGACCAGGAACCTGCGTAAACAGTGTATAAATCCGATTAACAGTCTAAATACGTTAAACTATTTCTCAAATTCAAATCATTTTTGTATTAAGTTTGTATGGGAAATTCACGCGGTCACCGGTCTCTTAAGGCAAACAAAGTGGCGATAATACAAAACTATTACGTGTTAGACATACGCGGGGTTAACAGATGTTTACATTAAATAAACGGCACATTTACGTCAAATTCTCCAAGATTTTATCATTGCTCATTATGAAATAGCTATCACATTAAATGTCAGTTTATTGGTCTATTAATTAAAGTATAGCGTTATCAAGCGCTAGAACGTGACGTAACGCGTTTTTAGACAAATATGTAATCGGCAAAGAATATTCTACGCCCTAACTCGACTCGGTGAGAAAACAGAATACCTACCTATGAGGAAGCGTAGCCATTTTCCGAGTAGAGGGGAAGATAGACAAGGACTTTCTGGTCTGAAGATCTTCTGCTTCCTCGACAAAGTAATTTCCTCTCTAAGTTCCTCAAAGTTTCTGTAGAGATGTGATAGTCGGTGAGAGCAACAAAGAGTTTGAGATTTCCATCTCCAAGGGAAGTTAAAGCAAACGTGCACATTTCAATCGCCGGGAGCTCAAGTGCCTACTTTTTTATACAGGCATTCTCATTTCCCTAACGAGAAACAGCAGCTTGAATTTGAGCGTCACTTTGATTTAGCAGTTCTGCATCTGCATTACGTATCCACGTACCTACGTTAAGTACACTAGGTAATTATGTCTCAGTCAAATCGTTTGATAATTAATTCTATTGTTCCTCTCAGAGAAGGGTTTTACTAAAGACCTTTGTATTTGTGTTCTGCAGTTCATACAAGCTTATAAATTTCCTTTGAGGTTTCATAATAGGTATTATTATGCAGGTAGTTTAATTTGGTATGTGACTGCGTGGTTGTTGTTTGTAGTACCTATTGGTAGTCTTTGATGTGTTGTGTGCTGTAAATAAATGTTAAAGAGCGTATCAGAAAGATAAAACGTGTTCAATGTACTTCCTTAAATTTTTACTAGATACCATAGATACACGTTGCCGTAACAATCCTAAGTATAGATTTCTAGAGCTTGATGGTAATTATTCATATTCATATTCTTTATTGCGCAGAAATATAAAAAAAATACATAAATTTACAAGAAACATTATACGTAAAGGCGAGCTTACCTCTAAAGAGACATTTCTACCAGCAAACCTGGGCAGGACAGGAATGTGGATGCATGAGGACAGTCCTAGTGCGCAATAAAACTACATAACACGGAAATTACAACATAAATATAAAAAAAACAGTATTTACATAAACTATATCAAATATCAAATACAACATGGACTAATAAATATGAACTATATTAAAAATGCATAGACCTACATAAATATAAATATTAAGTGGATCAAAAACTGTTTCTGTTTTCGAACAAGGAAAATCGGTTTGATATTTAACTAGGTAAAAACAGGGTTGAAATAAAAAACAAATGCATAATGCCAAAAGTCATTGGCTTCATAACCTTGAAGAGCATAGTTTCCACTCATCATTAAATATTCGTCTAAAATAAAAATGGAAAAAAGTGAGGTGGCTGGGAGTGATGGTAGGTACTACCTATGGCCTATGCTGTGTCGCAGAGGGCTTCCTGCCCCCGTAGGTACTCTATCTTGATTAGGCTGGGCACACCAGTCCGAAATGGCACTCTGAATTTAGTAAACTCGTATCCAGATCCTGAATTCAGGATGCACCGAAACAGCACACAGTCTGTTCATCTTGGTGACGTTGACGGTGCCGAGAGGTTCAGGATTTTTAGGACTATTGTCCTCTATGGTCGATCGAGGGAGGACTGCAAAAAGTCCACTCCGCTGACGAAGAGGCTATCAAATGGCTGCTCAAACTGCCACCTTTATGAGTTGTGACGTTGACGACAGCGACCAAACGCTAAATAAATAAGCACACAGTCTGATTTTTTTACGATGAAAGCTTGTGAGCCCAGAGTCCTAATTCTCACACATGCGAATTGACAGCGCAGACGCAAATTGTCTGCGACATTTCATACGAAACTGACAATATATTACGTGTGCCCTTTCTATTCGCATGGTTGCGAGTTGGGCTCCAGCCTTAGATAGAGGACGAGGTGGGAATTCATCCCTCTCAGTCGGTTTTCAATTTCTGGTTTCTGTTCCGTGTTCTGTTACTGTTCGGTTCCGTTCTGTTATTGTTCCGTTCTGTTACTGATCCGTTCTGTTTAATGTATAATGTAACCATTTTAGTAAAACGTAACTCTAAACTCCTCTCTCTACCAATTTACTTGTACAAATCCTTTCTCACTCTTTTTAATGAATTCCAAAATCGTCTTACTCTATCCACCTCAAACTCAGAACAATGGTACAGAATAACTAATACAAAGCCCAGAATAATTGAGCGGAAGGAGCATAGCGAAAATTCGGGGGGCCGACTCGACGCCTCTCGACTGAGAGCCCGGCGTAGGTCGAGCGGTCGACGCCCGCGCAATGTCACCCCGCGTCAGAGCTCCCCCCACACCGCACCCCCCCAAGCCGACAGTCTACCCAAGCCCGTCTTACTTCATATCCGAAATTCGACTGTGAGGCAATTTGCCCGCCTAATGTCTGCCCCGGGCTATTCCAGGCAGTTTTGTATACGGTATGCGCTGATGGAAGCATTTTGGCTTTTGACGATTGATGTTTTACGTCTGCAACAAAAGCGACCGTGAAATTTTAAATTTAAAACACTTTCTTTACGATCTCTCTACATGGTCTCTTCTCGAGACGTTATGTACTTAAGTGTGTGTATCTCCGTTTGTTTAAATAGGTGGCCATCTGGTTATGTACTTTGAATTAATGGTAACATAAACGTAATCTCCAAATTTCTGTATTTTTATATCTTAAGCTTTAGGAATTCGCTAATCATACTAGACCTACGAATCATCTAGAAGCCCCGTACGTAAGTACTCATTTACTCCAGGAACTCCAGGAACTTAAACGACAGGCTTTCATATAATATTCTGTCTAAACATCTAAACATAACCAGATATCTGGTTTCCGGCAGATGAGTTTACACAAGATAAAATCCCCAAAATAAAATTATTCATTCGGTTCAAGCGGTTAACGATGTGGTAATCTCGCGTGGCCCACTGCCTTCAATCGGCGGCCCGCGCTGTTGGGTTGGGGTAGGTCCGGCCGCGCTAGGACTTTGCGGCTTGCTGGCAGATAACTGTCACGAGGCACCCGCAGGTGGTGGCGTGCTGAAAAATATCTGTATTCGGCTGTCGGTCGTTCACCCGCCGCTATCGGCACTATTCAGCCGGCTTGAAAGTCGTGGCAATGTCGCAGCCGGGGCGAGTTCATAGACCGAGCTCGTCGGCTGCGCAGTCGGTCTGTGGGTCGCGCCGACCTCGCCGGCGCCGAAACAGTCCGCGTCGGTCAAGGCCGAGCCGTCTAGACGCACCCCCACCCTCTATCCACCCCCCAGTACCTCACACCCCTCCAAAGCCGCCATCTTCTACCGTTACAACATCCACCCTCGACCCACCTCTCTCTACCTATTTCGTCGGCATCCTTCCCCAGGGAGGCTGATATATGTACGGTACCTAGGTCAGGATCATTATGCCTAACCTGATGAATTTTATACAACTAATTGCTAACCATTAGTGTTACTTAAGAAGCTGAGATCGTAATGGCGGCGCGTTAACTCAATACGCATTATGTGCATAATTATTACTTTGTATTTTTGTTATTTGTTTATGGCACTTCAACAAGATAAACTTACTCGTATATAATTATCTGTAAGGTTTATAATAAGTGAAGATAGCAGGCTTATTTAATTGCCCTATTTATGTAGAACGATCTTCTTCTTCGGGTGTCATCTCCTATCGGAGGTTGGCAACCATTACGGCAATCCGCACACGGGACTCGGGACTCTGCGGCCCGGAACAGGGATGTTGTGCTCATCCCAAACCTTGTCTCTTAGATTTTGGAGCCAGGACGTGGGTGACCAGGTGTTTTGCGTCTTCTTCATGCCTTTTACCACACGGGTCGGCAGAGACAAGATTTCACCATTTCCGCCGTCTATAAATTGACACAAATTAAGAATCCATCGATCACACAGGTTCGTACCATATTCGATGTTGACGCTTTGTAGGCTTGATATCCTCATGACTATTTCATAGACTATCCTTGCCTAGACATCACGTCAGACATTAATGGTTGGTACCTGGATATTACTCATATTATTCATTGATTGTTACTTGTTAGTGCAGAGTTGCAGACATCGACTATAATCAGATGTTTTCACAAATATAAGTTGCTTACGAACGGCTGTACAACTTAATACGGACAAGAAATCAATAAATGTGTTTAAATGTACTTACTTTTGGAATCAATAATACTCCTGCAACTTTAGGTTTCATGAAAGATAAATAGTTTGATACAACATCCTAAACGGCATCATAATGTCATCTAAGTACAAAACCAGCCAAACCAGCATCTTCATCGCTCGATCTCAAGTGCTTAATAACTTTTTTACTATAGTTGGTTAACATATTTCAGCGCTACAGAAACGTTTATGAAAGCAGAGTTATAAAGAGTTTCGGTACCCACGTGAAAATGCGCATCATTGTTGAATGTTTGGTTAGTCTAAAAATGTCGGGATGACGTCATTATGGCAGAGCGGCGGCGTTGCCGGCGACTGCTTTTTGCCTTGGCCTTGGTCGAGGCTGTCTGATCTACAGTCACCCATACACTGACACAATGCATCGATGTTATGCCATCATGGTACATTCCTTCCGATTTTGTCTGATGTTTATATGCTAATCTAGATTGGATTAAAGTAATTTGAATTTGATGCTATTTGGTTGATTTTTTTTAAGTTAGATTACATTTAGAACTTCTGTGAAAAATATGAAGTTTTACTATCAAGGGGTTCCTCAGGGTTTAATAATGGATCCTATATTAGGTACCTAATACCTATATCCATCTTTGGTGATGACTACTGATGACAGAGCGTCCGTAGCTCATATGTATTTCTCTTTGTTACGTATCTCAAATTCATTATGTATGCGTCCGTTAGACATCCAGCGTCTGGTATTCTTTGTACCTGTATTAAATTGAATTATGATTTTCTTGTAATTCTAGGAACTAAATTAGTTAGCACCAGCAGGTCCACCGCGAGTAAGTACCTAACTAAATGATCGCAGACGTACAAAAAATTTGAGCAGCAATATCACAAGGCCAAATGTGCAATTCACGTGCCATAGTTTTTTCGGCGAAATTTAGTCAGAATTTGAGAACAAAAGAATCCTTCTAGATTAAAGACTGCGGCTGTATCGCTACGCAAATGTGTAGGAAAGTGATACCGTCTCGTCATGATCTCGCTTAATATGATATGATAAGGCATGGAAAAATACGAATCGCTTTGCGTTGAGGTAGGTCAGGATTGGAATACGAAATATAATACGTCATGTTTAAGCTTGTGGTAGATGGATTTATCCGTTTGACACAAAGTAGTGCTACTGTATTTTTCAAGCATTATTTTTTCATTACCTAATTTCAAAAGAACGATACATAAAACACTCGGAATTCTGTTCATTATCATTCCATTGTACCTGGTCCAATGTTTCAGTAATTGCTGCATAGTTTACGACTTTAATAACGAGTTTTATTGATATGCCTACTTTTGTTTTTAGAATTACGCAGCCTTTATCGTATTAAGTTATCATTCTCATATATTCCTGACCTACCTCAACTGTTCGATGATTTATGTTTCCTATTTCAATGTTGTTACGTTGCTAGACCAGGTATCTCTGACAATATTTCCGGGATCATATATTTCTTCTTGATAATTATATATTTTGTCAATGTCATAAACATAATGTACGGTCGCCTGCGTCTAAAAGTATACGGGCAGGTCGTATTAACGAGTGAATCCCGCTTATAATGCTTGTATACTTTTAGGCGCAGACGATTGTACTAAACTGAACTCTTCTTCTTCGGGTGCCATCTCCTATAGGAGGTTGGCGACCATTACGGCAATTTGCTCACGGGATACTGCGACCCGGAATAGGGATGTTGTGCTTATCTTAACTATTTAACTCTACCAATCCTATTCAAACCTATATTTTAAACGTTCTTTGGTCTCAATTCTGTCACCATCAAACGTTGGCCGCTCAACGACGTCATATCGATCATGAGGCTGAGCCATAAAATTCCGGACCTTCCCCAAGGCATTCTAACTCTGCGAGCCTCTGTAGGCTTAATTTCGGCCTTCCCCAAGCTAGGTCACGTTGTATAAGACTCGGTGTTATTGCACTCGCCGAATTATTTGTCGTTTATCTAGAAGCGAAGGTGATACCAGGGACGGCCGGTCGACGAACCGAGCAGACGCCGCGACCTACGACAACCTTGCCGATACGCACCTATTCGTGGCCCGGATACTTGCTTATTGATTTTAGCTGCCTATAGTGCTTGCTGCCTATAGACCTTTTTTCGGATTTGCGTGGGATTCTGTAAGGGTGTCTTTGAATACAGGATTTTATGACCTGAATTATTTGGAGAGCTACGTTTTATCACTTGTTTAGTTGTGAAAGTGTTGCGTGACTCGCGCCATTTTTAACGAGGAACTTTACGGTTTATTTTTGTACGACAGGTCAAACGAAACTGACTCAAAAATAACCGCAATGTTGACTTCGTAATGACAGTAATGTATGTAATCCGTATTACGGGTACAGCAGTGAGCGTAAGGACTCATTCTGGTTATGAAATGCGAGCGGTCGAAGATAAAAATGTTGTTTGTAGGTAAAGCTGCAGCGGTGGGTTGCGTCATTGGGTTTTGTTTTAATATTGAAAGAACACTGGCAAAGTCATCAGCACAATGAACCCAGATGTGAATCTTTGGAGCTCATTTTTATTGCTGATAGATAAATGTGTGTGTTTTCACACAAGCATAAATAATCTCGAATGTGCAACGGGTTTATCACTCGTTCGCGTGGAAATGAAATGTGTAGGTATTTTGGATTGGATGCGGATTGAATCGTAATAAAACTGGCCCCTCCTTTATCCATCCAAAATTTGTTTGTGTGTTTTTTTCCTTGTGAGAGTTTGATGGAAATGGGCGTACATAACATAACAAGTATCTTGTTTCCACCACCTGTCAACATTTTCTTCATCTTTGCATAATTTATTACTATTTATAGAGACAACATGTTGCAGATATGCAAATGTCTCATTTTAAGAGTCATATCTATATTGTGTTCTTCTTCTTTAACAAATTCTTTTTAGCTAAGAAAAAGTCTTCCAGGTCTCGTTCGACCTAGTAACAGCAGTCCTATTTTGATCCGGGAATTAGTCGTCATTAACTCATCTGCACCTTCTACCAAGAATATTGTAACTCTACCTACGAGTTTACTGCTTTACTCTTTTAATTATTCTATAGGATTTACTTTGAATGAGATTGTCGGTTCAATTTAAAATGGGAATAGGCTGAAATGACTTGCAGTGGTTATGGTTTAGAATTTTTGGAAATCTATTTAATCTATCTATTAGGTACTCGACCGAAACACTGATTCTGGTTGCGCTCCAGAATTGGACTACACAGTCATGAGTTCAGATCAGATGTCTATTAGACGCTGCTTAAATCAGCTGATCCATCCAAGCGGTAAGTTTTACGATCAGGGGTGCTCAACAATCCACCTCCTCCACAGGTGTCGATGATGTCGCTGACCAACGGCGAGAATCTGCTCCGGCGCGTCAAGCAGGAGGAGGTGGCGTACTCCCCCCCCGCCGAGCCGCTCACCCCCTCCCACCAGCTCACGCTGCCGATGATGCAGCCGCAGGAGGTAAGACACCTACAGAATACAGGTTGACTGTGAAAACGCTAGCTATATATTAAGGGGTTGTTTAGCGCATAATTCTGAGCAACTTTCACCAAGAAACCGATTTGTCAGAGCAACTTAATTTTTCACTTCCCAGTACATTTTGGCCTGAGTGGGTCAGCTGATTCGTATGGAAAATTGAAAAATAAAGTTGCTCTGATCAAATCGATTTCATAGTGAAAGTTGCTCAGAATTATGTCCTAAACAACCCCTTCAAATATACCTATAGTCTATTCGTGATAAGAATGCAGTAAAGTCATCACTGTCCGGCGGCCTAGCCACGCCCTGTAACCAATCAAATCGTTTCCAATTATCAAGCCAAGTTCACAGTGACCAGTTCAAGGCAAACTTTCGAACGCGAAGGTTGTGTCCTGTCATGTGAGTGTATGTTAACATATTTAAATTTAAATTTCACTGCATTATTATCACGAATAGACTAGCGGTTTCACAGTCACTCTGTATGTTCACTTCCCTTTTAGATACCGTTGTTGAAGTGGACGGGTATTACGATAGGTGTTGGGGGGGGGGGGGGGGCAATCACACTTGTTCCATGTCTTCCCCGCAAGACGATGAAATGTATTGCATCATAATCAGAGTTCCAAAGTCCAAGAGTAAAGAAACATTTTTGTCCCACCCCACCATATTGAAGTCTTTGATTTTCGAATTATTTCATTCTAGGTGACCCAGTTAGCTAACCACTGAGTAGGTCATCCTACAGTTCTCTGCAATGCAGAAGATAACCTCAACCCTCTCCCCAGCAACAACTCGACTTGGAGCCGAAAGAGGAAGTCAAATACTGCATCTCACCCAACGACGGAAGTACCATCGGCAACACCAGCCCTGACCAGCAGCACTGCTCGTCGACCACCGTCGCCGCGGCCAACGGTACCCGCGACGATGACGCGCCAAGGAGGCTGTGTCTCGTTTGTGGCGATGTCGCGTCTGGGTTCCATTACGGCGTGGCCTCGTGCGAGGCGTGCAAGGCGTTTTTCAAGAGGACCATTCAGGTTGGTTATTATGTAAGGAACTTCTGTATATAGTTTAATGCTTATAGGTTTATTCGTCTAGGCTAGGAGTTGTCTGTCAGCGGAATTCGGAAGGTACTTAAGGTTTGCATAGAGTACACTCTTTAACTACCGCGGTAACCAATGGTACTTATTGTATATTTTGAATACTGGTTAGAAAATATTACTCAAAGTAGCAAAACCTCATGAAAAGATTTTCCGAAAATATTGCTCTCTTGGGAATCGAATGTCACGTGTCGTCGAATATTGAACTAGCTTAAAATCACGCTATTAAAATTTATTCAATAATAGCATACGCCATTTGCTATAACTAGGATGTAAGATTTATAAAAAAAATAACATTTTAATTTCATTTAATTTT
Organism: Argyresthia albistria; assembly: GCA_963457715.1. Lineage (NCBI taxonomy): Eukaryota > Metazoa > Arthropoda > Insecta > Lepidoptera > Argyresthiidae > Argyresthia > Argyresthia albistria. The sequence continues at coordinate 8,858,063 of OY735272.1, forward strand.
TAAGATTGAAATAACACAGTTCAATAACACCACCAAAGACGCCAGGCATGACCTAGGTTAAGCTTAGCCGTAGATGTAACTTGACCGAGTTTGATTGTGGTGTCAGGTGCGCTAATGTTACCAGACTGGTTTTAATGATTTTGTTTTGATGATAAAATATGACCATTTTGGTTTTTATTGGGATAAAATTACAACTTGCTGTAATTCCGGCCTCCCACTAAGAGAAATGAGCGGAAACGGAGCCAGCGAGCTGAGCGGACCGGGCTGCATACAAAAAAAACTCTTTCTCAGTGGAAGCACTTATCTGCAGTGCGCCATTGCGAGCTAAGCGGACTCAGTCCGTTCGGCTCGCAGTGGAGGGCCGGCATTAAGCTGTGACACGTAAATTACGTGACGCAATTGACCGCTAGTCCCATACCCTCCTTTGTTCAGTGTTGCCAGCCAGGGCGTAGTGGAGTTCATCTTATTTTGACAAAGAGTTGCCCTCGGCAGGGACATTCATGTGGTCAATTAATCAGCTCACATTCATCCACTCCTGGTTTTAGACTTATTTTTTACCACGCCACTCCATCAACCCGCACTGAGCCAGCGTGGTGGAGTATGGCTCAATCTTACGCGTATCCGGGTAAAGGCCTGTGCCCCTCGGTGGGGATATTAATGGGCTACATTTACTTTAGCACGCCATTCAGGTTGTGAGCCTCTCGCATCCACTGCCTACCATACCAGCTGTGGTGATGATGAATTTTTTACTTGGCTGGTGGACGGCACTCCTATACCTCTAAATGAAATCTGGAACTGAAGTTCTCAGTTCCGCTGTCGGGTTGCCTACCAGCCCTCGCCCATACTGCTTCACTCTAACAGGATAAACCCTAACATAACGTAAACTTACCTGAGCTAACCTTACCTAACCTTGTAATCCACCTAGTAGGGAGGGCACCATCCTTGCCCCGCCCCGCCTTCAACATGAGTGAGATAAACAAGCTAACCTAACCCAACCTAACGCTAACAAGTTATATAACCTAGCAAGTTAATATTAAGAACATTATAAGAAAAAAAAATATACAAAAAAAAGCAACAAAAAACGCAGATCGATAATAAAAAAAATGATGAAATAGAAATTATTTTCGTGTATATTTGTTATAATTAATCAATGTTATGTGAAAAAATAATACTATAATAGTAAAAAGGACGCTCCAGAAAACATTAAGTATGATTTAAAAAGGCCCCTCACCCACCACGAGGTGGAATCTATGGGAACTTCAAAAAAAAAAAAACCTAACGCTAACCTAACCTGACCCAACGCTAACATAACCTAAACCTCGTGCGTGTGCAATAACCAAATTATGAATGATACCTGCCCGGGCTCTAACGAGTGCCAGATCATCAAGCTAACCTTACCCAACCTAACGATAACCTAACCCAATGTAACGCTAACCTAACCTTCCGACCCCCAGGGCAACATCGAGTACACCTGCCCCGCCTCCAACGAGTGCGAGATCAACAAGCGCCGGCGCAAGGCCTGCCAGGCGTGCCGGTTCCGCAAGTGTCTCCGCACGGGCATGCTGCGCGAGGGGGTGCGCCTGGACCGCGTGCGCGGGGGCCGACAGAAGTACCGCCGGGCGCCCGAGGCGGTTCCGCAGCCGCGGCCGCAGCTTGACGATATCAAGGCGAGTAGTATGAATAATTGGTCAAGGTGGGTCGGGTTTTCACACGAAGGCTTCCGCACCATCGTCGTCTGTGCCTAAAACGGCAATACCTTCAATCTCGGCGTCAGTCGGCTCCTGCTATTAAAAAACACAGGCGCTATTGTATTGAAATTAACTTAATACCTACTACATATTTAATTCTAAACACCCTTTTTTCGTGTATTTCAGTATTTGTTCTTGTTGCGGCAATAGACATACACATTCTGTAAAACATTTCAACTCTCTAGCTATAACGGTTCGTGCTGTAGGACCCGATGACGGACAGACGGACAGCGGAGTACCTTCGGGTACGGTACCCTAAAAAGCGGAGCTGTACTGTTTAGGTCCTGCAACTTTGCACAAAATCCCATCCTCGGTGGATATTCCATAACGAGTCCCATATGGCCTGTTTTACAAGGCTCTTCGTGACAGTGGATATTTTTAGCTTCTTTCGGCCTTGTAGCGCAAGATTCGGATTTCGGCCTTGGACCACCTATTTTCGGGTGGCTTGATGGCTTTAGGCTCAATCCCTACTGGACAGACAGGATGGAGACACGAGACGGACAAGACACGCGACAGAATTCGTCTGTCTGGTGTCTTGTCTCGAAGATCTTTTGGCACGCGGCGACCGGTGTAACTACCGCTTGGTAACAGGTTCCTTGCGTTGAGTTGCGTAGACTTAGCGCCCCTCTCCCCTTTTAAAGTCACTCAAGTGCCCAAAGATTGCCAAAATAGTTGGAGGAGTGTAATGGCCATTTGCCCAAGAAGGGCCATAATGACGTCTCGGCGCCGTTATTTTTGGAAAGGCTGATATCGCGGTGGAAGACAAACGGTGTAGGTCGCGATACACACGGGACAGAATTGGTTCTATTCTGTGTCTTCTGTAACGCGAAAATATCACAAACAACTCATACAGCAGACGAAGTTCAAGGCCGTAAGCCGCGCCTTGTACAAAGCCGAGTCAAGCAACAAATATAAGTAACCTGCAACTCCTCTACAGGTCCTAGAAGCCCTCTCTTCTTACGAGCCAGAGCTGATGACGTGCGGTCCGCCGCCGCCCGGGATCACTGACCCGAACGCACGCACCCTGGCGTTGCTGGCGGACTTGTATGACAAGGAGCTGGTGGGAGTCATCGGCTGGGCCAAGCAGATACCCGGCTTCACTGACTTGCAGTTGAATGATCAGGTTAGTTAGTTTGGTGAATAGGCTTGCGGCCTGTCAAGTCAAAAGAAATAGATACTTTTTATGAACTGTCAAAACGGAACTTTTGTTCCTGAGTTCTATGAAATAACAACAGAATGACGTCATGTAAAAGTGCCATCAAATGGTGTCTTTTTTTGCACAAAATTAACTTTATAAAATATATCCGCTGGAAATATACAATTCTGAGAATGTCAAGCCATTTTGTACATAATGCTTCAACTTAAAACTTGTTCCTAGATTTATTGGATTACCTTGGCCACAAGCCTATTCTGTGGATATAAATGCGGTGATGTGAAGCTACTTTCGCAACGCCGCAGTCATGTGTTGAATGCTGGAAATATTTCGATCTGCTTTTGACCTATAGATTATACGAAATATGGCTAATTGTAATTTCAGAAACGTAGCCCAAACGGTTTCTGTTTTATAAAAATATCTTGCTCCGCAATTTACTTGATTGTTTTCGACATTTGTCCAACTAAACTTTACTAAACCATCTACTTTCGCGATGAGAGATTGACGGCTTGGATATAAACTTACGGTGCCATGAAGAAATTTCTTCCTTTAACTTAGATATGTGTTATTATCAGATAATATTTTAACACCTAAAAAAAGTATAATGCCACATCCATACCCTTGCCACTTGCCGCAAACTCCACAACTCTACGAAACAAGCCTACATACAAGCCAAACTCTATCCACACGTGACGTCATCCAGTAGCTAACGTCACCACATGTGTCCCCAGATGCGCCTGCTCCAGAGCACATGGGCGGAGATGCTCTCGCTGATGCTGGCGTACCGGTCGATGTCGGGCGCCGGCGCGCTGCGGCTGCGCTTCGCCACCGACCTCGCGCTCGACGAGCAGCAGGCGCGGGAGATCGGCGCGCACGACCTCTTCCTGCAGGTGGGGGCTACTCACTCTCTCTGTCTCTCCCCCCCATCTCCCCTTCACTCTCCATATGTCTCTCTCCTCCCCTCTTCCCTTTTTCACTCCCAAATTTCATCACAATCCCCACTTTATTGTTGCCCTCACCTCCCCCCCTCTTCCCATCTGTCGCTCCCTCCTCCTCTATCCCCCCCCCCCCTCTGAGGCCGGCGTGACAGCTTGCCCAACTTAGGTTGTAATTCGGGTTGTTTACTGCATGCATAGACGAGTAGCAGGCCAGGGAGATCAGCGCGCAAGACCTGTTCCTGCAGGTGGGGGGTTTGTGTAGTCCGCGCCGAGATACCTTGTCTGTCTCTCCGACTCCCGCCTTTCTCTATGCTTGTCTACCTCTCTGTCTCTATCGCTCCCTCCGTCTCACCCCCTCTCTCTGTCTGCCTCCCCATCTCTCCCTTTCCATCTCTATGGAGCTTATTACATTACGCTGTCGGCAGGGCACGATTTGTATAGACGTCTCACTCATGTCATGATGGAACGACTAGAAAGAGACAGTGAGTAAAACAGGGCCCTGCCGACAGCGTAGTCTAATAGGCCCATATCTTGAATATCTCTCTCTGCCTGTCTCTCTCTCTCTCTCTCTCTCTCTCTCATTGGGTAAGAGGTGACAACTCGCTCGAAGCTAACAAACGAAAAACAACAGATAAGGGAGATTCGCGCCGACCTGCCTGCCACTTCGCGCCTGTCGAGTATTTAACAAGCATTCAACCTGTTCATCCAATTTCTGTTTGACCATCTTTACACGTACTTACATAGTGTTTCCGCTCACCCCCAGATCGCCGGCGTGGCGAAGCGCCTGGAGCGCGCGGCGGCTCTACGCGAGGAGTGCTACCTCCTGAAGGCGCTCGCTCTGTCCAACTCGGAAGCGCGGATCGACGAGCACGCGGCGCTGAGGCGCTTCCGGGATAGCATCCTCACGGCGCTGAACGACGCCGTGTCTGCACTGAGGTGAGATAACATAGTGTCACGCCTTTCCCCATACGGAGTGGCAGAGGCACTTCTGTGCTAACTTTTAGGTAGTTATTCAGTAGGTACTCAATTTTGTGTGGCAGTGAGCTAACCCACCGTCGCAGGCGTTGAGTAATGAAGGTTTCCTAAATTTTCAATACACCGTTAGATATTTGTTGCAGTCAAAACTAGTTTTGACCTTAAACTAGACAAAAGTACTTTTGACTGAGCGGGTTGGTTAAAAGTAATTTTGACTAGTCATGGTTAGTTTTGACTGCTAATTTGTGGTCAAAAGTAGTTTTGACTGGCGCTCTTGGTTTACAAAACCGAATTGGTTGCTTTAGGTCACTTTCTGTGCCAATACTAAAGATAGGTTGTGTTAGGTCACAACTTTATGAACCACCCGGAGCCGAGTGAAGCGAAGCGGAGCGAGACGACCCCATGTAGTTTCACAAAACCAAATTTGTATGCTTGTTATTAAGTGTCTGATTTAACCAACTAACTGCGAAATAAATTTAGTCAAAAGTGCTATTGACCAGAGGCTGCAGTAAAAGCAGTTTTAACCGATTTTCTTAGTTAAAAGTACTTTTGACTGATTAAGAGTTCTGACTGCAACATATACATACATACATATCCAGACCACCTGCCAGATGGTCCGATAACATAGCGAGGATTGCATGAAATCAATCGACGCGCGTTGTGTTGGACTGAGTTGAATGCACCGCGTGTACATTAGGCTGCTCTAGGTATTAGTGAACAGTGAGTTCTCTGACAGGCTAATGACGATGATGATGGAGAACTAGGCTTAAGTGTTATGTACCCATTCATTTCCAGGCCTTACAACGCGAACGCAGCCCTGCAGCAACTGCTATTGGTGCTGCCAGCCCTGAGGCATGCCGACTTCGCCGTGCGTCGCTTCTGGTCAGGCGTGAGTCGCGAGCGGCGCGCGCCCATGAACAAACTCTTCGTGGAAATGCTAGAAGCCTGCCTCCGGTAAACACAGGCTGTCAGCAGCGCAGTCCATGCCCGAGCGGAATTAAAAAGAAAGCGGCAGCGGCCATTTTGAAAAAATGGCGGGCGGTACGAAATGGCGGTAACTTGCGAACAGACAATGCTTATTTCTTGTCTTGACTATTTAAGTGTAAAACACAGTGGTCTCTCCGACGTTAAGGATATTTATAACAGTGTATTAGTACCTTTAGTGCTGAACTTTTATTGTATGTGTGAATGAATTGGAGGGCGCGGGGTAGCACAACGTAGGCGGAGTTTGTGAAGTTTGCGATTTCGGGAATGTGTAGACTGAGCATTTTTGGGTATCGTTAAATTGTCAGGCGACACATGAAAACATATCATCACAATGTTTCGAGTGAGATCTATTTGCCATATTATTTAAAATAAGCATTTAAACATTTATTATGGTTTTGGTGAAACGCGGTGTGGTTTCTAACGTATTTAAATGAATAAGTTTTGTTTCTTTTCTTTAATTTAGTTGACAGACTTGCTAGTCTGCGGAATGATGGCTGTGATATGGTAATCTTATATTGGTGCGGTTGCTATGTCGCTGTAAAATAGAATTGGTGGGAAGGTTCATAAAACTATATGACGTATGCTCCATATTTACAATTGACGTAGCAACCTGCGGGTTCTTTCTAGAATATTCGAGTGGAGTTATGAACGCGACCCGTGCCCCCGCGCCGTAAATGTACAAAACTGGACGGATTTAGTACAAAAACTTGTTACTATTTTTGTATAATATTAAAATTTTATCTAGTTCTAAGGCGCGATAGGTTTGAACAATATGTACGGTCGGGGAAGATTGTATTCTCTTCGAAATGGTCACCAGAAAAATACTAGACTTGAACAGCAAGAACGTAGCCTTGCGAGATATAATAATGAAATGTCATCACATAGCTATAGCATGTCGTGATATTGCATATTTTGGTGGTGGCATCTAATCATGTGGCCATAGAGAATCGTCAATGTATTTCCATGGATGTATCATTCTAATCATGTGGCTATAGAGAATCGTCAATGTATTTCCATGGATGTATCTTTCTAATCATGTGGCTATAGAGAATCGTCAATGTATTTCCATGGATGTATCTTTCCCTGTTGTACAAATTATCAGGAAGCGATTTAACCGTATTCGGTCCGTTACAAGTGAATCGTGTATTTCTGCAGTTTTTATAGACCACGTACAATGTATGACCCTGTATATTTATTAGCATCAATTTCGGACTGCAACATTTGGGCGACTAAATCTAAATTTATACTGTGAATATTACATTTATTCTTGTAATTTTTTGTTAAGTAAGTATCAAATTGTGCAACCGAGATTGAGTCTAGATTTTATATTAAAACGTATATGGTAAGTAAAGTAGTTTGTTTTAATATAAAATCTAGTAATATACCTACTTATTACCTGTTGCAAAAATATATGAATTGAATACATATTTGAGAAATAAAATAAAGCAATATTTTACGTAAAAAACCTACACGAAATATAGATAGAAAACTGTTCCCAACACGGAATATTTTATACAAACATTTTATACATTTGAAAATATTTTGGAATGAGTATAGAGGAAATGTTTAAGCGGTACCTAAATAAATATATAAAGAATACCTGTGTAGAAAATATTGAAACTTTTATCATAGAAAATAGAGTATTTAGTGGGACAGTAGGAAATTGTATACCTCAATCAACTGTTACCAATCTCATGTCCTGTCGAGTATAAAATACATTTAAATAATTTTAACTGATGAATGCGAAGCTTGTTTCTTAATTCCAGTGAGTTTATCATGTTTCTGTTGTAGTTATTCTTATGTTAAGAATATTTACGTTGTTTCTTTCTAGTTTGTAACTTCGTATAGTGTGACGATCATGGGTTTGCAGGATTCATGCTACGAACATTTTCATATCGAAATAGTAAGCGATAAACTGATCTTTATTTTCTAGTGTTAAATGTAATTTCGCAACGCTTATTATCTCGATACGTAAATATACCCGGGTGGCGAGTCGCGTACGGGTATGGCTTGGCAGCGTCTATAGCGAGAGCGCGGAATTGGTTTGTTTGTAGCGCGCGCGGGCGCGTCTCGGCACCGTCAACAAGTCAAAACAAGTTTTTTTGCGCCCTCGCCATTTCTTTTGTTTTTTACTATATTTGTTGTTAAAGCGGCAACAGAAATACATCATCTGTGAAAATTTCAACTGTCTAGCTACCACGGTTTATAAGATACAGCCTGGTGACAGACAGACAGACAGACGGACAGCGAAGTCTTAGTAATAGGGTCCCGTTTGGCACCCTTCGGGTACGGAACCCTAGTAAAAAACCGCGCCGCCTTGACTATGTTTTGGAAACGAGAAGACGGTTCATTGAAATAAAGTAGGTAGTACCACAAACCTAACTTACCCAGTGTTTGCGTCGCTTTCGTTGGACATTGCGCACCCCACGTGTCTTATCTTACCATACTGGTGAATTTAGTTCCTGTATTGCCCACCATATAAGATTGTGTGTGGTTCTGTAATTTAGTTGACCTGCCTGTCAATTCAACCGATTTCATTTGCAGCTATGTAATAAATACTTAAGTCCTTATTTGCGATTAAGGATCTTGAACATTTATTGATTCAAAGTAAAACCAATGATCTACACAGCGACCTAGATACCTAATCACAATCACCTATTTTAGTGTTTGACTGGTGTGCGATACTGCAAAGCGACCTGAAAGGTTAATTTTCTCTAGTTGGCCATTCTTTAGCCGAATAACTGGTGACTGTTGTAACGATATAAATGTAAATATTGGCATGTTATTCGGGATTAAGCCCAGAATTTGTTTTAAAGGTGTAATCCTAAATTATAATTATTTTTATTTATTTTGTAATACTTATGTTCATCAGTCATGATACAAACAACTAGTACCTAACCGTAACTTGTGTCTTAATTGTATTGAATTCGTACCTTATTTTTCTTGTACATAAGTGTTAAGCATATATGTGAACCGATCCCCGGAAATATGTGAATCAAATTATACGAAAATTAATTAACTTCATGTGTTTATTCTATCACCTTGACAGACAATTCAGTGACTGAAGCGGGCAACTTATAGCTAATATTTACAAAGGCAAGATAAAGGTGCCTGTTCGTAGTAGACGCACGTGCGGACGACGTGTCGCGCGTGAGTGCGAGCGAGACAGCTATGGCGTAGTTATGACGCGAGTGATCGTGACAGGCGGTAGACACTTCTTGCCAACGATATTTTGGCCACTTTGGCTCGCGGTGACAGTTGGAACTAAGCTTTGTGACAGGTTCGTTGCATAAAATTGCGTACAGACTTGCCAACTTAGCTGAATGGTGTCGCTAGTAGCTTTCTAGTTGCCATATTTGGGTATTTCGTCCGTGCATAGAACGGGGCGTTTCAAAGATGGCGGTCGTAGTTCTGAATTCTGACATTTCACAGATAACTTGGTAGGCTGTAGAACTGGCGCCCCGTGTAACGTCACTCACTCACGCGACAAAATATCATTGGAAGTTTGGAAGACTGTATTAAATTTGCTGGCGCAGCGGTTGCGCATCTGCCTACCATGCGAGAGGTCCCGGGTTCGAATCCCGGCTGGAGACAAAAAAAACCCCTTGTCTTGGAAGTTTATATTTTTGTGATGTCGCTGTTTCTGGTTCCCACGACACGGTATCCTAGAGTGGGGCCAGAAGCAATGTATGTAATGCCTGTATTGTAAATGTTTAAATGTAATGTCCTATCTTGCCTAGGTTTGCTGGAAGAAATCTCTTTTTACAGATAAGCTCGCCTTTGCCTATTTACCTTTGTTTTAAGACTATGTATCACATTGTTTTCCGTGCAATAAATAAATAAAGAAATTATGTAAATGTCTCAATCACTCGCTAAACTACGCTTGCTGTCTCACACACTCACGCGACACTTCGTCTGCAGTTGCGGTCGACTACGAACTAGCTCCTTAATCATTAGCCTATTTTAATACTTATGCCTATACTATAGCAAATTGGTCGTATAGAAGTTCTCGTACTTTGTAGTATTCTTCTGATAGCACTCCTTCTAAAGCCACTCGGCCGTTCTCCAACTGTAACAAAAGTGGGATTTGAAGAGAAGGTACATGATAGCCCTAACGAAAGCCTTGTGATTTTGATTCTGATATTTCACATGGCTATACTAACCAAAAATACCTGATATTAGGAGCAACTCAAGCCATCGCCGCAGATTCTCTGTTTGCTTTGATTATCTTTGGCACCTTAATTATTGAGGCGGAATTAAAGGGTCGGCTTTAGGCACGATTGAATTTCGCACATTCAAAGAGCGGTGGGTCCAGCCGGTATCTAAAAACCGAATTCGGTCGACTGTAACAAGACACACGCTATCCACTGACCCGCCTGACCGCGAGCGTGCCGTTACAGCAAGCTAGTGCACCCGCAGTGAACTCCGCCGGGATGTTGTGTCGCGCCAACACCTGTCGCAGCTCGGACAGCTTCAGCTCGTTGATGAAGGAGGCCGCATGTTCTGCGCCCTGGTGCGGCTCCAGGGAGGGGACGGATTCGTCCGCGGTCTCTTCTGCGGGAGTGACAAGGATCATGATAAATACTGTGAAAAAACAAGCCGTGACTGACTGAGAAGTTAACTGACTGACTGACTGACTGACTGACTGACTGATGCCCGATTTCACAAACAGTTTACAAGTCTAGCGATTGTTTCGGAGGCCGGCTTCTTAAATTTAGGGGGTTCCCTAGTAGCTTAGACTAGCCCTTTAACTTTGGTCAAACCGAAACAACTGCTAAAAGATTGTTGTTGGTAAAATCGGCCATTGATAAAGAGAGAGAGAGAGAGAGATAGAGAGAGAGAGTGAGGGAAGAAGAGAGAGGAGAGGCTAAAGTTAAAGCTAGAAGGCTGACATTTGGAGGGTAGCTTTCTTATATTATTTAGTGGGTCCCTATCACTAAGAAACGATTTTAATCGCTCTCTTCAATGATATTTCAGAGAGGACTGAGGTGGACTTGTTTCAGTGTTCTTTGACGGGATTCGCAAGGTCGCCACTTTTTGTTTATGTTATAAATAAGTAACGTTTGTATTGTTATAACCTGTTTCTTTGTCCTTTAATTTATTGTCTGTTTGTGTCGATTTAGTTTTAACTGTTATGTCGCAAGCATGTATGTGTGTAATAAATAAATAAAAATAAATAAAAAAAACAACGGACCCTGAAGGGGTCTAAAAGATTGTAATCTTTGTAAGGCAGTTAATTTGGACTAAGGAGTTAATGAACTGGGATGTGTTCTTAATTTGCCCAAAAAGGTTCACTGCTCAGACAAAGTCGCTAGAGCTAAAGCTAGTCAAAGTAATAATGCGCACAGAAATATTTTTCAGAGGTCGGCAAAGGTATTGAGACCGATGTAAGGGCCCGTGAGCACAGCGATTTTTTTCCGCGCGAGTCAAAACTTCGTGGAAAAAAAACGCTAAATAGGCTTGTGGCCAAGGTAATCCAATAAATCTAGGAACAAGTCTTAAGTTGTAGCATTATGTACAAAATGGCTTCACATTCTCAGAATTGTATATTTCCAGCAGATATATTTTTAAAGTCAATTTTGTGCAAAAAAGAGACAACATTTGATGGCACTTTTATATGACGTCATTCTGTTGTTATTTCATAGAACTCAGGAACAAAAGTTCCGTTTTGACAGTTCATAAAAAGTATCTATTTTGACTTGACAGGCCACAAGCATATTGTATGCAGAAACCTGCGGAAAAAAAATCGCCAGTGCGTGTTACAGAATCGCGGGAAAAAAAATCGCTGTGCGTACGGGCCCCAAGCAAGATGACTATGGACGTAAAGCTTACCCGTCATGTTGGTGTTCTCGCGGTCGTGTCTCGGCGGCGCGATGACGGCCGACAGCCACGCCAGCTCCGCGTCGCCGGCCGAGCGCCACGACAGCGCCGACATCAGCGCGTCCGTCAGCTTCACCTGAGACAGACGAGCGTTCCGTCACGGTACCCGAGCCTAGAGTTGTCCTGACCGCCGCCCGACGAAGGCAAAAGGGGTGTTATGAGCACTCTGTGTGTCTGTCTGTCTCTCAGCACGTGGAGCGTAAATGGGTGAACCGATTTGAATGTTGTTTTTTTATTCGAAAGATACTAGTAAACCCATCGAGTTTAGACTCATTAGATTCGTTGTGATGGGAACTTTTAATTTCACCTGATGATGAGACCTGGTGATGAAACTGGAAGACTGGTTTTATGCGGGGATTTTTTAATGCTAAAGTTATAGCTTACAGATGTTTATTTATAGGGTAGAAACATTGTGTAGAAAATTAGATAGTTTACTGCATAGATACAAGACGTAAACAGCAGTTTTATTTCGGTAGCGGTAGGTGTATGACGATTTCTGACCATTATCACAGATACTATAATATTATACTAATACAGATAGACCACCTAGAACAAAATATGACACCGGCGTAAACTGAGTTGCTACGGAAGCTTCTTTAGTTCGAGGCCATTTTATCGCTTGGTGCAGCACCATCGAAAAATTGCAAATACCACGAGATGGCGCTAAGATATACAGGATTTATTCTAAGATTAGCGCCACCTAGAAGTATTTTAACTGCAACCATGTAGTTTAAAGTACAAATCTTACTCCTCACGCCATCTCTTTTATACAAAGGGTTACTAATTCTAATTTGTATGGGATGAGCACCCTGTGCCATTATTTATGTGTACAGTTTTCCAACGATATTATGGCACGCAGTGACAGGTGGAACTAAGGTGTGATGACGTCATGTTAGTTGCGGTTACGTAGAACTAGGTCTCCCTGCAAACGTCACTGCTCAAAGGCCAAAATATCTATAGAAAGCTGTATAAGATCAAAGTACAGCACAGTTACGGTAGTTACCTGATAAATATGCGATTCAGTGGTAGCATCTATCGTATCCCCGCGGCTAGGCGAGAACACTTTTTCTATGCCCTCGTTCAGGCAGTGTTGTCTGAAACAAGAATAGTGTTAAATTTATTTGGAGTCAACTAAGGAAAAGGGCTCTACCTCCGAGGCATTAGATAAGATAAGATAAGATAAGATAATTGGGCGGGCATTGGAAGGAAAGTTGACAAAGAATCCATTCTTCGGTTCATAGACATTGTTGCCAGCTAACTAAAATCTATATATATCACTTAATATCATACTGATATTTTGTTAACTTTTATTTGTGTGCAATAAAGAGATTATGAAATTATTTACTGGTTTGTGGAAAAAGTGACATCAGACGTATCAGGCTCCGGATTCTACAGACGAATTGCATGGTAATTGGTGTAGCGTGTAGCGAGGGCGCAGAATTGCATGGTAATTGGTGTAGCGAGAGCGCAGAATTGCATGGTAATTGGTGTAGCGAGGGCGCAGAATTGCATGGTAATTGGTGTAGCGAGGGCGCAGAATTGCATGGTAATTGGTGTAGCGAGGGCGCAGAATTGTATGGTAATTGGTGTAGCGAGGGCGCAGAATTGCATGGTGATTGGTGTAGCGAGGGCGCAGACTCCCGGTTTGCGCCGGCTACAAACAAACCGGTTGTTCACGCCCTCGCTACAGCAATTGCAATGCGATTCGTTTGTAGTATTGGACGCCATTAAAAACGTGAATTAGACAGCATAGCTCCGAGTACTGGACGTTGTAAAGACAGACAGGGTGTCGGCTCACTTGACGGTGTTGGCGCAGGCGGGTTTGGCTTGCAGCGCGTGACGACTGCGCGCGGCCGCTGTTGCGTCATGATGCGCAGGAGTGACTCTAGGCAGCGCCCCGACAGCTCCACGTACTGGATGTTGTACCGACAGACAGACAGACAGACACGGGTGTCGGCTCACTTGACGGTGTTGGCGCAGGCGGGCTTGACTTGCAGCGTGACGACTGCGCGCGGCCGCAGTTGCGTCACGATGCGCAGGAGTGACTCTACGCAACGCCCCGACAGCTCCACGTACTGGATGTTGTACCGACAGACAGACAGACACGGGTGTCGGCTCACTTGACGGTGTTGGCGCAGGCGGGCTTGGCTCGCAGCGTGACGACTGCGCGCGGCCGCAGTTGCGTCACGATGCGCAGCAGTGACTCGCCGTCGCAGAGCGCCCCGACAGCTCCACGTACTGGATGTTGTACCGACTGACAGACAGACAGACACGGGTGTCGGCTCACTTGACGGTGTTGGCGCAGGCGGGCTTGGCTCGCAGCGTGACGACTGCGCGCGGCCGCAGTTGCGTCACGATGCGCAGCAGTGACTCGCCGTCGCAGAGCGCCCCGACAGCTCCACGTACTGGATGTTGTACCGACTGACAGACAGACAGACACGGGTGTCGGCTCACTTGACGGTGTTGGCGCAGGCGGGCTTGGCTCGCAGCGTGACGACTGCGCGCGGCCGCAGTTGCGTCACGATGCGCAGCAGTGACTCGCCGTCGCAGCGCCCCGACAGCTCCACGTACTGAATGTTCGCTCGGATGTCTATCTGGCGTACTGAGCGCGCGCACTTGCTGGGCACCTCTATTTGCTCCTCTGTGATGGAATGTAACAAGTTTACAAGATGGCGTCTATTTATTATTTCAGGTTGTTCAGAGAGAGGTCGCCCGTATGGAGCCGAATCAATGTCCGAAAATCGACAAAAAATATTAATACTTTATGGACGCCCCCCAAGGAGAGATGACGGGAGTTTTAAGTTAAGATACAGGTGGGTAAGTGCTCATTTACAACGCGTTCTGGAGCGGCTTTGCACAGTTCTGTTTCTTCCACAAATCTGCGCCTTTTCAAAGCCTTCGTGAATCTTAATCACAAAGACGAGATTATCATATTTTGTTGAAAGTTACCTTCCGGTTCCTGTTTCTGTGGCACGGCGGCCGCTGTGTCTTTTATGTCTATGTCCATCTCGATATCGGCCAGCCTGTAGTCTTCTGGCTGTTGAAATATACAAGGTGTAAATGAATTAACGCAAAATGAGAAACTACTTTGTTAGGGACAACATTCTGAGCAACTATCATTATGAAACCGATTTGATCAGAGCAACTTTATTTTGCACTTCCCAGTACATTTTGGCCTGAGTAGGTTAGCTGATTTGTATGGAGGACTGAAAAATAAAGTTGCTCTGATCAAATCGGTTTGATAACGAAAGTTGCTCAGAATGATGTCCCTAACAAAGCAGTTTCTCATTTTGCGTTAATTAATTTACACCCTGTATAATGAGAGCCAAAATTATTTCATGTAGGTCAAATAGTTCATGAGTATCGTTGCAATAGGAAGTATACTTTGTTCATTTTCTGCGTGTCCTTTGATCTCGCCGCCTCGGCCTAATTTGAAAGACTGCCGACACTCGATCAAAGAAAGCCGCCGCCCAATTGACACAAAAATGACTGCAGTATAGCACGAAATGGTTTTTGCAATACAAATGACTGGTACATATAATGCCGACTTTGGCTTAGCAGTTTGGCAGACTTAAATTACTTAGTTAAGTGCTTTTTTTCATGAATAAACGTTATAAAAAAAAAAAAATACTGGTGGTGCTTGAACGAACATGGCTTGACACACAGCAGTTATTAACAGCATTTATTTTGCGTTTGGTTGCTAATCTCTACGTCAGCGGAGTGGAATTTTTGCAGTCATATTCGATCGACCATAGACGACAGTCGTCCGTCAGGTGGGCCATAACCAGAGAAGCAGAAATTGTCTTTGTACCCCCACGTGCACATTACTGTGGCCAATGCCGAGTTTTTGGCCAGGGGAGTTACCACAATATAATAGAGGATTAAAGCACAGATACTATAATATTATACTAATACAGATAGACCAACTAGAACAAAATATTACACCGGCGTAAACTGAGATGCTACGGAAGCTTCTTTAGTTCGAGGCCATTATCGCTTGGAGTAGCACCATCGAAAAATTGCAAATACCTCGAAACTGAAACCATGGCGTTTAAAGTACAAATCGTACTCCTCACGCCATCTCTTTTTTACGAAGGGTTTATTTTTTTATTTGTTTAGTATAAGCAGAAATTATAAATATGCATCTTAAATAGGTCCACGGAAACCACAATGGGTTCGTGTGTGGATCCTTGATTACGCTTAGGTATATAACATCTTATTTTTGTTGCTACACTGGGTAAGTACACACATAATGTGAAAAATATATCTGGTAGGTATTTACATTATTTGCTTTTATACACAACAAAATATTGGTTAGGGATAGGAAACGGAGGATAAGTATTTTTTCACTTCTCATGCTCGTAAAGTTCGTCTTTATGTCGGGTATAGCCAGCATAAAAACAAATTTTATGTTCTAGAGCATAAAGTAAAATCTTCGTCTCAATCTCAGACTCTGAAAAAGGTCGTCAGGTAAACAGCCACATACATCCATGCTAAGTGCCACTGCCGGCGGCCAGAGCCGGCTGCGGAGGCACGTCCAAAAAAAAAGTGTAATGGCGGGAAGTCCTTATTTTTTCTCGGTAATTTCAATTTGCAATTATTTCATAATATTTACTTTTTTTGCAATATTTCTGTTTAATTTCCTCACAATCGAAGTGAAAAGCAGAGTGTATAACTCGTACATAAAATTGTGCGTTTTATGCCCTTGTTGTACAATCTATTATTTAAGTTTAGCTTTTATGTTTAGAGGTTTGGCAGACTTAAATTACTTAATTAAGTGCTTTTTTTCATAAATAAACGTTATAAAAAAAAAAATATACTGGTGGTGCTTGAACGAACATGGCTTGACACACAGCAGTTATTAACAGCATTTATTTTGCGTTTGGTTGCTAATCTCTACGTCAGCGGAGTGGAATTTTTGCAGTCATATTCGATCGACCATAGACGACAGTCGTCCGTCAGGTGGGCCATAACCAGAGAAGCAGAAATTGTCTTTGTACCCCCACGTGCACATTACTGTGGCCAATGCCGAGTTTTTGGCCAGGGGAGTTACCACAATATAATAGAGGATTAAAGCACAGATACTATAATATTATACTAATACAGATAGACCAACTAGAACAAAATATTACACCGGCGTAAACTGAGATGCTACGGAAGCTTCTTTAGTTCGAGGCCATTATCGCTTGGAGTAGCACCATCGAAAAATTGCAAATACCTCGAAACTGAAACCATGGCGTTTAAAGTACAAATCGTACTCCTCACGCCATCTCTTTTTTACGAAGGGTTTATTTTTTTATTTGTTTAGTATAAGCAGAAATTATAAATATGCATCTTAAATAGGTCCACGGAAACCACAATGGGTTCGTGTGTGGATCCTTGATTACGCTTAGGTATATAACATCTTATTTTTGTTGCTACACTGGGTAAGTACACACATAATGTGAAAAATATATCTGGTAGGTATTTACATTATTTGCTTTTATACACAACAAAATATTGGTTAGGGATAGGAAACGGAGGATAAGTATTTTTTCACTTCTCATGCTCGTAAAGTTCGTCTTTATGTCGGGTATAGCCAGCATAAAAACAAATTTTATGTTCTAGAGCATAAAGTAAAATCTTCGTCTCAATCTCAGACTCTGAAAAAGGTCGTCAGGTAAACAGCCACATACATCCATGCTAAGTGCCACTGCCGGCGGCCAGAGCCGGCTGCGGAGGCACGTCCAAAAAAAAAGTGTAATGGCGGGAAGTCCTTATTTTTTCTCGGTAATTTCAATTTGCAATTATTTCATAATATTTACTTTTTTTGCAATATTTCTGTTTAATTTCCTCACAATCGAAGTGAAAAGCAGAGTGTATAACTCGTACATAAAATTGTGCGTTTTATGCCCTTGTTGTACAATCTATTATTTAAGTTTAGCTTTTATGTTTAGAGGTGTTATTGTGTTTCTGTGGGTAGCTTGTTTATTAGTCGCGGAATGCAGTAGGCGCGCGTCCATGTGCCGTAGAAATTATTTGTAGTGGTTAGTTTACCTTACCGTGTAGTGGTTAGTTTACCTTGGTTACTAATTCTAATTTGTATGGGATGAGCACCCTGTCTGTGGTTAAAGCGATCCAGCTTTATGCAAGTACCTCAGTATCCTAGGCACCTTACAAAAATGATCGAATTCGAATCTTTTTAATTTCTTACCTTGATGATCTCGCCATAGTCGTCTTGCCTGGTGCGTTCATCGTGCGCGGGGTACATCGCGTGGTGGCGCTTGTTCGACTTGAAGCAGCCGCCCGGCCGGTAGTCGTGTCGGACGGGGATGTCGTGCCGGCCCGTCACCACCCACATCTCCAGCTCGCCTTCCGAATCCGAGTCTGAGGACAGGCCGGTCTCCTCTCTGGAATAGGTGAGTTTTAAATTTTACTATGTTAGCTATGTATAAGTACTAGCAATGTATGTGCCTGTATGTAAAGGCAGGCAGGCGGGCCCCTCCCCTCAAGGACACACCGCAAACAAACTTTGACAGTGGGTACCAAAACGTCAATTAATGTCTGTTGCATGTTGCAAAGTAATGAAAACTGAATTTCCCCTAATTTTAATGTCAATTCTTTTTCTTTTTCGGCCAGACTTCTCCTGACCAGGCTTCAGCGAAGGGGTTTACCAATACAGTACTATTTCTAAAATTGGCAAGCACGACAGTGGCTCAACTCCTCGCGCCCTCGAGGGTTCACTGTGAGCTCGAGGGTGCGACAGTAGGTTCCCTGACAGGCTGCGACACTCACTTGACGGCAGTGGCCTGCTTAGAGCGCTGCTGCGCTAGGAACTCCTCCAGCTCGGCGCGCTCGAGCCGCACTCGACGGTTCACTGTGAGCTCGAGGGTGCGACAGTAGGTTCCCTGACAGGCTGCGACACTCACTTGACGGCAGTGGCCTGCTTAGAGCGCTGCTGCGCAAGGAACTCCTCCAGCTCGGCGCCCTCGAGCCGCACTCGACGGTTCACTGTGAGCTCGAGGGTGCGACAGTAGGTTCCCTGACAGGCTGCGACACTCACTTGACGGCAGTGGCCTGCTTAGAGCGCTGCTGCGCTAGGAACTCCTCCAGCTCGGCGCCCTCGAGCCGCACTCGACGGTTCACTGTGAGCTCGAGGGTGCGACAGTAGGTTCCCTGACAGGCTGCGACACTCACTTGACGGCAGTGGCCTGCTTAGAGCGCTGCTGCGCTAGGAACTCCTCCAGCTCGGCGCCCTCGAGCCGCACTCGACGGTTCACTGTGAGCTCGAGGGTGCGACAGTAGGTTCCCTGACAGGCTGCGACACTCACTTGACGGCAGTGGCCTGCTTAGAGCGCTGCTGCGCTAGGAACTCCTCCAGCTCGGCGCGCTCGAGCCGCACTCGACGGTTCACTGTGAGCTCGAGGGTGCGACAGTAGGTTCCCTGACAGGCTGCGACACTCACTTGACGGCAGTGGCCTGCTTAGAGCGCTGCTGCGCTAGGAACTCCTCCAGCTCGGCGCCCTCGAGCCGCACTCGACGGTTCACTGTGAGCTCGAGGGTGCGGTCGCCGCCGCGCTCCAGCAGATCGTGCGCCAGTGTGCCAGGGGACGTTCTGGAAGGATACGTTTACTTTAACCTGGGCAATCTGGCCGGACCATGTCGTAAGGACACCATGGTGGCGCGACCCTGGTGGCATTACCATGGTGTCCCAATGAAATATGGCCCTTAGACATTCGTCTTGAGCTTACTTTTAGAGGAATAGGAATTCAAATGTCAGACCTAAACTAACCTACAGTCTTGGAGCCTAATTCGTATTTCTGCTCTCTCTTGATTCTGAATGAACCCAGCGTTGAAATCATCTTCCTAAATCAACCTTCTTGTTTATCAAACTCTTTTATCAAATCTGGGTTTACTTTTTAGAGATAAGCTCGCCTTTGTGCACTATTTTTATTTACTATTTGTGATTTCAGTTAATTGTGTGCCATAAAGAAATTGTGAGATGATAACCTAAATAAGTGGTAAGTAAGAAGAAACTGTGGGGGCTATTTGGGGTGTCAAAACCACTAAACTAGAGGAACTAAAGGCACTAAACTGACAACCTTCAAATCCGACAGATCTTGCGCGGTGGCTATAGATTCCATTTTCAAACACACCATTTTAATAAGTTTAGTTAGTATAGTTCGTGTCGCCTCCCAAATCGCAGGCAGTACTAACTTGGTGGTGAGTACGATGGCGTTCTGCGGCTGCTGCGCCCACAACAGCGCCAGGTCTCGCGCGAACCCTGCCTCCAGGTCTGGGAACGACGCCAGCACCACCTGCAACCAACATTATCATCATCATCGGTAGCTCGTTCCCACCCACCGTCCTGTGTCCGTTCACAATTGAATCCAGGTTTCTCCTGTGAACAGGCCTATCTAGATAGATAGATTGATAGAAAGATAGATAGAAAGAAATATAGATCTATCTATTTCTTTCTTTCTAGATAGATAGATAGATAGAATGAAAAAAAGAAAGAAAGAGAGACGGATAGATAGATAGATACATAGATTGATTGAGTGAGTGATTGATTGATCAATCATATAATCCGTATGATTGATTGAGTGTGATTAAGTGAATTTTGATTGATTTATACATTGATCGATTGATTAATTTATTGATAGATAGATCGATTGATGGTCAGATTGAATGATTGAATGATTGAATGATAGATTGACTGATTGATTTTTAATTGCTTGATTGATAGATAGATTGACTGATTGTTTTTTTTTGATAGATGGATAGATTAACTGATTGATTGTACTCACCTTGGGCCCCGGCGTGCGCGTCACTTCCGCCACCGAGTGGCACAGCTGCAGGTGACGCAGCGCGAACGGGTTCGAGCGCGCGCCCTCGAACGAGCGCGTCAGCTTGTCGCTCATCCACTCGATCTGCGAACAAAGTTACGTTGAGGGGCGATTTTTCAATCCCTAGATAAACGAAACAGTCGAATCAGCTAACTACATCTGCCACGACTTTTCTTCAGAAACTTGAATTCGGACGAAGTCATGTAAAGTCGTGTTGGAGTACAACTCAATCTCATCGTTAGATTCAGCAGTATTTTTTTTAAATTTATTTTTAATTAATTAATTTATTTATCACAGGTATTTGTGCCATAACAGCGAACCAAGTCGACACAAACATTATTTTAAATCACATTACAATAAAGTATTCCACCACACTGCATACACAAAACAAACCTAGCGTCTCGCCTTATCCCACCATACGCAGTGGCAGAGGCACATTTGCGCCCACTTTTAGACGTTTTGAATGACAGGAGGCTAACTCATCACCGCAGCTATGGAGGAGATATTATGAGGTTTCCTCACGAAGTTTTCCTCCACCTCTCGACAAATTCAATGAAACCGATCTACGGGAGAGGCTCACGAACAGAGTCAGGGAGCACTTATCCAGTGGAGAGCGCATAGATACATTTTCCTTTGAAACACAACTCACCAATTTACGGGCGGCGGAGGACGAGGAAAGAGAGCTGTGATTGGTCAGCCGCTGCGAAACTGTCTGGCGGCCCGTCATCGTACATGGTTGCGTACGTTGATACAACTAACGTTTGACTAGCCGCATTCCCCCGCAGGCGCAGTCAATTGTATATATAGTCTCTAGCCGGGGTAGATGGCGTGGTATAGAAGAGGCATATACCAAGCACAGGACCATGATTCTGCAAGCGAATCGCATGACAGTAGCTATAGCGAGGGCTCAAAATTCTACGGCTACGAACAAACCGGCATTTAGCGCTCTCGCTTGACATGCGATTCGCCTGCGGAATCCGGCTGAATGAGGTACCAACCTGCGACTTAGCGAACTCCAGCACATTATAGCTGACGTTGGACAGCAGGAACAGCGAATAGGCCACGAGCCCCGAATCCTTGTTGCGCCAGAGTTGGTCCAACATGTGGGCCAGCTCCAACACTCGGCCGGCGGTGTCAGTGCAGACTAGGACGCAGCCGCCGCCGCGCAGCGATGTTAGGATTGTCGCTGGAACGCAAGTGGACAGGGTAAAACAACACAGCGTCACCCCTTTTCTCATACGCAGTGCTTGAGGCACAATTTGCGCCCAGGTATAGCCATATTAGAGGTTGGCGATCATCACAGCGATCTGCTCACGGGATACTGCGGCCCGGAATAGGGGTGTTGTGCTCATCCGAACCATCATCTTAAGATTTTGGAGCCAGGATGTACGGTCGCCTGCGCCTAAAAGTATACAAGCAGTATATGCGGGATTCAGTGAAATCATGTGGGGAGTGGAATATAGAATGCCGGCGCCCCTGAAGCTTGATTCCAGAGACTTGCTTCCAGAGTGGCAGCACTTCAAACAACAGCTGCAAATTTTTATGACGCGGCGGGTTTCGATAAAATTGCTGAAACAAGAAAGGCCGCCATTTTACTCAATTTCGTCGGTCATGAGGCCGTAGATTTGTTCTACAATGTCCTAAAAAAAGGTGAAGACACAGTGAAGTATGAAGAGTTAATAAAAATCTTCGACCAATATTTTAGTCCCAAACAAAATGAGTTGATAAACTAGTACAATTTTAACCAACGAAAACAAGAGGAAGGTGAAAACTTCGATCTGTTTTATATGAAAGTTAGTTAAAACTGCAACTACAAGGACCAAGAGGACAGAAGACTATTAATATCTAAAACAATACAAAGTGCATGGTCCGCTATTTTCAACCTACTCAGAAGGAGATAATGTTTAAAACCTATGAAAGAACAGAACAAAAGATTGTGGTTTTTTGTGGACGTTGGATGTTTGAGTGGTGGTGGAGAAAAACCAAAGCAAATAAACTACATCTTTATGATCTTTATCAATTCTACTATGGTCTCCAGTTATTATTTCCGCGGACTTGTTTGACAACTCAAAGCACACAAATGTTGCTAGAACTTGCACAGTGCTGTACATATTGAAAACCAGTAAATACTCAGATTCATAAGAAATACCATACCCATTCTTCATCATCCAAGCAACTTACTCATCAGTTTCTCATCTCTCAACCGTCTCCTCGGCTGCACATAGTTCGCGTTCATTGAGCCCAGCAGCAGTAGAGATGGGCGCATAAGTTTCTCAATCTCACAGCCATTGAGATGACGTTCCTTCTTGTGATTGAAGTCAGGAGCGTAGACTATGTCCTCTTCACCCGGGGCTGCGATTCGCCATATTGTGCCACCGAGCATGTGCCCAGCTGGAAGGGGTGTTATCTTGAGGCCGAGACCTTTACCTGGAGAAATAAATTGGTTACAGAATTTCATTTCTCAAGTATGTAAGTGAATCAATTATGCTGGTGGAAGAAAGAAAGCGTATGAATAATACTGTTATTGTCTATTATGTATCATTGCATTATCAAGCTTTTTAAAATATTAATTATGAGCTGAATAGACTGTAGAGATGATTTACAGGTCAACATAACTGGTTTTTTATGTAAAAAAAAACTTTATCCAGCCATTTAGGATAAGATCTAACCAAATGCAAAAGTACATACCCTTCATATCAACACTCTGATTGTATTTCAACTGCACAATCCTATCGAAGGCATTATCTACATCATCCAATGTGAACAGATCAAAGTCGGACACGTTTCTGTGCGCCTGGTACAAATCATACATGAACATTTGTCCCATTTTGTAGATCGGTAGAGTGGCATAGACTGGGCAGTTGAGTCCGAGCTTGCCGATAGCATATGGCAGGGCCCCAAGGTGAAGAGGGTCGGAGTGGGAGAGTAGGACTGCATCTATGGTGTTTACGTGCCTGAAATGTGGGATGTACAAAATGTTAATATGACAATACACAATTACCAATACAAAATTTCGTGTTTTGGGCTCAATCCATATCATGGACTTTGTTTCACTTAAAAAACATTTCTAAGGGTAAATATAGCAGGTTTTTTTTTGTGTTAATCTCTTTGACAATGTTTTTCCTTCAAATTAAAGCATTTATTGTTTTAGAGATTGTTTTTTACGAATGCATACAATAAAAACATAACCTAAAAACGTACCTCTTCAACTCCTTTATAAACTCCATATCAAACTTCTCATCCCAGCCACAGTCCAGCAGGAACTTGAAGTCATCTACTTGCAGCACATAGCATGGCGGGGATTCATCACCAGCCCCAGAAAGACAGTGGAGCTTGATGATGGAAGTCATTGTGAGACCGGGTTTGTTTCACCGATTACAGCCGATATGGCGCTTTAAACACTGATATATCACATTGAAAGTATGGGGAAAGGGTCGCAGATATATTTCTACGTGGATTTATCAGTCTATCTTGTCAGTAAATAAAAATAATTATTATATTAATGAAATAGCGCGTCCATTTTGCTGACGGTGGGTGACAGACAGACAAGAGTCAAGACAAGAGTTCAAGACAGACAGTTGCCTGCCTGCCCCCCGTTCCGAGTCACGCCAAAATCGATCGATTACAGCGTCTACGAAGCCGTTCCGAGTCAGTTTTGTTTGGCGATCGATGGCGATACAACAAAACGATGGTATCGACTATCGTAGATCGTAGACCTACGCTGTTGTAATCGATTATGGCGCTGACGGCGATGTCACTCACGGAACGGACTTTGACTATCATTGAGATAATAATTTGACTTGACAGTGACAGTTGAAAAGTTATGTTGCGTTTCGTTTTTCGAGGTAGTTAGAGTAGAGATGTAAAGATACCGTACCGTACCGTATTACCCATTTCTTTTTGGTATCCAAACTGACCTGATCACCTGACCCACCCAACCCAATGATCAGGTACATATTATTTCGGTATTTTATTATAAATAATCTACGGATCTTTTGGTATTTTATTTATCAATACATATTTATAGTTTAAAATCACCTACAATAGGTACATTCTGATCAAAATAACGAGTTTTTTTATATTTTTTTATTGCAGTATCGTATATAGTGCTAAGCTCTTTGCCATCAGTCGCTGACGCGGAGAGCATGAGTGCCAGGTGCGGGGGGGGGGGGGGGGTTTATTTTTGGTATTATTCAGCAGATTCAGGTACATCTCTGCCAGACGCGGCACGCGGAGTAGTTAATAATATAATAGCCCAATATTTAAAGGGTTTTTGCTTACATTAATTCAAACAAAGCCAATTTTTTCAGGGCTCGTTAAGTATCGTGTGGGTATGCTGAACTGAAGTGCACTACTCACGGTGCAATCTGTTTCGCGATTTGTTGCTGCAACTTGTTGCCTTGCACAACGGATTGCAGGTAGATTGCATAGTGAGTAGGCAGGTTGCAGGTCGCATGCAATCGATTGCATCGAGATTGCATCGCGAGTAGGCAGGTTGCAGGTTGCATGC
The DNA here is from genome assembly GCA_963457715.1 of Argyresthia albistria. NCBI lineage: Eukaryota > Metazoa > Arthropoda > Insecta > Lepidoptera > Argyresthiidae > Argyresthia > Argyresthia albistria. The sequence goes on from OY735272.1 coordinate 8,883,079, forward strand.
AACAAGTTGCAGCGACAAGTTGCAAGACAAATTGCACCGTGCGTAGAGCCCTTAAGTTTTCGACCTCGTAAGTACCTAGTTGGGAAAACTTTTGGTGGGCCAAAAAGTCCAAAAACCTCGACTTTTCCCAGTTTTTCACGTTTCATTCGAAAACAGTCCATATTTGTAAAAACATCCGGACGAATTGTAAACCTCCTCCTTTGGGAAGTCGGTTAAATAAACCGTGTATGAGTAAATCAAAGAAACAACATTTCGCCATATATTAGTGCAAGTACTTATCTCTTCATTTCGCGTCGATGACAAAAGGAAATTTTAAAATTGGTTTAGTACGTAGGTACTTTAACTTTTATGGGGGGGTCCAAAATAGACCTAAAATAATCAAGATGGATTTTCAGTATAGAAATAGTATCAGCTCCCCATCATGCTATAAGGGCAAGGTAGAATAGAGCTTCACGCTTGACTGATTGATCATACCCGGAAGGGTTATTGCCAGATTGGAATTGCTATTGCTCTCAGGGCCCAGCCAGGCAGCGGGACTAATATCAACTTGCAATATAAATATAGTAAACGTTAACTTTATTGTGGACAATCACCGTTTATTACTCTGTAGAGCAGAGACTATAAATCCAATTGATTGCGCCTGAAGGGGAATGCGGCTCGCCAAACGTGTGTTGTATTCAGAGACTATATATCCAATTGACTGCGCCTGCGCCTTCAACAAACATTCGCATACGCAACCTATGTACGATGACGGGCCGCCAGACAGTTTCGCAGCGGCTGACCAATCACAGCTCTCTTACCTCGTCCCCCGCCGCCGCCCGTAAATAGATGAGTTGTGTTTCAAAGGAAAATGTATCTATGCGCTCTCCACTGGATAAGTGCTCCCTGCTGTAGAGCCACAGAAGAGATAATAGTACTAGAGCGAAACGCTGCACAAAGCTGATGGGAGATAGATAAAAACGTACAGGTACAAGCAGGTCTACTTTTACAGTTAATACAACAGGAGGGTACTTGGAACGACTTTTGGGCAGTAGCGCACGTTTTAGCTACTAAATTACTCGCTACTAGACTAAAATTTGTACTAGACTACTAGCCTAATGCGAACAAGTCTTTACAGGTACAGGGTGAATACAAACTTCATAAGTTAGAAAGGCCTCTTTATTGTCCCACTAATAATAATATCTACTATAATATTGATAATACTTGTTTACTTGTTTAAACGACTTGAGATGCAAGTCAGCTGTTTTGGTTCATCGGAATTCAAACAAACAAACGAGACGCATTTGTTGGTCTCGATACTCTCGATAAAAACACGTTAGCCAATATCATATCAGTCAACCATTCCTGCAAAGTTGGTTCAATAGCAAGTTCCTCACATACAATCATAAGGTCCTTGTGGGCGGTCTCCGAGTCTATATGAGCTTCGTGCAAGATTACCATCTTGGACTCAGGGACATGGATAGTATCCGCCATATTTGACAGCACTTTTTCTACAACCCCATTGACTATGGCTTCCGAAGTCAAAGATTCAGCAGTGTAATTCTTATTCAGATTTGTATGCTCTGACATGAGTGTTGCAACTATGGTCTCCTTGTTGTTGACTGTGAAGGGTTCTTCTTGGACCTCGTTGCCATACAATAATTCTTTGGTTGATTTATCGGTATTGACACTCAGTGGCTGTGATATAGCTGATTTGGAACCCTTGTACAGGACGCCTAGACGTGGTTTAGGGGTGTTTATCGTGTTCGAGTCTTTATTGTCTATTGGCACAGTGCAGCATGCTTTGGTTAGTTGAGCAGCTATGGCCGACACCTCTCGGCTGTCACCTCTTGGGGTACGTTGGTCTGTTGCCATTGGTTCCTCCTCTAATGGAAAGGAGAGCAAGGCACCCATGGCTTCTGATTGATCGGTGGTTGCGTTGACCGTATATGGGTTTATTGGGTTTCTGTGTATTCTGGTCTTTTCGCCATAATTCCAGGGTCTTTTGTAATCGAGTTCTTTCAGACGGTTATCTAGTTTCACTTCTGTGGGCAAAACGAAATAGTGCCTAATTTTACCAACAATCCATATCTTTTAGGGGACACTATAGTTATTTTCAGGGACCACTTGGCGGTTGTTTCGCTTTGACCTAAGTTTAATTATATCATTTATTTCCAGACAAGGGCAATCTAGGGGACCCCCTAAATTTAAGAGGCAGGCCTCCGAAACAATCGCTGGACATCTAATAAAAAGAACACAGGGATATCGGTTGGTCAAAATTGGTATCTACAATCCAAACAGGCGAATATTTTTGACATAATTTAATTGTGGTCAATTTGGGAGGCCTGTCCAGTCCAGCAGTGGACAAGAATATTCAGAAGTAGGAGAAGAAGAATTTAATTTTTCCGTTGTCTAAAGACAATGATTAGATTACTGAGAAATCGACCAGTAATCCTGGTGATGGCCATGAATTAATGAGATAATTAAATATCAACACTGTATACGGTTGTTCTAACGATGATGGAAAATATCTTGAGGAACCCTTCATTATTGCGGTGATGGGCTAGTCCTTTGGCAGTTCAATACCTACTCCTTTAAGGATCGCGCACATTGGGACGGGCGGCAGCGTGCCGAGTCGGGGCGGGCCGCATCGCCGCATACAAAAAGCATGCGGCCCGTTGCGCCCCGACAGTGTGTGATAGTGCGCTGCGACCCGGCACGCTGCGGCCCATCCTAATGTGCGCGATCCTTTAAGGTTACAAATGAGTAAAACTTAGCTGAGCTGCTTACCATTAAATTTACTCAGAAGCAAACTGAACAACATACAAAAGATGAATATGCTAAATACAATTAAAATGCATTCCCACCATTGTAATGGTTCTGTCTGAAACAGTAAAAACAAAACATAAAATTTACTAATATTCAGTAGCCCATTTATGTCTTCAACGTGAGCCACGGGGTTCTAAAACCTAAAATAGCCCAGTATTCCCCGATAGCATTTTCCGAGAAACGTGTAAGGTTGAGCCATAATCTCCCACGCTGGCTCAGTGGCTCAGTAAGGGTAACAACATAGGCTGGGAAATCCTGGAAAATTGTCCCCTCATAGTTGTACTGACCTTCATAATGTTGATAGTTGAAATAGAGACTTTTCTACTAAAGTTGATACTTCTATGCCTGTGCACTGCAAGTATTTATAACTGCTCGGGTTCTTACATTAAAGCGTATTGTATAGAAACGTTACCTCGCATTTATTCAGCAATAAATAGATCTCTGTTTTCTTCTTCCATGGTTTGACACAATTGTCGAAGTTATTTTTTTAGGGTACCGTACCCGAAGGGTGCCAAAAGGGACCCTATTACTGAGACTTTACGACAGACGGACAGCGCGTCTGTCCGTCCGTCCGTCCGTCCGTCCTGTCTGTCACCGGGTCCGTCTGCACGAACCGTAATAGCTAGAAAGCTGAAATTTTCACAGAATGTGTATATCTGTTGCCGCACCAACCACAAATACTGAAATACGAGAGATATTGCAAATTAAAGGGGGCCCCGATACAAGAGACGTGTTTAGATACACTTACGCATTTCAAAATGGAGATCTTGACTGAAACTGTTTATTTATTGTCATAGCAACCATGTCATAGACACATATACTACACATTTAAATATGATAGCATATTTCGCGTCAACCCACATGGTTGTGGTAGCTCAGCCGGTATGATGTAGACTCTCAATCCGGAGGTCGTCGGTTCAAATCTCGTGAAGGCATAATCTTTTTAAATTTTCTTTTTGTTTATTTTTGAAGTAAAACTTCTTAGGGCACGGGGTTAAAATTTATTTAACCTCTCAACTGTGGGTTATTCATATATTTGCTTTTCAATTGCTACTAGCCGGGTGCTATCACGAGTGGCTAAGAAATGTAACGGAAATTCGAAACGGTGACGTCAGGGTCGGCTGAAGACTTTTAACTTTTAACTATGGACGTGCGGTCTCACAGGCCGCTTGCAGTTTCTGATTCTCGTGCCCACCTCCTTCTGCGTACCCCATGCGTATTCCGGCCTCAGTAGCTTCGGTTTTTGTGGCAAAACGACCATTGAGAGTGAAGGCTATGTCACCGGCTGAATGGTACTTGAGTAATTTCGCTTTATATTTTGAGTGCGGTCTGTGAGACCGCGCGACCACGTTTGTGTTATAAATTGACGCTGACGGTGATTTTGTTTGTTTTAGATTTTGTAAACTAAAATGTCAAAAACGACCAAAAAACGATAAACTATGCCCACCAAAGATAAAACGAAAGACGACCCACACTTGTGTAGGCTGTAACAGCCAATATGCCTACAATGCTCGAAGCCGCTATGCAATGACTGCCAACAAATATGACCAAGTTGGGCCCTTGTTGAAATTTTTATGTTTAGTTTTGAGAAGATTATGTTTAGTTTTTTATGTTCTTTGTTCTTTATATTTTATTGTGTAAGAAGTTAAACTAACTAAAAAAGCCGTTTTCCTGTGACAATATACCTATAAAGTGATCTCAAGCTAAAAAGTCTGAAAAGTGCGTTCGATTGTTATATCGTTAGATTTAGTTTAAAATAAATTAATTTTTCATTAAAATTACATCATTTATTTATATTTAGTAACTCTCCTAAGGGATAAAACAAAAAAAATGTACAATACTTACTCATCAAGATAGAAACCAGTCCTTCAAGACAGCGGTCTGTGAGGCCGCACGTCCATAGTAGTGTAACAAAAATGGAACGTCCATAGTTAAAGGTTAAAACCGCAACTATTTTCAATACGGTTTTTAACTAATCAGATAAGATAATAATACATCCGTACAATAAAGAATGTTAATTAGTGAGAGAAAAACCTGATGAAACGTTAACAAATAAAAATTATTTTAAGCATTCTTCCACGAGTTCTTGATTTCCGGTATGGCCAAGATGGCGCCGCCGCCGCCGCCGCCGCTGGCTGGGACAAACAAAACCAACTAGCATGACTCAAACTACTTCGTTCAACCTCTTTGTTGGAACCGGAACTTATGTTTGACAGCTGTGCGATGCGATCCATACAGTTTGTAAGAAAAGAGTTTCATCAATGTCACACGGGTCGATATGGATTTCTAAAACAAGCAAAGCAATGCATACATTTGAGCGAGACGGCTTGAAGACGTGACGTCAGATGGTATATAATCTGAGCGAGATGCAAATAGTAGTGACACTATTGAATGAGTTAAGTATATCACCACGAGCGCGACAAATTGTAGATAAGGAATGGTGGGAAATAAATGACATGACGTATTATAAGTAAGTACAAGTATAAAATAATTTCAAATAATCGGACGTCTGAAACTTAAAAGTAACTTGAAGCAGAGATTGGATCTCAAAATTGGAAATTTAAATCTCTTTTAGTATAGGTAGGTATAGGTGTATAGTATAGGTACCACTTAATGATCTAGCTACAGAAGTTTTACTTCTAACACGTGTACGGTGCTACACGCGTATTTTTTTTATTGTTTTGAGTGCTTTTGATTTGTTGTACGATGGTACGGTACCCTTCGTGTGCGATACCGACCCGCACTTAACCGATTTTTTTAGTTTATTATCTGTAAGTAGGTAGGTAGGGTAGGTCGGTACCTACCATGATTGGAGCATTCTTATGAAAGTTACAAATGAGTCTGATTTAAAGATGTACTCTGCCTTCTTGTTCTATGATAGAGTTAGTTACACCCTATCCAACATAGGATGATCTCTGACAGCTGGCAGTGTCAAAACACGCCTATGAAGTATCGTATTTTTCGACGGTAAAATGTATAGAGACAATTAACATACTTTATTGGCAAATAGTGACGTGCTACACTTATCGTAAGACAAGTTATCGATCTTGACTCGAAACATGTAATAGAATATTGAAAGACATCGACAGAACAAAAAAATTATGGATGAAGATTGGGAGCGTGACGTACGATTCGACCAATCTACCCAGGAACTGATTATAAATCTACAAGACTGCTCCAGCGAGTCCGAATTAGACTTTGATGATGGTGATTTGGGCTGTGAATCGATTTAAGAAGAATAAAAACAAGTTACAACATCCTTTTGTTTCATTTGCTAGATAGTTAGAATATCGATAATTTGTATCGATATTATGCCTAGTAAAGTCACAGTGACAAGCTGTCAGAGATCATCCTATGTTGGATAGGGTATAATCTCTCGTTATCTGCACTAAGTTACTCTATGATCTGCACCGTATCTGCACCTCCGGCCGTTTGCAATAACCTATCTATAGGTCAATGATCTATCCTCATACTGCAGATAGATAGGGTTAAATTTGACATAAGTTCCATAGCGCAACTGTCAAATCTAACTCTGTAATGTGAAAACCATGGATAGATCTCAAAGGGATAGATAGATTATTGCAAATGGACGGACAAAAGGGTGGGTCGAAGGGGGGGGGGGGGGGGTTTACCCATAGCTCAATTCGTCGAAGTCACAAGATGGAAGTGAAGCACCAAAACGCTTTTCTCTGGTCTTGCCCTCTGCACCCATAGCATGCCGAGGGCGGGGGATGTTTAGTCGCGGAGGGTGAGGGGCAGGGACATGTAAAGCGCGCGCCCGGGGGCCCGATGATGCTGCTCCGGGACCGCTTCTAAAACGCCCGAAATGGCGTCATTTCGTATTCCGGTAACACATCGCAAATGGATTGCCAGTATTCGCAAGGCGTTTTTGAGGCATTCTCGAGGCCTTGCCAATTGCTAATGGAACGCTTATTTTTAGTAGCATTTCCCCCCGGTTTTCACTCTCCCGCGCGGGGGTAGCCATGCTACGGGTCCTGGACTGTTAAGTATGTCTCCGTGTAAGATACAGCGACATAAAATTTACATAACAAGAGATGGTAGGTATCTCCTTCAAGCATACATCAAGGTATGCTTTCGTGGCAGTAATTAATGTTACATAAAAGCTTCCAGGAGCGTATATAGCGTAACAAAGCAGCAGTTTTCGAAGAGCGCCATTTTGTAACATGTAAATATCCTGGAAGCGTTTAGAATGTTGTAGACTATTTCGTATTTCTCCGAAGGTACTATCAGCCCTTTGTGAACTTTGTGACACTTTTGTTATTTAAAGTTGTCATCAGGATACAGCGACATTTCAATCAAGGCGTTTATGAAGTAATTTATATGAGTTATCGAGGGGTCAAACGTAGCTCGAAATGGTTCCTGTAATATTACACATGGCGAGCGTTGGCTTTAACTAGGCGTTGCCACACTGACTGCCGTGTGTCTTGATACGTACTACTTTACTTTACTTTACTTTATACTTTATTGCACTGAAAACATAATACAGACACTTAATATTAGAAAAAACATGTACAAAGGCGAGCTTATCTCTAATAAGAGATCTCTTCCAGCAAACCTAGGATGGAGAGGATAATTTAATAAAAGGTAGACCTACATAAGTGCACAACGATAAATATTAAAATAATAGACTACTTACTAATAAATACATAAATACAGATAAAAACAAAAAACAAAATATAATATATAAATAGATACTAAGGTATATTAAGGTAGAGAAAGATAGTGTTCCTTCAAGCGTTTTTTAAAAATGTTGAGTGAAGGAGTACTAGTTTCCGCCCGCGGCTTCGCCCGCGTTGTATTCGGTTTACGTCAAACTTTGGAATGTGCCAGAAAAGGATCATTTGGCATATCCTACATCAAGCAGTTTCTACACATAAATTGATAATAATGCATATTTTATGTATTTTTGTAATGTTTAAGCCAAATCTACGATCTAAAGGTGATGGAAAACATCGCGAGGAAACCTTGAATGTCCATTACTGCGGAGATAGGCTAGCCACTGTCACGCAAAATGGAGTAGGTAATGTATAACTGGCTAAACGTAGGCACCCCGTATGGGATAAGGCGTGACGCTATGTTGTGTTAAGTTATGTATTATAAAGTATTACACTAAATGTAAAAATATTATATATATAAAAAATAATTAAATAAACATGGCTACTTACCTAATAATAATAATAACACTAAATTTATGTGCTAATGCCGAAACCGGGCATACTCTCAAAAATAATCCCAATTTTTGGCACCCACGATACATGTTCGCCTAGCGTGGGGCCATTGTAAATCAATTTTGCATCCATCTTCAGACTGTCCCCTCTATCCTACCTACCTATGTAACCTTATATCTAGAAATGATCTAATATGTATGTGTGAATAAATAAACTATTTGATTTGATTTGATTTGAGTTATGATATGAGTGAACTAAACAAAATGAAATCCAAACCAAACTATACCAATGAATGAACCTTCACCACATCAGCATATTCCAGAAGTTCCGGCTTAGTTCGAAAACAGGACACGCCTGTCACAATATACCCAACTTGAAATCCGCCCTATCAACTCTTATGCTGCGAGCAATAAGGCTGGTTTTCAACTTGCGACATTGAGCTGGAAGCAGGTGTCGTCACCAGATTACGTGTGTTCTGATGTGGAGAGACTCGGATTTTACTAGGAAATTAAACTGTTATTTATTCACCTGTAACCAGGGAAGAGCGGTCTCAGAGAATTAAAATTTCAGCTTGATCAATTCAGTTCGTATACCACCCAGTATACTTACGAATAAGCCGACAAGAGCATTATACGAGAACACCAAAACAAAACCATTTACACTGCAATCTCATACATATTAAATCCGAATGTTAGAGCCGAACCAGCATCAACGGGTAAAAGGCAATGTAGCAGTTCTGAAATTAGTTCCCCGAGACGCCAACTGCAGATGTATGATATTCATAACTTTGATATTACTGAAATGGAAATTCCTTTGAGTAACCAAGGAGCAAAAAGCATTCCTTACGAGTCTAATTTCTAGAAACTTCCGACTCATTACAGCTGAAACTGTGAAACAAAGAGCCATGCATAAAGAACGTTACGGCAAGAAAGTTCGGTGAGAGACAGTTAGACCAGTTGTCAAGAGCCTTGTGTTATCAGCATCTTGCTCTTTGAAGATCTCGTGATGTATCATCGTTTGAGGGGGGCGGGAGGTCAGGGTAAGTTGGTGGTTGGCGCAGTATACGTTCTGAAAGTGGTGTGCAGTGGTGAATGCAGAGTCGTGCTGGCAATCAAGGTAATGCTGGCAACATGCGGCAGGTGCGTTCCCGGGACGGCAAGTCGCGAATATATAGCGGCAACACTGACAACCTGATTTATGCGGGTAAAAGGAAAGTATTTTCGCGGTTCCGATTGCGTTTTCGGTGAGATGTTTTGTATTGTATTGTGACGTGATGGGAAACTATTTTTCATGTTTACAGCGTTGCGAGGTTTATCCCGATACGTGCTCGTGTTGCGTGGCTGTTATTGGTTTTTTCGGATGCAGGCTGTGATTGAAATCCTGTATGCCAACAGTGTAAGTTGACTGATTTCATTGCTTATTTCGTTTGGTTGGCTGTCACCAGAAAAGGTTCTATTTTTCTCTTTTTTGGACTCATAGAGCCTCCATAGAGCATAACGGCCTTTGACTTGAGATCCTATTTAAAAAAAATCAGGAATCAGTCCTGTAATTTGGTAAATACATACAATTATCTGAAAAGTATAATGTCATAACGTATTAAAGGTAAACAAAATAACGTAACTTTCTCCTTTCTGTGACTGTGGGCTGACTGAAGGAACCGATAAAATATGTCTATATTGTATCTCGAAGTCCGTTTTTAAATTTTGTGAGTTTTTTTGTTTTTGTTTATAGAGGAACCTTGTCACTTTCTAGCACGGTAACGCGACATCTGATAGCTTGATCAAGGTCGGGCCGGAAAAGCTCTCAATTAGCGAGGTGCTCAGATAATATGATTATGTTGTCATCTTGTAATAAACTGTGGTTGTCACGGTAATGACTGTTTCTGCACTAATGATAAAGTTTGATTAACGATGGCGACACGAAACCTTCACATCATTCAATTCATCATAACAGTTATTAAAGAGTAATTTTTCAATTTATCAATATTCGCATTTTGTTTTGTTTATGAAATAAGAATTAATTAAGTCGAGCAAAGTTGCGGGGTCGACAAGGAGCCATCAATCTTTCAAAATGGCGGGCGGGTGCAAAACAAAGATATCGATTGTAGCGCTATCTATCGGGGGGTGACAAAACTGTTTTTAAAGTTACGTCGAGTTAGTGCTCTTGTTATTTGATTGATTGTTCATGAAGGCAATTTTTTCCATAGAGTAACTTAATTTTACTACGCCAGGAGTTTTTTCGAGCGTATATGATGTTGTAGAAATTTGGATAACTTTAGGCGCTTAATCAAAACAACCCGTGAACTAAGGGGAATTAAATCAAACTGCTAAAGGTCCGTCGGGATTTTTTTTATTGAATAGAAACGTTTCAATTGCCTAGTCTTTCTTAGGAAAATTATTCATGTTTTCAAAGATAACCACGAATTTTAATAAACCGTGGATTACAAATTTTTTGCTACACGATGAGGAATCAGATAGATTCATTAGATAAAAGTTTAGTCTCCAACATCAAGCGAAATTGTAAATGGTGAAACAAAACCCACAGTCGCGTAGCGCTCGTAGCCGCCTTACCTTTCCAGTGCAATTTGCTAAGACCGCAACCGTAGCGGCGTAGCGCCTCGTAGCACGCGACGAGGTATCTACGAGTTCAGTAAATACACTGGAAATTGAGTACTGCTTTGTTAATTTGTGAATTCTGAATTCGGCTTCACAAAATTACTTCGACTAGTTGGCTTCACGTTTCTTATCAGCTTTGTAGGAATGTTGACTCTATATATTTCCGTTTAATGGTAGTGGCTGTTTGTAAATTGACTTTTGTCCAAACTTGAATCCACAAAACATAATTGAAATAAAAATGTAAACTTTAGAAAAAACCGACTTCCATAAACCCTATTTGATTAGATTGAGTTTAATACAAACTGTTATCCCTTATCCCCCCCCCCTTGAGGAATTAATTTTGTCAAATCCCATATCAGTGCTACCCCACGCTACTAAGGAACCCCTGTACAAAGTTTCTAGGTCCACCGGTTTAGGCTATGCGTTTCCTGCCCGTCAGCCACGCATTGTATTTGTACCTAGTATTGAGCAGTTCTGGTGGCCATATGTGGTCTTCATCAGCAGTTCCGCATCACAATATTATGCTTACCGTGAGTAAATGCACGAGTTATTACTAAAAACACAAAAATCGTCTGCCTGTAATATTTGAAGAGTTCCCTCGATTTCTCCAGGATTCCATCATCAGATCCTGACCTGGTGTCGATGGGACCAATGGCAAGGTAAACCCTTTCAAACAAAAAAATAATTTTCCAAATCGGTCCATCCGTACAAAGGTTCTGCCGTCGACTGCTGCCGACACGAGTGCTGCTGGTGTGTAAGAGGTCACTATCGCATCAGATAGACTTCGTTAATTCATTCAATTAATTTGATTGGAAAGTAACCTCAAATTAAAGGCCCTTTACAAGTTAAAAAAAGAAATACTTTAACAAATATCTGCCTTGGCCACGCATAAAAAAAACAATAAGATCTAAAGGCTTACAAATGAGCAGATTAATTGTCAAAGTAATTAAGAGTAGATTAAAACCCTGCCCCAAAACATAAATAAGGAAAAAGGTTTAAACTGTGTTTCTTACAAATTAACGTTAGAAATACGATAAGGTACCCTTATTAAAACGTTAAAAAAATAAGAATTTACGCAAAACCATAGAGTTACTTGAGTCATGCTAAATCTATGATTTAAACATGCGTATTTCTTATGTTTTCAAACCCCCTTATTAATAAAAAGTCACTCCGGGATTAAAAAGTTAAACCGAGAGTAATAACGGGACAGAGCTAGAGAGTCTATTAACTTTTGACTCCTGGAATGACTATTTATTAATATATAGGGTATATTTATTAATTTATTAGTATATATTATTATTAATAATTATCATTTTTCTTGAAATATTTGAACTTTACAGTTCCCGAGACGTAAAAGACATTGGATGTGTTGTCATTGGATGAGCTACAGAAATTGGATGTGTTTGCGATGGCTACGAAACGTGCCAGAAAGTAGGATAATACACACAAGTCGTCCTTGTCTTTTTACATCACGGGAATCGGAATTCACTTTATTTATTTGGTATCATAATCCCAATGTCTTTTCACACAGTAAAGTGGTTTCATGTTATGCACCAAACCCTAAAAACATTATTGCAACCGAGTACATTTTACAACACGTGTTACCCGTAATTTATCGAGTACTTCATCGATACTCTCGCCGAGTATTTACCGATTTTATTATCGGAGGCAACTTGGACCACTCCAGTTGCGAACTAGTGTGCTGCATCGATTCAGCACCACTTCGGTTTACTGCACCGGCCATGAAACTAACGATTTCTGAGGAGGAGGTTATATAAATATTCATAATAAATGTAGATATTTAATGTCCTCGGGGCACAGGCGTTTTCTGGGTACATTACAGTGCGGGTTCGTGGAGAAGTATAGAGCTGTACTATATGGCTAAATTGTTACGGCCTCTGCCAGCTGCCAACCTGTATGGGAAAAGGCCTGGCGCTTTTGGTTTGTTGGTACAGTCTTCACAAAATAAAAGACCCGTTTTGACAGTTCAAACCCATGAAGTTTTAACCCCTAACGCGTAGGTAATGCGCGTTGTACGCTTTGCTTGTACGCACCAGTTGGCTTTTATTACCTACGCATATGGGCGTGAACTGTCAAAACGCCCGTTTTATTTTGTGAAGACTTTAGTTGGTACACTCCACTACTCTAATAACTTTTAGGTTAACGGTTTCCATTCTATTCTTATCCGAGTGCATGATGCACTGTGCATCAATTCTTTGCTCTGCGTCATACCCCCCGTCCATGACTCTGATGCTTTGGAGCCTTGACTTCCTCCTTCTGCCAGCACGTCTTTACTCCTATAACTATACTCGTATCAGGGTAAAGGGCTTTGCCCCTTGATGGGGACATTAATGGGCTACTTTTTACTACCTCTACCATGGTGTGAGTGCAGGAACATTTTCCGTGGCCCCTCGTCTCGTCTCGGCTAAGTGTGTAAGAATGAGTCAGCGGTTTCTGGAGGGATGTGGCATGGCGGGAAAGTGCGATAATAGGGTATTTGGCGCAGCTCTGCTGAACGTCTAATACCTATAATTTACCAGCCTTCTATTAGCTCCTTTGTGACTTTAAGTGTGCTAACCCCTAAGTGATTAACAATTGAAAAGTAAGTTATTGTCCCACCAATCGGCGGCGAAGGCGCGGACAAAACCACTCTAACTTGTAGATGAGTTACTACACTCAGCGGCAGAAAATATGGTCGCTCATCACAAGATTTGACACAAACTTTGACGAGGATAGGACTTGGGGGCAATCGATACAACATCGCTGTCTGGTTTCCATAACAGAATAAAGCCCCAGTCAGTACCATCCAGGATATTCTCAGCTTGAGTTATCAGCTCAGCTATTCCTAAAAACAGCCCAATAAATCCAATGCGTGTTCTGTTCACAAAACAAACAACACATTACACGATGCCATCGAATATATCGACACATCAGTAACGATGATCGCTCGAGATCCTCGGATCGAGATCCCGTGTCGAGTCCGACTCGAATTTATCACGAAAATCGACGCGCAAATTGTTTTCGCTCGTCGAGCTATTGTCGAACCGAAACTGTACCGTGATTATGTGACTAGCCTAAGCATATGTCTGCTGTACGGCTTTACTTCGATTGTTCAAAACCCATATTTTTTGATATACAAACATAGCGTCACGCCTTTTCCCCACACGGGGTAACAGAGACAAGCCGTTGTGACAATACGTACTCTATTTTTCGTGACAGGGGGCTAGCCCATCGCCACGTCTCTGGAGTAATGATTGTTTCCTCATGATGCTTTCATCACCGTTAGAACGTCTGTAAAATATACTTATGATAAATTATATAGCTCATAAGGTCAGCACTACGATTTAAACCTGAATCACCTGCGTGAAAAGCAAACGTGAAAACACTGAAAACTAGACCACGGAGGTCCCGGTCCCTCCTGAGACCCATGAAAATATTTTCGAATTTATTCTTGAAACTATTTTGGCATGTTTAAACCGAACTTTATTATCCATGTTACAAAATGTTTTTTTTTTTATAACTAAGTTTACGGAGCAATCACAGAAACCTATTTGGTTTATGCGTGATCTCTGTCGCTCGTTCCAGGGTAATGAACCATCTGCCACATGTTTTGTTGACATGATGTTGCAGCATACTTAGGACAAAATATTGAATTTTTGGATGTCCCGGAATTCAGGAGGTAAACGACATTTCCAATGAAAAATATTCCTTATTATGTAACAAAATAATGATTATTGGAAGAAAGTAGAGTACCACTCCCTCGACCCGTGGTCCAACCGCTATAAAAGTGGGCACAATTGTGCCTCTGCCACCCCGTATGGGAAATAGCGTGACGCTATGTGTTATGTTATGAATAGAGTATAGCGAATGTAATTTGGCTACGGGCGCTGTCCAAGTAGCACAATCAGCGGGCCAAATGTTCGCTACACGAGTCGAATATAAAGAGAAGCGATTTGGCCCGCCCGAATACTAATGGCCCAGCTAATATAGTACTTGGTCGGTGGGTTGCACTTGGCTCCAGCGGGTTAGTGGACAACTTGTTGTACGTGGCATAATGCCCTTTGCAGCCAGTGGTCAATAGGAGAATGGTTGTAATTTTAAACTAGTCTTATTACAGTGTAAAAGAATATTTAGATGACAAAACTGCATGGTCTTTACCATCTCAGCGCACAGAAATCCAAAGAGGTGCGATGGACTGAGTCAGTACGTCTCTCCTCGGTGTATTTCCTTAGACTTAAGTAGAAATACTTACATAACATTGTATTTTTAAGGCTCTGACATTTTAAAAGAGGTACGGGGGAGATTTTTGCCTTTTTTTGCTCCATCCCTAAGCCCACAATTTCCGAACGGGCGGTAGTATACAAAAATATTAATATCATATTGACGTTGACGAAGTAATCTGTATGATTTTATGGTCAATATATATTTTTTAACTTGAACTTGTAAGTACTACAACAATCTTTTAATACCCAATCACAATTCTGTATCGCGCGCCGTGAAAAAAGTTGCTATTTATTTACCCCGCATCAAATCTCTATCGGTCGCTCGGGGTAGCCTGAAAATAAATCTGAAAATAGGAATCCAACTCAGTCCCGGCCAGGCTAGTCATCCGATTCCATTCAATTTGCAGAATGAGTCGATTGCAATCGAATGAAACTATCAATTCATTCTATTCATTGGACGCAACTAAGTCTTTGTGCGACCCAAGTTTTTGCACTCTCATTGAAATTAAAATCTGCTTGAAAGATTGCTACACAGACGGCATAACTAAATTATCTATAGAAATCGCTTGCCACTGATGACTTTTTAATTCACTGGGTGGACCATGGTCCATGGAGTATAGAAAAACTTTTTGTTTATTTGTATATTTGGGAACTGATTCCACAGCAAAATATGATTATCATATTTTGTGACCATAACATAGAAATGGGTAAAAATAATCAAGTTACTCCTAAACTTACTAATAAAAGTGGGTACAGTTGTGTCTCTGCCAACCTGTATGGACAAAGGCGTGACGCTATGCTATGTTGTGTTTATGGACCATGCTTGCATGCATTGTTGCAATGCAACCCTAAGACGCTCTCAGTGTGGGTTCACGACCCCATTTCGAATTACATTTCGTCGAATAACAATTCATCGATGACACCTCGTCGATCGTTTGTTTGAACGAGTGTTATTTACCCGAAAGTTGTTACGTCGGTGATGGTTCATTTCATCGAATGTTGTTTAGTCGACCATGTTATTTAAATGGTCGACTAAGCGTCATTCGATGAAATGAACCAACGACGTAACAACTTTCGGGTAAATAAAGTTCGTCCAAACAATTCATCGACGAGGTGTCATCGATGAATTGTTACAGCTGGTCATTTAAAGAGTAATTTTTCTCAGGTATACTTATGACCTAATAAGTCCTCCTATTTGTCTCAACTTATCCGGTCCTGTGCCAAACGACTCCCGGTTATCCTTGCATTATTTATTGGTGATGTCATCGACTCATCTGGCTACAGTGTGCTTAGCATGCAGGGAGCACTTATCCAGTGGAGAGCGCATAGATACATTTTCCTTTGAAACACAACTCACCAATTTACGGGCGGCGGGGGACGAGGTAAGAGAGCTGTGATAGGTCAGCCGCTGCGAATCTGTCTGGCGGCCCGTCTTCGTACATAGGTTGCGTATGCGAACGTTTGTTGAATACGAGCCGCATTCCCCCGCAGGCGCAGTCAATTGGATATATAGTCTCTGTTAGCATGCCAGTCTTTGTCTCTCAATCGATGTCGGGAGGACTACTTGCCTTGTGTCAAACAAGGCTCGGTCGTCTCAATCTCGGAAAATATCACTTGTCGGGCAAGAGATGTCTCTACGCTTGCACGTAAAAAGAGACTTCTCTTGCCCGACAAGAGAAAATGTAATTTTTTCACGACGGGCCTTTCTCGTGTATAGCATGCTATCCGTACTGGTATTTACTGAAGTTTCATTACTGAATCATGGCTTCATAGTGATGCCCAACCGACAACTCAAAGTGAGGTCACTCAAAAACATATACATTTAGCCTGAGTGGGCAGCTGATTTGTATGGAGAAGTGAAAAATAAAGTTGCTCTGATCAAATCGGTTTCATAATGAAAGTTGCTCAGAATGATGTCCCCAACAAAGAAGTTTCTCATTTTGCGTTAATTCATTTATACACCTTGTATACAGTTTTTCCCGAGAGTTCCTTCCTACGGGACCCTATTACTCAGCCTCCCTCCGCTGTCCGTTTGTCTGTCAGACTGTCCGTCAGCATGAACTTGTATAGGTAGATAGATAGAACTTTGAAACTTTTACAGAGTGTGTATTTGTAATACCGCTTTAACAACGAATAATTAACTTGTTTTTACTCTCACAAAGTAGACTTGTTTTATTAAAATTAGACTTCATGTAAGTGCAGTTTATAATGTTTGAAAGTAGTTAAAATATTTTTTTCAACATTGACATTTAAACAAAGTTCTATCTACTGTAACTGTTGTTTTGATAATAAAGTTTTTTGTAAGTTTTATTTTGTATTCTAGACAAGTAGGTACCAAATGCAGTACAAGCTACAACATGTGACCGCTCGGGGCACGTCATGGAAATATCGAGCTTATGAACAAACTTCTCTACCTGGCTCCGATTAAATTAAGTTTGCAATTTCGACTAAAGTTTCGGTGTCCCTGATTCATGTCTAAAAACTTCTGTTGCGTTTTTAGTAGTCTGAAACCCACCCAGAAAATATTGACCCACTACTCGATGAGTAGAATTATTATGTCGACCTATCGGTAAAGTGGCCTTTTAAAAAAAAAGATAGTACCAAACGACTTGATAGGTAGCGCAGCCTGCGCAAGCGGTGTCAGAAAACTACCCAGATTAGAAGCGAAATAAAAAGTTTCATTGTTCTGAGCTCATAACCTAGGTAAGTTACGCTCAGAAGAGGCCGTGTTGGTCTTTGGCACAGAACAAGAAACAAATTAATCTGGGTAATTTTTGACACCGCTTGCGCAGGCTGCGCCACCTATCGAGTCGTTTGTTACTAGTTTTTTTTATTTTTTAATGGTCTTTGAAAGTTCCCATTCTGTATTCTGCAACCGTAGCATGCCGTGTGCGCCGGGAGATTTTGTCGCGGAAGGTGAGGGACAGACACTTTTAAAGCGGGTCCTTCACTCATTCGCGCCGCGACCGACGACGGGTATGCTACCGGTGCCGGTGGTTTCATCACAATACCGCACAATTATCGAATCCAGATGAAGTCGAAACCAAAGCTAGTCTAAAAAATGCACGAAGTTAAAAACTAAAAAAAAACCGACTTCGAGACCTTATTACTCAATCCTCTCTGCTCGCGTTGCGAATGTCGTCGTCTAAAAACACGAACACGAGCCTACAACATCTGTGTTCTGGCTGTTAAGTCCACACATATTACACAACATACTTAGACATATGTATCAGTCAGCCCACAGTAACAGAGAGGATGTTTCCTTGATACGTGATTTTGTTTACCGTTAATACGTTAAGTAAGACAATATACTTTTCAGATATTTTAATGTAGAGACCTAACTACTGGACCAATTCCTGATTTTCAAAAAATGAGACAGATTATGAGTAACCCTTTCAAACAAAAAAAAGATTTTTTGAAATCAGTTCACAAATAGTAGTTTTGAGGTAACACAAATTAAAAATAATAATGCTAAAAAAATAATATACAACGGAATTGAAACATAAACTTAAAAATTTACATACAGGCACATACATTATTTATTTGTCTCATAGTGTTTCATCCCGCAAACATACTTGTGTTATGTGCAATCCATTTTTCAATTTAATTGATGTCTAGTTTATTTAAGTATTTCACGTAAATCTGAGTTATTTGTTAATCTGAGTTATTTGTAAACAACATAGGTACCTACACAGTTATATTTGTTGGTTTGTGAAATTTCTTTATTGTACCACACAAAACAAATATACAATCAACTTACACCGATCGGAGTAATAGGACCTGTGCGTACAATAAAATAAAATTAGTTATATTACATACTTATTTTATAGGTACAGTCTGGGACCCGATTGGCTGGGCCTGCCCGTACTGTACACACATACTTATAAGTTATTGGTTTAAAGACGTAAGTGTACCTAATTCTCCAATGTGGAATGAGCGGTCTCCCCTAACACAGGTTTTTATTAACTTAAAAGGGGAGTCCCACGACCTGTGCTGCTGTACTTACTGAAATAAACTAATTTTTATTTTATTTATTTTATTTACATTGCTTCTGGCCCCACACTAGGATACCCTGTGTCGTGGGACCCAGAAACAGCGACATCACAAACCTGTAAACATCCAAGACCTGGGGTTTTTTTTTGTCCCCAGCCGGGATTCGAACCCGGGACCTCTTGCATGGTAGGCAGATGCGCAACCGCTGTGCCACAGAGGTCGACGAACCCCCTCCTTTTTTGAAGTCGGTTAAAAACAAAGAAACTAAAACGTGTGAAGCTGTGAATCAAGAGAACCCGAAGTTTGTCTCCTGTTGAATATTGTCAGATAGTTTTCGATTTTCAACCTGTACCGGGGGCAGGTGGGCCGGGTAACTAATTTTATAGCAACGTTTGCAACAACGTGGGCAATAATAAACGTTGATAAAGTGTTGATCAGCCAGTTTTAATATAAATGTTTTAGCTTTAGCATTCACCTAAAGTAATTTCGATATGATTTCCAAACCTCTTCAAGCCGTCATGTCTGGATAGAGAGTTTGGCTTGATCTGTGTAAGCTTGAAGTACGTTTTACGTTTGTAGTGGTGTTGAGTAAGTGGCAAGCTTATGGATGTAACATAACGTGCAGCGTGCCATTATCAAGTCAATATGTATTCTGTTTTTCATAATAGGTACTCATAACCACAGCCAGTTTCCTCGTAATACACTGATTAACAAATCCATTCTTCTGCCTGCACGTATTGCTGCGCGCTGCCGCACAAAGTATCACTTTACTTTATTTTACTTTATAAAGTAAAGTGATACTTTAAGCAAACCTAGGATGGAGAGGATAATTTATTAAAAGGTAGACCTACATATTACGTGATTTTACACGGAAAAAAACAACGTCAAATAGCTTTTTTTTGCGGCGTCGTCATAACTTGCTCAACTGACGCTAATTACTAGTGATTATCAGAGCCTCGATCATGAACGTTTTCGAGATCGTAAAACGATTTCGAGAACGCAGGAAATTATATTTTATGTCATATAGAGTAAGAATCACTGACATTTGGCTTTTCCATAGTTTTCTATCGAATCTTTGTTCGTGATTGGGCTAAGGTTTGGAGATGACATTCGACCACAGGCCCCCGATTCCCGCGCTATCGAGATCATCTCCCCAGACGAGATATCGGTTTTGATAAGGCCTAAATCCGTCAAAACGATCTCGATTTATATTTATTTCAATCGAAAACGGGTTGAGATATAAGTCGTCGTCGCTTTTTCTTGTTTTTGATAGAGATTTCGGTATCTCAAAATCGATATTTCGACCATCTAGCTAGCGCCAGAATTGCCCCCCCAGGGCTTGATAGTTATATTGAAGACGAGCTAGTATAGTTATTTTAGATTTTTCCATGTCCGTTAACTTGGACGAATGAATAAAACATAATATTATAGATTAGTCTGTGATATGATAAAACACACCTACACAAAGTACTAAACAGTATATCAGCCGCAACACGTAGGTATACAAAATCAATAACATGTCCCGACAAAGGACAAATGGTGGTAACACCATTCTCCCCGCTCGGATGACCACGCGTCGACTCAATGAGACGGAAACTAATAATCTTACTCTGCTTAACAATACATTTTCCCTGCCTTTCTTGCTAGTGTTGATGTGTTTGGATCGGTTTTTGCGGTTAGCTGGAGAGATTTGCCGATTCAGAAAGCGGTTTTACGATGAAATATTTTCTACAGTTAAGTGAAAATAGAATATTACCATCCTCTTGGTAACCCTCCTACTTTTTGTGCCGACTTATCCGGTCCTTTGCTAATCGGTAGATTAAACCGATCCTTAAGAAGTTAGTTATAACTTTTACAAAAATAGTTATCTCTAAAATACGCACTATTTCTTTAGATAAAAGAATTTCTATTTATATAAAATTTTAACTTTACTTATAAAATTATATTTTTTTTTCTTAGATTCTTTTGTACTTAGATTTAGATTCACGGGTATACTCCTACAAAACCATAAGGTCTAATTCCCTTCCCCTTCTGGCTAAATCTCTCGATAGCCACCCAAAACGCAGTCTATAAAGAGCGTGGGCGTGTGAATTCCGCCCTAACACCAAAAAAAAAACGCTATAAGACACGACGCACATTTAGCAGCTTTCAGCAGGGCCTCCGCCCGCACACTCGGCCCATTTGTTCTTGATCCGCGGGCGGGCGTAACGAACCGTCCATAATTGCATCGCGGGACGAGACGCGACGCGAACTCGCGCGCGCGCCACAAGCGTGTAAATTATGAGTCTGTTCTATGCATGCACCCGCGCGCTTCCAAATGAAGTCCTTTGAACTACTTGCAGGTGTGTTTTAGGTTGAATTAGAGGAAAGGTAAAGACTGTGAGCATAAACAAAACCGTAACTAGACGCCCGAAAACATATTTAGCGTCTACCACAAATAATAATAATTTAACGTCATGCTTTTTCCAATACAAGGTGGCAGAAGCACAACTGTGCCCACTTTCAGCCAGTGTTTAAAACTTCATTAACGATACATTATACAGTAGGAAATAGAGAAAACATGTACAAAGACGAGTTTATGTCAAATTAAAACAATATTTCTCAACAACCTACCGCATTCGAGTCAATTTGCGCATTACTCAACGGCACGTGCGCATGGAAAGTTTAAAAGAGTGTGAAACATAAATTTTAAATTACCGTAATATATTCTTACCACCTTCATTTTTGCACGCCTCGCAATTAGCCGCGGCTCGTTAACCGCAGGGATCAAGACCTAATGAGGCTGGTACGAAGGTGCACTCGCGTTGGATCAAATTTGTAATCCTGCTTCACAAATGTTTGTCTGTAATTGTAGAGAATATCAGCTGGGGGCTGCTTAGGTCCGACATATTGAATAATGTGAGAGAATCGACCTGAAACTGTAAACTGAAAGTTTGACTGTTCCTATTTCATCGGAACTTGGTTCACTGGAAGAGATCTCTTAGAGATAAGCTCACCTTTGTACACTATTTTTATGTACTTCTTGTTTTCTTAATCGTTTGTGTGCAGTAAAGAAATTCTGAATTATTACTGTCTCTACTCACCCACATGTCTTATTATGACAGGTGGGATTCACCGCTGCTGGGGCACTGGGAACGTCTGCACACCTGTCTGTCCTAGCAGTGTGGAATCCCATTCCTTATTCTTATTTTTCATTAATTCTAATTTGAATATAATTTAATTTAATTTATTAATTTGTGTATGAATTGTGTTTAATTTAATTGTTATTTTAATTTTGTAATGTATGGGTCTATAACCTGAAATAAACAAATTGAATTGAATTGAATTATTATGAACTCTGAGTACCAGTTATTTAAGTAGCAAGTCCATAATGCTCTTACCTATTTACGTTTTACCTGACGCCGCGTTTTTACGGGACTGATATTAAAGCAGATTACAAAAAAGTATAGAACGATAAAGTCAAGCGTAGTCCTATAACTTGTAACGTTAGTCTATGTGTGTGTAGTGCTAGACACTGCGACAAATAAGTGGGATTTCCTAAGTACTAAAGCTGTTGTGAGTTGAAAATAAGAAAATAGAGTTTTTTTTTGTGGGTTTCATGCTTGCCTCTCACTGTGGAGATGCAGGTTCGAATCCCGGTGCTGACCATGTACCAATGAGATAAGTCATTCATCTTAGGTACGGAAGTCTTAAAGGACGTTCTAACGGTGACGGAAAACATCGTGAGGAAACCTTGAATACTCCATAGCTGCAGCGATAGGCTAGCCCCCTGTCAATGCAAAATGGAGTACTGTATCACTCGCTAAAAGTGGGCACAGTTGCGCCTCTGCCACCCCGTATGGGAAAAGGCGTGACGATATGTTATGTTATGTTATGTTATGTTATGTTATGTTATGTTATGTTATGTTATGTTATGTTATGTTATGTTATGTTATGTTATGTTATGTTATGTTATGTTATGTTATGTTATGTTATGTTATATAGTTGAGTTTATTTACAAAAGATTTGAGAAATGGTGCCGAATACTGCCCAATCTGCTTCTTTACAGGCGATTATATCACCACTAGACCGCAGACGCGTAAATTGATAAGGTGCAGTCACATTTTAAAGGACCCTTAAAATACATATTACTATAGATACTCTCCTGTTACACCCTGTATTTCGCGAATTACATTGAAGCGCCCCAGTTAAATAAAACGGGGACTTAGCTCAATGAAAAATGCATAAAACTAAGTAGCGTTTAAGTGGTGGTAAAACGAACAACTTACTCATAGGAAACTCATCAAGTGTACATTAAACTTGTAAACTTAAAGTGGTTCATCTTGGTGTTGTTTTATTCATTTTTTCATCTTTCTATTAGCTTGTAGGAGTTAGTAGTTTATTAAAAAGTTGTTAGGTAAGTATTAGTTACTTTTAGGATTGCATAGTATGTTTGCTTGTCATTGATGTATCTTTTATGTCACAAACACGTACCGAGCCACTCGGTGGGAATAGGCAATATTAATTTATATGCTGTTTAAATAAACAGCATAGCGTAATCACGGATTATATTCTATCTATCTATCTGCTTGATTATAGTATGCACCTACGAATCTATATCATCATGTTGCTAGCCCACTGCCAGATAGAATTCCTGTGTATCTTTGTCGTGGAAGGACGCGAAGGCCCATACTAGGTATTTCCTTCGGATGTGACCAACTGCCTCCCCAGCAGTTTTTATGTGACAATCAAGTAACGTGCATAGAAATCTCGCCCCCTGTGCGTATCCTAAAATGGGAGAAGGGTAAGTTACTTAGTAGATTCAAAACAGCAACAAAACAAAACAACAACAAGAACAGCTTCTGAAACACGACGCATTAAAATCTTCAAGCGACAACCGACATTGATCCTTTTTCGTAATAAGATCGAATCGAGAACGTTTAGGCGAGCGCGTGACTCCATTACCCGAATACTTACTCGAATAATGCTCGGATACAAAGAAATACTACAGAGTCGACATCAAAGGAGGTTTTTGGGCTGGAGTTGTACTGTGGATGTTGGGAGACGATGAGAACACGATATGTAAATTCTTTGGTAACAGAAAGGCTAATGCAACTTTTGTAATACAATAGCTGGCATGTATTTTTTTCTCCTGGCCAAATCTGAAATCAAGGCCATAATATAGAGGACTGTATGAGAAATCAATAGCAATTTTTTCACTTTTATTATTGTAACAAGGAAACGCCTAGAAAATAAATAGCCCTTCACGGCCAAAGGCTATTCCCTAATTTATCTTTGGATACGGTTGATAGAAACGATTCTTTTTGCTATGGATTTTTCGTATTGTCCTCTAACATTAATAATTATAACCTTGACGACGAAACTTTGACGACCTCTGTGGCGCAGCGGTTGCGCATCTGCCTACCATGCTGGGGACAAAAAAACCCAGGTCTTGGATGTTTACATGTTTGTGATGTCGCTGTTTCTGGTTCCCACGACACAGGGTGTCCTATAGTCTATTCGTGATAAGAATGTCGTAAAGTTTTCACTGTCCGGGGGCCTAGCCCCGCCCCGTAGCCAATCAAATAGTTTCCAGTTATCAAGCCAAGTTCACAGTGACCAGTTGAAGGCAAACTTTCGAACGCGAAGGTTGTGTCATGTCCTGTGAGTGTGTGTTACCAGATTTAAATTTAAATTTCACTGCATTCTTATCACGAATAGACTGTAGTGTGGGGCCAGAAGTAATGTATGCCTGTATATAAATGTTATGTTATGTTAAACCTAGGCTTCTTCTGGCCAAAGGAAAAAAGTAAATCATGCCAATAGGATGCATTGGCCTTTAATGGTTGGAAAATTGGGTGTAGAATAACTGACTAAACGTTCGTGGGCACGATGTGTCTCTGCCGGCCTTCGCGGCGACTGCTGAAGCGTGTCCGCGACTCACGACTTGTGGTCGCTGCGTCTATACAAAATACATATATGAAAAAGTGTGTTAAGTCGCCGTCACTGGCGACTAGTCGCTGTCGTCGTTCGCCCGTTTGCGCATAGCCTTACGGACATTATTTTGAAAAACTTTCACTACCGGCTCATCCGTTCTACACCTACAACTTTATCCTGTCCTACGACTATTTTCGAAGCCCCTGAACAATGTACTAAGTTTCTATGATTAAGATGATATTATGTAGAAGTTTGTGGGGTTTGAATCGGCAATCCATGGTTCCACATACGTAGGTACAATAAACGTGTTTGACGATTTCCGTCACTTGTAGCATGATCGGGCAATTTCTGAGTACGGTCGGGTCTTTGCCTTGCATATTAGATTTAGTACAAGATGTCACCGTAAAATTGTAAAACCTGTGAGATTACAATCTAACGAAAAAAATCCATTAGATTATAATCTTTCGGTAAATAAACAAGATCGATAGGGTTTAGCATTTATGCTTTTTTTGGTACTTACAAGTCAACCTAACACGAATGATAAACGTTTATCCTTCACCTATTCTGACCCACCACTTTGCCCAGACATTCATAATTTCAATTTATCAACTAACGCGTTATATTGTATGAAGTACGGTACAGTTTACAATTTATCGACAGATTACAATCTAACGAATTTAAATCCGTTCGAATGTAATCTCACGGGTTTCACAATTTTACGGCAACATATAGAACAGGCTCATAGGATTATGTACTACAGATAGATTCTGTCTATCTATCCAGTCTCCTGCTGCTCACAAAGCACCTTCATTACGCTATTTATTGCGATCCTGGGGTCAAACATCGATCGGTTGATTTGATGTAGATCTCGATGACCATTATGATGTTATTGTTTCAAGTTCGCATTTAACATGCTATTGTTTTCCAGGTTAGTTTTTAGTTAGACTCTTTTGCTATGTTACTTATTTCGCACTATAGCTGTTGAATTTTTGTTTTTCAGGAATTGGCTTCTCAGGATTTTTGATCTTTTTAATAATTTTCCCAGTTTCAAAGGTGATCAGAACTTCCCAAACCTAAATCTTTATCGGTATAGAGCATAAAGTAATCTGGTCGCGTAAGAATCGAGCAGCGATTCCCAAAGTTTTCAAATTCGTGAAGTTGAGATTGAGAGTAACAATTAAAATGGCCCGCGGTGCGATCTGGGGATTTATCAATTCAGTGGAGACCGGCCGCAGTTTCGGTCTCGAGCATGTCTCGGCCAAAAACCACACTCCGGTCAAAAACGAGGTTACGGCTATAGTTTCGGTATCGGCCACAAATACTTGTACTAATTTTAGAACCTGAAGTACAATGAAAGTTCTTTATTTTCTTTCATTAAAGCACTCTTGTGCTTACATGTTTATTATATTGCAATACCAAACATTAAAAGAGGTACCTAAGTTGTTTAGTGCCCATGTCTCTGTAACTAACAAAATTAGAAACGAATCCAAATACACTTACATGATAATGTTTTAATGAGTTTCAGTTTCGGCATTATTTGGGACATAAACCGAAAATTCGGTTTCAGTTTCGGTCGGTCTCTACAACTCAGTGATTTCTAATCGGATTCGGCCGAACGATGGTTAATCGGAAAGTTCATTCGAGTCTCGAGAGGCTTTATTTTCCGCTAGCATTCATAGACGCTCTCTTAATAGCTGTGTGAACTTTTAAACTCCTGAGTCCCGGGGTAGGTATTCTGTCCTTAATTTAGGACATCCAAAAATTTTATACTCTGTCCGAAGTATGCTGCACCCATTGAGTTACATTTTTATTTCAATGGCTGCACCATGCCAAAATAGTTTCAAGAAGAAATTCGAAAATTTTGCCCCGGGACTCGGGAGGTTAAATATACCTCTGTGTTGTTGATGGTGACATCAATTTGAAACTATGGCTGTGAAGATGACCCATTGTTTAGGATGTGTTGTGTAAATCTTCTTTACTCTCTACATGCTTTGCTGGAATAAATCACAAATAGGAATAAGCTCGCTTTTGTACATGGTCTATCTTTTATAAGTTTTCTGTATTGTATGTTTTGTGAAGTAAGTACAATACATTTTCGAAATTACGAAATCATTTTAAGTATCTAGCGTGCTTAGTGAATGCCTAGGGTGGGCCAGTACCTGTTCGTCGGTGTAAATGGTCGAATCGGGCAGATAACAATATATAAGTAAATGTAAATAACTGGCCAAGTGCGAGTCGGACTCACGCACGAAGGGTTCCGTACTATTATCTATAAAAAACCGCAAAAAAAAACACCTTAGTTGTATGGGTTAATATTAAATTTCTTTTGTTTTTTAGTATTTATTGTTATAGCGGCAACAGAAATACGATCATCTGTGAAAATTTCAACTGTCTAGCTACCACGGTTCATGAGATACAGCCTGTTGACAGACAGACAGACAAACAGACAGACAGACGGACGTATGGACAGCGAAGTCTCAGTAATAGGGTCCCATTGGGAACCCTTCGCATACGGAACCCTAAAAAAAGTACCCACTAATCCGTGTGAGTATTCTACACAAATATCATCACGCCACTAGCATCGATTCCAAAGTTTCTCCATGTGATGACCTACACTGCTGTCTGCGGAAAGTTGTAAAGGCTGGAGTTTGCACACAACTTTTCAGATGGTCTCTGCGTGAGCGTCTGAAGTACCGTTGTCATAACAAGTTGTCGAGAGTTTTCTCATTGAGTGGTAAGAATTTGGTAAGTGCGCCAGATGGGATGAGACGATAGGCTTTTTGGGCGTTTGTTGAATGTTTGTTTTGGTGTGATTGATTGCTGTGTGCATGTGAGTGTGTGTGTACTCATAGTTGTACACATGATAGTTTTATAAGTACGTATAAAATACGAGGATCTTCTTTAAAGTTTTCCATGAATATTTTGAACCACATACGAAACTATGTCAACTACCTATTTTTAATCTAGTTTTTTTTAAAGAAAATATCATAATTGAAATGAAAAAGAGAAAACGTAAATAAAGCGTTTCCTTCCAAATACAAGAGGACTTTTATTATTGATTCATTCGGCCAATTTCTGGCATAAAACTCTGAAAAAAGTACCAATCAAAAATACACATTAAGTAATTCAGTTCATTCCCACAAAACCCACTGCTCTTCAGCTCCCACTATCCGTCACTCGCAAGAACACCTCTCTCGCTAGCATTGTGCGAGCGTCACTCGTCATTGCTGGCGGTACAGCGCCTAATCAATCATCCGGCCGGGGCTGCGAGCGCCTGATTAATATTCCCTCACTCGCTCCGGAAGAGGGCTTCTCCGAACTGGTTAACTAAGCTCTAAAAATAATTTTGTGGAAGTTTGTAGAAACGGACGTAGGCCCTTTTTTAACCGACTTCAAAAAAGTCAATTCGGTTGTATTATGGAACTTTTTTTATGTTTGTCACATCGAAAATATTTCTTTGTTAGAAAGGGAAGCCCAATAGTTTGGTCCCATTAAAAATATATCAGTAGTTAGGTTTGTACATAAAAAATAACTGTGAAGTTTAATTTGTTTATACCTGGATGACATTATACATCAAGCTTTTTTGGTGTTTATATTCCTTACCACGAGAGGTACAATAGACGAAATTTGTGTACCGAGCGGGGAGAACTAAGTGATAGGTCATGAAGTCGGTTTTTAAGTTTTTAACTTGGTGAATTATATCCCACAGTGCTCCAAAGTTGAAAAAATAACTACGTTCACTGTAAAGAATATAGATTTTTTGAATATTATTGCTGATCCTTGCTTGTTTGATGGTGCATCTGCCTCCCCATATAGGGAAAGGTGTGATGCTATGTTGGTCTTACTTACTTTCTTTCTAAACTGTCATTCTGGAAAATCCCTGGTCTTCACCTCACGCGCTGTGCTACATAAAATTATGCATTGAACTATACGTTGGTGTTGTAATGTTTTATTCATTCATTCATTCATTCATTCATTCATAAGTTTACCTTTTATCGTAAATCCTGCACGGTCCAGAATAAAAAAAATGTTAACTCTCAATTCCACGTATTTAGACCGAACCGATTATAAATAAAAATACCAATTAAGATTTCAATTCCCTTAACCATTTTGGAACTGCCCTGATCTGAAGCGCCCCTAGAGGCGTGTACCGTACATAGTTATCTGTCGATTTGCTCGCGCACTCTGATTGTGTCATTGATTTTTTTGTCGACGGTACATATGTTGTGATTTATGAACGGCAAGACGCGTGTTTTTGATAAGCAACACAATACCGAATATTCGGGATTATCCGGGATTGCTGGTAGAGGATGGATGGCTAATGATTACGTAATTTTGCTCTATGGAAGTTGCTGCCATGCGTAAAATAACTCAAGAGTTATAATTTGTTTATTGCACAAAAAATATTGAGAAAACAAGAAGAACTAGAACTATGTATGTACTAAAAGAAGTGAACCAAGGCGAGCTAATCTCTAATTAGAGTTCTCAAAACAAGCTTCGATGAGATATGTTGCTTTTAGTGAGCGTATATTTTCTTTAAGATGCTAATGTTGTACATTTATTTAGTGGACATTCCAATGACAAAGATCTTGATTGTAGTAGAAATACGGACTAAAATCGCCCATTACCCTAAACCTTTCATCATTGCTAAAAAACACTACATCGTATTTTAAAGCTGTTCAAATAATAACCCCTGCAGATTAACTTATTTCCGGGCAAATTGCTCCGTATGTAAACACGATCTAAGGGTGTGGTACACCAGGGACCTCTGAGGAATTTGAGGGAATCACAGAGAGCTTGTTTACCCCTGAGGCGGAGACTCGCATCCCGGTGGCTTTTACTTAACGAGGATATTAACATGTACAGGGTGTAACAGAGGTGTAGTTATAGTTTAAGCAGTGGTTACGGACATACTTTTGGAGGCCATACCAACCAACTCTTAAAGCGGAACCTAACCAATACTGCCCTGTTTTTTTCATGCTAAAACATATATGAAAATGCAGGGCAGTACTGGTTTATTGGGCATCCTGTACAGTACAGTATTCTTCTGAAATAAGTATCTACCTATTCCTCCGATGCCCCTGGATGGAACGCACATTATTCATAATTTCTTTATTGCAAACAATAGACAGGATATTGGATGATTTTGATAAAACCAAGACTACATCAAATAACGTTCTGTTTTTGGCAAACAGCTTTTGTGAAAGCTACGGGTTGGGTGTGTTAGCGTAAAGCGTTGGGTTGGATTTCACAAAGAATACAGCTACTAAACCTCACTTAGAAAACGTTTTTAGGGTACCGTACCCGAAGGGTGCCAAACGGGACCCTATTACTGAGACTTCGCTGTCCGTCTGTCCGTCCGTCCGTCCGTCCGTCCGTCCTGTCTGTCACCGGGTCCGTCTGCACCAACCGTAATAGCTAGAAAGCTGAAATTTTCACAGAATGTGTATATCTGTTGCCGCACCAACCACAAATACTGAAATACGAGAGATATTGCAAATTAAAGGGGGCCCCGATACAAGAGACGTGTTTAGATACACTTATGCATTTCAAAATGGAGATCTTGACTGAAACTGTTTATTTATTCTCGTAGCAACCATGTCATAGACACAAACTACACATTTAAATATGATAGCATATTTCGCGTCAACCCACATGGTTGTGGTTAGCCGGTGCGGTATGATGTAGACTCTCAATCCGGAGGTCGTCGGTTCAAATCTCGTAAAGGCATAAACTTTTTAAATTTTCTTTTTGTTTATTTTTTTATTGTTTTGAGTGCTTTTGATTTGTTGTACGATGGTACGGTACCCTTCGTGTGCGATACCGACCCGCACTTAACCGATGTTTTTTACGTAGCCATAATTGTGTCCCACTGCTGGGCAAAGGCCTCTCCCTCCTGAATCCACACGTCCCTGGACTGTGCCACCTCCGGCCACCCCGGCAGGTACATGTCGAGGTCGTCCCTATTAAAACACGTTGGCTTTCGGTAAACGACTGATTATTTTATTGCATCTTTTTATGATGACTACCTTCACACATATTTTGTTATACAACATTGCCAGGACTAAAATTAAAACTAACATCCCCTCTTAACAAAATATCCAATTTTTAACTGACTCTTAAGTATTAATTAGGTCTCAGGCCTATAATTTTCATAAATTTGTAGTGCTTAGTTGACAAGAGTCCTTTAGTTAGTAAGTCAGCAGGCATATCTTGTGTCGAAATGTATTTAACATTAACAAGATTGTTTCTAATTGCATCTCTAATATAGTGAAACCTAACATCAATATGTTTCGACCTATTATGTGACTGATGGCTTAATGACATTTTTAATGCACTCTGATTATCACAATATAATGTAATTTTATTTAATTTACCTATGATCTCAGACATTAAATTTCTTAAATAGATAGCTTCTCTACATGCCTCTGAGAGAGCTACATATTCTGCCTCAGTACTTGACAAAGATACAGTCCTCTGTTTCCTGCTTTGCCATGAGATGACAGACCCACACATGATAAAGCAGTAACCAGTATATGATTTCCTATCTAACGTATCACTTGCCCAATCGGCATCTGAATAACCTGTTAACTCTACTTTTTCTGTACTGTACTTTAAACAATAATTTTTAGTCTTTTGTAAATACTTCAGAACCCTTTTTGCATAACTGTAATGACTCTCATTGTGACTATTATTAAACTGACTAAGATAACTCACAGCATATGATATATCTGGTCTCGTTAAAACAGCTAAATACATCAAACTTCCTATCAGTGCTTGATATGGAATATCAGTGTTACATTTTTCTGACTTTTCCAAGTTCAATTTAGATTCAATAGGAGTATCTATAGATCTACAATCGGCCATGTTAAATCTAGACAACAATTGCTCTATGTATTCATGTTGATCTACTGTTATAGTGGAACAATTCCTATCCACATTGACTCTCATACCCAAATACCTTCTAACTCTACCTAAATCCTTCAATTTGAATTCAGAGCTTAGTGCTGTTATCAGTTTATCTGTCTCTTCAGTACTATTTGAGTATACCAAAAAATCTTTATAAACAAACATGGTTCAAATTTACTAATTTTAAAGCCAAGTTTACACAAACAATCTGTCACTCTTTCGTACCACATCAAAGATGATTGTTTTAGTCCATAAATAGCTCTTTTAAGCTTGAAAACCTTTCCTTTAGTTTCATTTATGTATCCTTCAGGTACACACATGTAAATGTCCTCTTTTAAATGTCCATTGAGAAATGCACATGTCACATCCAGGTGTTTAATGTCCATGCCCCATTGAACACTTAGGGCAAACAACATTCTCAGTGTAGAATGTTTCACTACAGGTGAATAAGTGTCCGCATAGTCAATTCCACGTCGCTGTGAGAATCCTTTTGCCACTAATCTAGCACGATATAGCACTTTGTCATTAACATCAAGTTTCTTAACTAACACCCACTTGCATTGCACTAAAGAAGCACTATCTGGAGCATCTACTAGCTCCCACGCCTTGTTGTCGTCGAACGACTGCATCTCCTGCTGCATGGCCAGCTTCCATTGCGAAGCTTCTGGTCCATTTACTGCTTGTGAGAAGGTAAGCTGTTCTGCTTCTGGACTTGTGTTTGAAACACACACATAACCAAAACGTTCTGGAGCTTTTTTGATTCTCTTCTCTGGTAGTGAAGTTGGCTCCGGCTGGCTAACAGAGTCTCCATATTCGGATGATGATGAGCTAGAACTGGTCATAGATTCTTGTATCATCTCCCCCACTGAATCTATGTTCGTTTCCTGCTCCCCAGGCAACTCCTTTTGGGATTCTCCTTCATCCCTCTCTGTGTCCTTGCTACTTTGAGCCAAGTTTTCTTCTTTCTTAGTCATGTCTTCTTCAGGCATAATCCAAACAGCATCACTGTCATTCTCAATATACTCCATATTGGTTCCTTCCATTACAATAATATCTCTTTTTACTGTGATAGTATTCGTTCTTGGATCATAAACACGGTATCCTTTTATAGTTTCTGAAAATCCAACTAGGATGTACTTTTCTGCCTTTTTGTCCCACTTTAATCTTCTTTCTTTGGGAATGTGCACCATCACATTGCTTCCGAATAGACGGATATGACTCAAATCTGGTTTCTTTCCACACCACTCTTCATATGGTGTTGTTTCTTTTAAGCTTGCAGTTGCAGATCTGTTCTTCAGGTAGACTGCTGTATTTGCCGCTTCGGCCCAAAATTTCTTTTCTAGCTTGGCGTCAAACAGTAAGCATCTTCCTCTTTCTACAACAGTTCTGTTCGCTCTCTCACAAACACCGTTCTGTTCTGGTGTGTAGGCCGTTGTCTTCTGGTGAATAATGCCTTCTTTTTTTAAGTAATTATCCATTTCACCATTACAAAACTCGCCACCATTGTCTGTGCGCAGAATCTTTATCTTTCTATTTTGCTGGTTCTCAACCATAGCCTTGAATTCCTTGAATTTCTTGTAAACTTCATTCTTCTGCTTCAGAAAGTATATAAAATTCATTCTACTGAAGTCATCGACGAATAGAAGAAAGTACTGTGACCCTCCGATGGATTTCTTTTCCATAGGTCCACAAACATCAGCATGTACAATCTGAAGTGGCTCTGTACTCCTCTCTCCAACATGTTGAAATGGCAACCGCATCTGCTTACCTTCGCAGCAGGTCACACATTTATCTTTCATCATGTTACTGGACTCAGGATACAACACTCCATGCACAACACCATTTCTCATTTTGTCTAAATCACGACTGTTAATATGCGCTAGTCTTCTGTGCCACAGCTCTGAGTTTGCTACTGCTGGTGCAGCCAACATGCCACACGCCGATACTGACAGGTCTGTCTTCAGCTTGTACACTCCGTTGGTTGATTCTGCAGTGGCTACTAACTCATTGTTCTTGTTTCGAATGTAACAGCAGCTTGCGTCAAAAACAACACTATTCCCGTTCTTGATTAGCTCACTCACCGACAACAAGTTCGTTGTAAGGCTGGGTACGCATAGCACGTCTTTAACTGTGATATCGTAGTTGCAATCCGTCGTTATCTGTACGTCTCCGGAACATAACACTGGCACTTTTGCATCATTCGCAACAGTAATGTCTGACAAACTCGGCTTGTAGTTTGCGTTGTTTATCCATTCCTTGTTCGGCGTCATATGCGCGCTCGCGCCGGAGTCCACGTACCACTCTGTCTTACTATATTTTCCATTCAGAAATACCATACTGAAAGCATTAGTTTCCTTCTTTTTTAACAGCATTGGGCATTGGTTACGAAAATGTCCAACTTCTCGACACTTGAAACAGGTTATGTTTTTCATTTGTTTATTACCACCTGTCACTGTCACTTTCGAAGTGTCAAACTTTCCGCCATTTTTATTACTAGTGCTGTACCTCTTTTTAATAGCGAATGCAGCGCCACTAGTTTCCGATTCGGAATTCCATGAAACCTCCATGTCAATCAGTTTCGATTTTATCGCATCTGTGGTAATCTGAATACCAGAATGTTCCACCGCCATGATCATGGGTGAAAATTTTTCAGGCAATCCCGCTAATAACAATGAACCGACCCACTCATCTGTTATGGCAAATCCTGTGCCTTTCAATCGCTGTGCTGTCTCGACAACTTGCGTTACGTATGCCGTCATTGTCTCACAGTTTTCTTGTCGGATGGAGATCAAATGCCGTAACAAAGTTATCTTTCTAGAAAAACCTGAATCATCGAACATGTTCTTCAGTTTTATCCACAGCTCCTGAGAACTCTTCGTTTCTCTGATATGCACGTACAATCCGGGGTCAATTGTCATAATCAGCTTCGCCTTGGTTTTTGCGTCGTCATCAGGCTTTGTTTCCTTAGCTGAATCTGGCATTATACAGTGTATCATGCCTTCAAGTATTAACAAATTCTCCGCCGCAAAACACCACACGTCATAGTTTTCTCTCCCCTTCAGTTTTGGGACACTCTGAATGTAGTTAACAGACATTGTTCTAACACGAAAATCCAACTTATAATTTCAACTGTAAATTACAGACTCGAAACTCACTCTAAATCACTGTAATTACTGAAATTAGAACTTTTTTTGCCCATAACCTATTAAAACACGTTGGCTTTCGGTAAACGACTGATTATTTTATTGCATCTTTTTATGATGACTACCTTCACACATATTTTGTTATACAACATTGCCAGGACTAAAATTAAAACTAACAGTCCCGCCATCTCCGTTTAGGCTTGCCTCTACGCCGGTGGCCATCATGTGGCACCCATTTAGTGGCGATTTTCGGCCATCTCTCTGGGTGCATAAGACTGACGTGGCCGGCCCGTCAGTGTGGTGTTCCTTACGCGGCCCTGTCGATGGCGCTATTTGGCCCAAGTAAAATATACTCATCGACATATTGTATTTCCTGCCCATCTACCTCGACCCTACGTTTCTCACTGTTAGTCATAGCCTGGGTTTTTGAACGATTCATCTTGAGTCCAACCTCAAGTTCAACCTCAAGGCTTGCACTGCTGAGTTCCTGCATGCGCTGGAGTTCGGGTGCAGATGGGGTAAGACAAAATCGTCGGCGAAGCGAAGGTTCGTGAAAAAAGATGAAAACGACTGACATAAATAAACTCTTTTCTAAAACATTGCAATGATTTGAATTAGTGAATTTGTGGGTAGTTCAGCTCAGCATTAGCTTCACAATTCCCGTTGTAACATGAGCAACATGAATAGCGCTTGTATACATATTGTGTTTGCTACTAAGTTGAATCAAACGCCCATTGAAATGCTGGTATACACCATAAATCTACACTTAGGTTAGGACCAATACGGCGGAAACCGTATTTAACTGCCACCGACGAAACAAACGATGAAACCTATTTGTTTACTTGTTTGTTATTGATTTTATAGAAATAATAATTGAAACAAAAAGTAAACTTTAGAAAAAACCGACTTCCACAAACCCTATTTGATTAGATTGAGTTTAATACAAACTGTAACCCCTTATCCCCCCACCCTTGGGGAATTAATTTTGTCAAATCCCATCTCAGTGCTACCCCACGCTACGAAGGAACCTCTGTACAAAGTTTCATGGCTCTAGGTCCACCGGTTTAGGCTATGCGTTGCCTGCCCGTCAGCCACGCAGTATTTGTACCTAGTATTGAGCAGATCTGGTGGCCATATGTGGTCTTCATCAGCAGTTCCGCATCACAATATTATGCTTACCATGTGCATTTGCATGAGTTATTATGAAAAACACAAAAATCACTATAGGTCTGCCTATAATATTTGAAGAGTTCCCTCAATTTCTCCAGGATTCCATCATCAGATCCTGACCTGGTGTCAATGGGACCACCCTTGAGGTATTACCTATACGCCGAAAAAAGATTTGTTCAAATCGGTTCATAATTGGCGGAGTAATCGCGTAACAAACATAGAAAAAAAAAAACATACGGGTCGAATTGAGAACCTCCTCCTTTTTTGAAGTCTGTTGAAAATAGTACAGTAGGATCCTGAATCAGGCTAGCTTGGCTTTTAAAAAATCCCGTACTTTCGTATTTGTGTTAATGTTTCGGACTTGGTGTTTATTATCTGTCCTATTTGAAATAACTCCAGAAATTAAATTTTACTAACTAAATGGCCTTGTTAAAAATATATTAGAAATTGTTTTTCTTTATGAAGAACAGATGTAGGTATGAGGATCAGTACGTTCGTCTAATTAGGTAATTATCACTTACGATCTTATCATTCGCCGTCACACACAGAATTGTGATTTCGACATTGCAAACCAACAGTGACCACAAGCCAACCCGCACGTCCTCGTATTTCTGAACCAAATTAGCTATCCGACATAATTCGCTTTGAAATAACCTAAATTGTAACACAGAAATTCACTGGCTATAAAACAAAAGCGTTGCATTCATCTCACGTATGGGCCATGTTGTCATCGCGTTCTAGTTTAGCTACACCTTTGCTAAACCATGTTAACTCGTATATCTATAGGAGGAAGGAAGTTTAGAAGCAAAAAAAGCTAGTTTACCTAGAACGTGGCGAGTTTTCAGAAGGTGCATTTAGCTTGTGGGCGTCGTAGGTAGGTACCTATATGAGAGGTGTGGAGTTTATAATGAGTTTGAAGAATTGAGACAGCACAATGGAACATGTTGAGATGACCTCTAATACCTAAATTTTGCAGTACTAGACGTAAAAACAGGTCTTGGACGTTTACACGTTTGTGATGTCGCTGTTTCTGGTTCCCATGACACAGGGTATCCTTGTGTGGGGCCAGAAGCAATGTATGTAAATGGACATGTATGTATGGCAGAATTTTGGTTCTGGAAACCAAATCAGAATGTAAAAGAATACCCTAACTTCCAGGTTCTCTACAGAGACCGACTACTCGTGATCTTTTAAAGGCACTTGACACTTGGCATGGCAACCTTTACCTGAGCCTAAGCACGCTATTTAATTTCAGCGGCGCTCCTTCAGATAGCGAGAAGCGCTCAGTGGAGTGATATTGACAATATTTCGCTCACGTTCGGAAATGTAACCTCGGGATAAGTATGTAAACAGACGAGTGTGTACATTAAGGGCACAGAACCCACTGTACCTATGGCATTGGTACCATCTAGAGTCTCTGCTCTCTAGAACCTTCTGCACGAGTTCAATCGGCAACAGAATCCAATATTGGTATTGTTTAAGAAATCAATTAAATGAAAATAAACATTTAAGTATTTAAAGAATTTACAAATAAAACAAAATCGCACTCGTTGTCGACACAAATCGATAAAACAATAATAATAAACCGTACAAAAATATCCCCACGAATCACTCGGCCAAAAAGGACCCACCCAACACTGGCTGCGTCTGTAAGCAAATCCCTTGGACCGAGAGTGGTTGTCAAAACCGCACGGTGCCGCGACGATGCCCAATGTCCTTGATAAAGGCTCTAGCAAATACCTCCGTGGTCTCTACGGACAAATGAATAAACGCATAATTTTCCCGTAGAGCTGCGTGTACTGCATTGTTCAAGTCTAATGCCCTACGCACACTGGGACGGCATGGCAAGGGATTTTAAGTTTTTACCAATGGACATTCAAACGTATCCCTATAGAAATAAGACATAAGTTGATATGCCCGCGGGATGCTTCGGCATTATTTTAAACCATAGCAATTTATGACTTATTTCTATATCGATACGTTTGAATGTCCATTGGTAAAAACTTGCCATGCCGTTCCGGTCTGCGTAGGCCTTAATTGTCTAATATTTAGTCATCATAGGATGAGAGTGCGATGACTTTAAAAGCCGTTGATTGGTGTGACTACGGATCTGTTGGGTTTGGTGGAATTCAATCTGTCAGTTTATTTACTAATATGTTTTAGCGCCTCCAGACTTCCATGGACCTTGCGTTAAGTTAAGCTATTATCTCTTCTGTGGTTATAGACCAGTATAAGGTGGTGATTTAATGAATCCGATAGAAACCCTATAGAACATTTTAATTTTGTATGTAAAACAGAGGACTCTGCCACATGTTTGCTTTGGATTTTTTATACCATAACTAGGGTACAGACAACTGAGACCCCAAGGCCCCCCGCCAACACAACAATACATACACAATTGTATTTGCAGTCTATATTTCGTGCCCTGTGTTCTCAGCGCTCTCACACGGAATAAATAGTATCGTTATTTGTGCATAGCGATCTTGTGATAAATGTGGACAGTTATTCATAGATCGCGTAGGTGTTTCGTATGTAGGAAATATATGGAAAAGCTGAATTTATGGCGCCTGATTACATTATGGCGAATAGGTGCGAAGTTATTGGTAGGTGTTATTGTTATAGGTATAATAGTTTCTGCATGAAGTATAGACAAGTATTGTAATTTATTTA
This sequence comes from Argyresthia albistria, assembly GCA_963457715.1. Classification (NCBI taxonomy): domain Eukaryota; kingdom Metazoa; phylum Arthropoda; class Insecta; order Lepidoptera; family Argyresthiidae; genus Argyresthia; species Argyresthia albistria. Next base: position 8,921,715 of record OY735272.1, read on the forward strand.
TTGTGCTTTAGATAACAGGCAAAACAGATTTATGATAAATTAATATAATATAAAGGCGAGCTTATCTCTGTCAAAATATGTATTTCAGCAAATGTTAAATGTCGTCTTGTACTTGCACTGTCAGATGATAGGGTCAAGAAAATAAAACAGAACATTACAACCTTTATGTCGTCGGTCTATCTAAACAGTGTTAAACCGACAGAAAAATTATGATATAAGTATATAACACACTTTACTCGCTACAAGTACAAAACGTACATTGGTAAACTTTACAACGAGAATTCGAGAGCGCGTCAAACGAAAGGGCTGCAGCAGCGTGAGAGCAAATCCAGACTGATTACTTGTTTTGCAAGCAGTGCGGTCGAGCCGTGTGTGATTACTTGTTTTGCAAGCAGTGCGGTCGAGCCGTGTGTGATTACTTGTTTTGCAAGCAGTGCGGTCGAGCCGTGTGTGATTACTTGTTTTGCAAGCAGTGCGGTCGAGCCGTGTGTGATTACTTGTTTTGCAAGCAGTGCGGTCGAGCCGTGTGTGATTACTTGTTTTGCAAGCAGTGCGGTCGAGCCGTGTGTGATTACTTGTTTTGCAAGCAGTGCGGTCGAGCCGTGTGTGATTACTTGTTTTGCAAGCAGTGCGGTCGAGCCGTGTGTGATTACTTGTTTTGCAAGCAGTGCGGTCGAGCCGTGTGTGATTACTTGTTTTGCAAGCAGTGCGGTCGAGCCGTGTGTGATTACTTGCTTTGCAAGCAGTGCGGTCGAGCCGTGTGTGATTACTTGTTTTGCAAGCAGTGCGGTCGAGCCGTGTGTGATTAGATTAAAGACAGCGATAGTGTGAAATTGCGAAAGCATGATAATGGACGCCATTTGAGATGAGTTTCTTCATTGTTTCGAGTAATAAAAATACTTAGATACTCGATATACGGTAACTCCATTAAATTAATTCGTCAGGGTAGCCAATTTGTCGTGTTATTCGGTTTAAAATTAGAACTGCTCGGACACCATTTTGTTGGCTTGAAGGTTTTATTGGCCTGGGTACAACAAAGTTATAAAAACAATGATTATTATTATTAAGTATGAATTATTATTATTGATGAAGGTGTCATTTGGATTATGTTATGACGCACTATTTCGCTAAGACGGCCCTCTAAACCTTATCACGGAAACAAAGACTTAAAACTAATGACTAAAACTGATTACTTTTTCCATAAACGTATGTGTGTGTTTGTGTATCGTATTGTGTGCAATAAACAAATTCATAACCGAGCATCGTTCCGTGTCTCAATACTGCACGTAGCGCACACAAGGCGGTAATTCAACCTGCTATCGCCACGCCACATGGGGCGTTATTTCTGCTGACCGTTAAGCTAATAAATACCCAAACCGACAGATTTACAGCCGTTTAAACGCAAATTACGAGAGGCAATTATGCGTAAACACGAAAATTAAAAGTTACCAAACGATCGGTAATATCAGTAAATACTGACATCAGTGACGGTTTTTCGACAACTATAGGGTTTAATTGTGATAATGTCTTACTTTGATTGTCATTAATATTTGCATGGGCCGAATGCTGAGACCGCAGGTCGAATAAAGTGACATTTGAATGTCGTATTGGTGCTGTGGATCATGTTGGTCCAGAATAGTGGGTGCTGAAGACTTAAGACCCCGAGACACAGTAAGACTCACTACTTCGTACGCAGAATTAGACGTATCCCGAGTTAGCTTTGACAAATTCATAAAAATTCGGGACAATTTTGTAAAATAAAAAGTAAGAAAAATAGCGAAGACAGCTTGTTACACTCTTGTCAAACTCAATACGGCCAATCACGTGCCGCTATTTTGAACTGATCTTCGATTAATTTCCTGGTTCGGTCAGCCGTACCATGGAAAAAATAAATTTTCCATGATCCGGTTGACCGGACTACGCAACCGTACCACGGAAAAGAAGGGCGCTTGTCGTATTTCTCTCTCTTTCAGTAACTGAGGGTGAGTCCTAGTCCTAGTGTTTTGAAGTTATTATATAAGTAAACAGGGCCCTGAGGTATTTCCAACATTTCGTAACCGGGCGTTACGAAATGTTGGTGTGGTTGATTTGTCGGTTGTGTGTCCGGCCCACATCTATGGGATGTGGTTTCCCTGTTATGTCGGGCGGGCTTCAGACAATTTCAGGTAATAGGAAAACTTCCAAGATGCGGGAGGAAATAAACCACTAAGACTAGACTATTATTTTCATGCTGAGATCTTATCATAAGTCTGTATTATCAATTTGGTTTAGTATTCACTCGCATACCTAAATCTCAAAGTAAGTTAATCGGTATACTCTCATAAGGACATAGGCCGAACAAACTTACAATGGAGAACAAAGAACAATAGACGTCGGAGCGAGAGAGGTAAGCTTCAATTCACCACTCAAGCGAGTTACTCCCATAATAAACCGCGCCGAACATTACTCGCGAAAAACGCCAAAAGTAAGGGGTAATGCGAAAACCACATGATGCTTATCAGACACTCGGCTTCCGCAGCAGATTGCCTACAAACAACCACGCCTACAGAGCATTCTAGTAAAAACTTCGTTATGCAAAGCAGCCCACATACATCAAGCCACGCACCGTATTAGCGGAGCGGGGAGGGTAATTGCTCGAAGGAGCTGCTCAAGACAGCCTCCCTACAGTTATTAATGAGGGCCTCAACCCAGGCCCTATTTACAAGTCATTAAACAGACTACCCGCCCCGCCATCTTGCTTTTACAAATATGAACTTGGCGCATGAATTTTAAATTTCGAATTTCGGCTGCCCGGTTTCGAGATCTTTTGTTTTGTTTGCTGCACGGCAGGCTTTAATACACATACGTGTTACGTAGTGACGTCATTATGGCGCTCTAAGGTTATTGCATTCCAGCCAGCTGTCTTGTTAAGTTGTACGTTGTAGTAATGTAGTAAACTGTGAACGAAAACAGCCTCACCGAGAGAAAGACGAATACATTACTTGGCGGGAAAGTCTCATGTTTGCTACACGAGTACGTTATCTGAGGGAAACTTGCAATTTCCGAAGCAGGAAAAGTGTGGAATTAATGGTTTGTAAAATTATCCGGGAAACTTGGCTATTGGTGAATAATCTGCTAAGTTGTTTGTGTATACGGAGATAATTGCATTTTCCGTAGCCCTATTGTGCTTCTGCTATTGTGTATGGGAAAAGGCGTGACTGTGATTGTCAAGCTTTTTTATCATATTAAATAGCTAGTAGTTTATATATTTATAGGGTTCCGTACCCGAAGGGTGCAAACAGGTATTACTACGCCTCCTCTGTCCGTCTGTCCGTCTGTCACCAGGCTTATTTATCTCTTGAACCCTGAAGCTAGACAGTTGCCGCTTTAACAACAAATAACTATACAAGACAGATTATAATGAATATTAAAGGGGGCTCCCATACAGAAAACATGTTTTTTTGCCGTTTTTATAGATATTGGTCCGACTCCAAGTCCGACTCGCACTTGGCCGGTTATTTTGCTCCCACTGGACACGTTTTATTTACTTTGTGCGGAAAATCGGGGCGTGTGGGATATGTATTACTTGTTTATTTTCTTTTCAACCAAACATATAGGTATATCATCATCATCATCATCATCATACAAACATAGAAAACATAAAAATTCCCGTACATTCCCGGCGTTGGGATCTCGTCCTTTATACGGATTCAGATTAAAAACTCCACAAAGAAACTTTTTTCTCGATACAAGATAATTAAAACTAAATACGGGATAGTCGGCAGCATATTGGCAGCACTTACCTACTCAAAGGGCTGGTTTAATCTAGTATTATAATTGGAATGTCTTTGTCGCACTCCCTTTGTCTTACGTTACAAGGGTCCGTTAGACCTCAACATTGAGATAGGGCTTGTACAGTAAGAAACATTATTAGCTTGGTCGGTCTACATACTGAATTAGTTTGTAGCCTAGTTACTTCAGTTTTTTAACCCCATACGAATATAGAGAGGTGTTTTAAGTTAAAAGGTTTTGAATGTGTGTGTGTGTGTCTGTTTGTGGTATCCTAGCAATCAAACGGATGTAAAGATTTTGATGCGGTGTTTTGCAAATGGTAGTAGACTTGAATAATTAACTCTATGTAGACTTCCCTGCGATGATTCTAGGCTATGTTTTACTCTATTTAGACTTCCCTGCGATGATTCTAGGCTATGTTTTACTCTATGTAGACTTACCTGCGATGATTCTAGGCTATGTTTTAATAACATTGGCATCGGTCAAGTGGTTCGAATAAGTCTAACGAACAACAGTAGGCATCACGAAAGATTTTGAAATCCTCTTCCGTAATGTGGGTACACATTTACTATTTGCGAAAAGAACTTAATTTCGGAAATAAACTAAAGTTTAATGAAGTTTAAAACCATGTTTCTAATATTTTGTAATTGTGCCCGAAAAAAGCTCTCAGGTGTCATGGCGTCGGCTTTGATGTCACGCATAAGTAAACATGTCAATGTCCAAATGAATAATCGGCATAAATCACAACAAAACACAGTGATGTTTACCCATGATTCCTGTTTCAATCAAAATGGCCGAATGCAATATTTTAATTTTTCGTTTTATTGAAAATCATATTAATCTCTATGGTTTTAATAAAATGAAATTCGTGTTTTAAATTATTTTAATATGTATTTTCCCCTAGAATCATTAAATCTTTGATTATTTGATACAGTCGTCAGGCCTATTGGCAACAAGTCTGGCAAATAGTGTTGGGAATATAGATTTGAGTAATTGATATTGATTTCAACTTAGTTCCTGAGAAAATAATCTTGAAAAACAGACAGACCTACAGCGAAATGATGGGTTTCCATTTTTTCTTTAAAGGCACCCCAAATATTTATTTAACAACCGTTGTGATTACCAGGCGATCATAAAATTAGCCTTTACGAGTAACGAAATAAGAGCTGCAGGTGTACACAATCCATCGAGATGCTGAGATAGGGCGTGCTCCCGAAACTGGGCGAGCTGTAAAATGCCAAAACCTCGGCGAAATGCGAAAATAGCATTTTTGCCTCCCCCCGACCTAAGAGCTAACAGACGAAACGGCACTATCATTAAATTCCTCTGCAACGAAAACCGCCATAACAGTACAGAGTGAACAGATGGGCCACTCGGGTTCCCTCGTGTTTATAAAATCTCAGAATAAAAAGCTCTACTAAAGCTGGATTTCATCAACAAAAAGTTATAAGAGAATAACTATCCCGGGGATAATTTGTATGACAATGACAGTTCAATATGAGGTGCTGTTGTCTATGAAAAAGTAGAAGATACTATCGAGCAAAAGTTACTCTTTCGTTCGTAAAATCCAGCCTTAGGGCGAATTTTACCAACGAAAGAGTAACTTTTACTTGAGAGTATCTTCTACTTTTTCATAGACACCAGTTACACTTAGATCAGATCACCTCATTTTGAACTGTCATTGTCATACAAATTATCCCCGGGATAGTTATTATCGTATAACTTTTTGTTGGTAACATCCAGCCTAAGAGAGATAGGTCACTGTGCAGGCGCAACCAACATACCCCTATGCAGGGGTTGCATGGAAGTGGAAGAGATGGTCGAGCACATGTTGCTGGCATGTCCATCCACAATTGAAACCAGGATGGATTCTGGGCGAAGCATCATCGACCCAGGAGCTCCTTGAACATCCAGGCCTCCAACTCCAGCTGGTGCAGAAGCTGGGTTGGCTGAAATAAAAGAGCGGGAGAAGGGGACATGCACAAAGGCCCCGCACATGTAGGCCACGTGCAGGCACTTCAACCCCCTTACAGAAGAACAGAAGAAGAATAGATAGGTCACTGTCATACGGAAATGTCCTTGTCCCATCAGATCGTAATCCAAGAAATGTTTTGCATGATGAAGTCAAGATCGCTGGAATTGGAGACTTATAGCAACTTTTACGTCTCATATTATACCGGCGGTGAAGTGTTTAATCGTGGGATTACCTAATAGACGACTCCCAAACATGACTAAATTACATTGGTAGAAGAACTAAAAATGGCCGAAATTTTCTATACCAGATTTGTAGCATTGAAAGCATTACGCTTTTTCCCATTTGAGGTGGCAGAAGCAAATTGTGCCCACTTTTTACGAGTTATTCTATTGCAAATGCTTAATTTTTCTCACTTGTTACAAATAAAGGAGTGGGACGCGTTATTTCAGTTTGAACAAGCTATATGCACTAGCTCTCTTATGATTTCTATCAATATCATTCTACATTAGAATGAACTAAAACATTCTTGACCCCATCACTATTTATTTTCGCGGTAAAATCGCCATAAAGCGGTAACATCGGAACTGTCATTTTACTTCGTTGTTATAATAATAAGGGTATAGTTTCAAGTGGACCTTATAAAAGGGTGTTAAAACTGTACCATACATGCCCCTACGCATGGTACACAATCCAAATTCGCCCATGAATCTGCGAAAACAGCAAACTCACCCCCGAGTTAATCTGTGGCACCGCAATTTCTCGCCAGTCAGTCACACACGTTGATAATTGGCCCAATATTTGCTTAGGCACGTCATACATGAACAGAACACGAAGTTCTTTTAATGTTTGCCGAGCTGACGAAAAACCCTGTAATGACTGCTGGGGCTGCGACGGGCACGTCAGATTAGGCTCGGTCGAACTTTTATCATCTGCCAAAGGATTTGCTCGAGTTTGGCTGAAAGGGCGGGTTTATGAGGCCAAGTAAATATTTTGAAATGTTTTGGGCATATACCAAAATTTTTTTTTGGAAAAATATACTAATTTCTTAGGCCCGACAGATGGAACACGTGTTAACGGTTTTGTAGTCAAAGTTAATTCAGGAATGTTGATATGTTGTATTCCACCTGTCCTTTTCGTAAAAGACAAAAGCAGTTTCACCTACACAATAGTGATATCGTTAAACAGGGTGACATTGAATTAAGCTGACCATATTTTGACCCATCATTATGAACAACACTCAGTCGCAAATGAAAAAACTTTTTCGTCCCCCAGTACATTGCCCCGGTCAGCTGATTTCAAGTTACTATGGGAGACCCAATTTTTTTTTCGTTTGCAAACATATTATGTTCCTTGGGAAAAGTTCTTCGTTATGATGGGTACTATCATTCCCCAAAATATGGTCAGCTAATTAAATCTCACCCTGTATTACACCAGGGCTCAAAAACATAATAACTACGTCTAATGTAAATGTTTTCAGAATTTCGCTAAAATAAAATGTGACAGAAAACAAGTTACTAAATGCCAAGGTAAGTGGCACAATGCCGGGTGCAAGAAATGTTGCCATTTTAATAAAAAATACCGTAATTTTGTCCTAAGATCGACCTTTCAGACTTCACAGGTGATTGGGTCCTTTATCTTAAAATGTTATCGCACCCTTTCGCCTCCGCCATTGTTCTAAGAATCTTCGAAGATTTTGTACGAATTTGATTAGTTTTTTTTTCAACAGCGAATGAAGTAGTTCTTTAACCATACCATAGTGCCACACCTTTTCTCATACGGGGTGGCAGAGGGACAATGTGTCCATTTTTCATACTTCTTAGAGGCAAATAGGGGTACGTTCGAAAACGAGTAATAATCACTCCGAGTGATGCGAAATCACCCTAGAGCGTTCGGTAACGACCCGAGTGAAACCGAGGGTAACCGAACTGTTACCGTGACTGTTACTGTGACATCTTTCAAACAGTATTTTCGAACGGCCCAGATAGAGTGATTTTCACTCTGACAAGTGCGATTTCTCACCCTGGTTCAGCTTATTTAAAAAAAAAAACATTTTCCGAGTGAATTTTTAACTAGTTCCCGAACGTAGCCTAAGTGATTTTATAATGAAATAAAAAGGCAGTCGTCCTTTGTTTTTTTTTTTTAATAGTTCCACTTGTTCTTAAGACATGACACTTTGATGTTGACTCTATTTTGTACAAAATTAACCGTCTGAAAATACCCAGTATAGCAGTTTATTCACCACTCCCCGAGATTCCCCAAGAAGATTTCCTGCTTTATGCCCAAAACTAGGAAGCTTTCTGAACTTTAGTGGACTTTAAAAGTATTTTAGTGCGTATTTTTCCTCTTATATTTTTATACACCGCCGTAAAAGAATTATAGCTGCAGTTTTATTTTTTGTTAGTTTCAGCAGTTACTTTTTCGTGGAAACATCCTATATTTTACTCATTCTTGTGAAACGAGGTAAGCTGATCATCATGTAAACATTTGTAAGTCTATATCCATAACTAAAATTACACTCAAACAAAATGGAACCATTATCTGTGGCGTGCATAAGAAATATGGAACAAAAGACATATCAGTCACTCGTTGAATCGAGCAATAAATTCTATAGAAGCAAAAGAGGCCAGAAACCAATTTCCCCGGCGTTATCACATAAATTGCTTTCTGCGTATGGAAAATCTTGTTGGAGGACTTTTGCTACAAAAAAGATCTTATTTCGCCCTTTTTCCTGTATGAAATCTGTGACGTCATGGAGATATTTGAATTGAAGTGCTTATGATTATGAAGCGCTTCAGACTCAAAGCGTCTTTTGACATTTGCATTGCGTTTGTTCCTATATAAATATAAATTATTGTTTTGTTCCTAAGTGATTATTACACATCACTTATTACATGCTTTAATTTATATTTTTTCCATTATTTAGATTAATTTCCTATCTCCTCATCCTCAGATAGCGATTATTTGTCTGTTTATCTGAGGCATTTCACATTTCACACGGACATGAGCGTCATATAAAGTTGACTGTTTATCCACCTCTTGAAAGACCGGGCCTTAGTAAAAGATTTTTAATTAAAACTTATTTTTTTCAGTAATTTCAGATCATAGTCTTCCAATCCAAGTCGGCTTCAAAACACTGGCACGCTAACAGCAAAAAAGAAAAAATTGTTAGTGGACCGAATGCTGCCGAAGTGTTGTCTTAAAAAAACAACAAAAGGAAGCAGCGGCATGGCAAGGCAACGGCAACCGCGCTTGCAGCCTATAATTCATTGCACAGTCGCCGGCGCGGCCCTAGCCGCGGCAAAAGCCGATAAATCCACAGATTTCTATTACAGATAACGCCCTGATTCTTTCCGGATATTTAATTTTATGTCCGTGCAGGCTCGCGCGTTCTTATTTTAAAATTCCTGTATCTGTAATTCTGGAGCGTGTACATATATAGCCGTCGTGTTTGTTTCAGTCACTTTTCCCTCACATACACACATGTGTACATACACAGATATGCAATCTAATGGGCTTAAAAACTGCGTATTGCTCACTTCAGATGTCACTACTGTAGACTGTTCATTTTAACAGTTCTTCATAGTTTATCTGTTGCAACCATAGACAATAGGGCGGTTCTTGGATCACTCCACAGTGCTGCTACTACTACGATGAGCTTTCAGTTTCAAACCCCAATGCCAATATCAAACACGTTTGAGGCAAGCAAGCTCCTAACCTTAAAATACATAGGCAGGTACAGCCAAAGAGTTTGCATCCTCCTTTCATGGGTACAGCTGTCCAACGATCTTTTGGCGTGCGGTGACAGGTGAAACTGAGGATTTTTGAGGTTGCGTAGTGACGCCCCCCTGTAAACGTCACTCACACGCTAAAAGTTCGTTGGATGAGTATGCAAGTGATATTGGGACGTCAACGTCAAAACTCTACACAAAGGACAAGCATCTTCAAGCCCCTCTAAACTCACCGTTCAACATTTGCGCTTGAAGCTTGGACGATGTTGCTCAATGTGTATTACCGGCTAAAGATGATTACAGGACATTGATACACACAGTATACAGAGCGACACTCTACATCATACTCTCAGTACGTATCGTAGGTGATAAACACATACAGTCATGCCCTATTTTAAGCCTATTTTCCATTAATTGAACTATCATTTTAGTATGACTTTAGACTAACCCATCGAAGCAACCGTGGATTCTGCGTAGTTTCATTTGCAACAATATTGGGTGTATTTATTGGAATTTCATTAGCTTAACCGCGATGTTCGATGACTGAATACAAAATAACGTTGGTAAAAAGATGATAATTAATTTTATTTGTTCACATCATTTCCCGACAGATAATTAAGTTTCATTTCGCACGTAATTATGATTATATTAGTAGTGCTGACGCAATAAATAAAATAAACATAAATGCATTGTACTACTTACATGTATAGACTAAACGGCAAGACCTGAGAAATTGCGTTTTCATGTTCATACTTTGACGAAGTGTGAGGCCTGTCCATGTGAGTACCCCAATGGTCGGCCTTGAGCACACGATCAGAATTCTCAGGTCTCGTCTTCCCGTTTTAAACTTAGCTGGAATATGATAAGATCAATTTCAGTTTCGATTTCAATTTCAATTTCGTGATGGACATCAAAAAAATATTGTGAGGTACCATAGGTTTACTAACTACCTAATAAGGCTGCCACGCAGCAAAATAAAAATACTAACAGGCCTTATAACAGGCCATTGTACACTAAATAAACACTTGACAATTACAGGTGCAACCGACAGCCCCCTATGCAGGGGTTGCATGGAAGTGGAGGAGACGGTCGAGCACATGTTGCTGGCATGTCCATCCACAATTGAAACCAGGATGGCGATTCTGGGAGAAGCATCATCGACCCAGGAGCTTCTTGAACATCCAGGCCTCCTACTCCAGCTGGTGCAGAAGCTGGGTTGGCTGAAATAAAAGAGCGGGAGAAGGGGACATGCACAAAGGCCCCGCACATGTAGGCCACGTGCAGGCACTTCAACCCCCTTATAGAAGAATAGAAGAAGATAGGTCACTGTCATACGGAAATGTCCTTGTCCCATCAGATCTTAATCCAAGAAATGTTTTGCATGATGAAGTCAAGATCGCTGGAATTGGAGACTTATAGCAACTTTTACGTCTCATATTATACCGGCGGTGAAGTGTTTAATCGTGGGATTACTTAATAGACGAGTTCTCCCAAACATGACTAAATTACATTGGTAGAAGAACTAAAAATGGCCGAAATTTTCTTTACCAAATTTGTAGCATTGAAAGCATTACGCTTAAGGTAAGGAGGTTGGTATAGAAATTAATTGGCGGGTGAATGGCTCTTCCCTTTAAAAGATAATTAAGTCGGAGCCCCCACGTGCCAGATAATTAAAATTTACTCTTGTTTCAGGTTGCTGTATAGCAGCTCGCGGCAATCAAAAAAACGCACCTTATTTTCTTTGAGGCTCCATGTCCGGCAATGCTTACCCACTAACCTAAACTAACCCACTAAGTTATCCTTTCAATTCCAACTATAAATATAATTTCACACAAACAAGGACTGAAGACGCATAATAATATTCCTTAAGTTTCTACACAAATTAAAGTGCAACGCTCGTTCTGAGGAACACTGCAGTTGCCTAATTAATGCATAAACACCAGAAAGCCTCCCCAGTTAATGTGCTGAGAAACTTTCTGTGACAAAATAACAAAATTAACTTTGAGAATAGTGCATGTTGTCTTGTAAATTACTGAGAGGGTAGTGCAAATTAAGACGCGCTGGAGCTGGTATGGTAAGTAAGCTAAATGGTGAGTTTGCATGCTTCGCGTGAGGCAATCTGTTAAGACGGCGCCCTAGGCAAAAACAGCCTTTAGCAAAACACAAATCGCTCGGAATGATTTGATTGATTTGATTTTGATAAACATCGCATGCATCTGCCACTACGTATGGGAAAAGTGTGTATGTCTGTATGTCGTAAAAAGGAGATCAGTTTGTTGCTCTTCTCGAGCATTCCTTAAACTACAATGAAATATCAACTAAACCAAAATAAAACTTCTATACAAGTGGAATCCCCTTATAAAATTCCAGGCTCCCAAGACCCGTGCAATAATACAGGGCAAACACGACCTTTGCACATTCGAAATAAGACATCTCACTTGCAGGTCCTCGCTTTCGCTATGCATTTAGAATTTTCTTGAATTTCGAGGAAAGCGAATATTTTCATTGTGTATTCTTGAATGAAAATAGTTTACGCGCACTCAGTGCCTTTAAATTACATATATAACTTTTGACACGCTCGTCCAGCATCCACAAAAGACCAAGATTTTTTGTTCTGTTTTTTATAGCTTTTGTACTTTATCTTGATTCGGGTATGTTGAAAGTCACGGGCCGTGGACTTTGGTTGTAACGGTTGTGTACTACTCGTACTAGTGGTTTCATACTCGTTTCTCAGGCAGGAGATGCAGGTTCGAATCGGGTGCTGATCAGAAACCAATGTGCACAGTATATGGATGATATACTGTCAATGGAAAACAGCGCAAGGAAATCATCATTCTCCATAGCTGCGACGAGGGCTTAGCCCCCTATCACGCAAAATGTAGTAAAAAATATAAAGTACAAAGAAGTAAATGAAATGTAAATGTAAAATGAATTGTACTAAGTACAAAAATGTCCGTCCAAAGTCTACGGTCCGTAATTTTCAACCCATCGATCGAGATAAAGTTACAAACCTATCAAAAAACAGAACAAAAATCTGGGTCTTTTGTAAACGTTGGACGAACTAGTCGGTGGCTTTACATCGCGAAGTAGGAATGACACACTTCCTATTGGCCATAAAAGGTAACTAAAACATGATAATTATACTAGCACATCTACCAGGTATCCTTATATTTTGTGGAAGGAATGAAGATATATATTCAAGCTATAACGAAATATTCGAAAGTCGAACGCAACAATAGTAGATTGTTTACCAAGGGAGTAAAGAACTATTTTTAGGGCGAGAGTGTTTTTTGAGTCCTGAGCGACCGAGGGATTCTAGAGTTGAGTCCCGAGTGTAACGAGGGACTCAAAAGTAGAATCCTGAGGGAGCGAGGGATTCAAAGTACATCACTCGAGCCAAAAATAGTTTTACTCCTGAGGTGGACACTCTACTTTTCATCACCCTCTATGAGAAAAGTAGTAAGTAATCAATAAAATAACATACATGTACCTATACAGGGTGAAACAGAAAGGGGTGGACAAGCGGAAAGAGGGACATCATTCTAAACAACTTTCACTATGGGACCGACTTGATCAGAGCAACTTTATTTTTATTAACTCAGTACATTTCGGGCCTAGTGCTCAGCTGATCTGTATGGTGGTGTGAAAAATAATGTTGCTCTGATAAAGTCGGTCCCATAGTGAAAGTTGTTCAAAATGATGTCCCTAACAACCTTCTTTCGGCTTGTACACCCCTTTCTGTTACATACACCCTATATTTATTTACACAATTGTCGTGATGTGTTGTGTGTAATGGTTTGTTGGAAGAAATCTCTTGTTATCTATTATAAGTTTTCTGTAGTCATTCTTATGTTAGTACAATAAAGAAATTACTAATTACGAATATGTCCTCCACATAGTTAAAGCTTGTTTAGATTTGGCTAAATCTTAAAAATTGGTTCAAGAAGCATTTTCAGATAAACACTTTGTTCCTCTTGAATTTTCCTACAGGATTACAGTTTTTACATACCTATATTCCTCGTGATTTTATTGGTAACAGATCTTGTATTTGTCATTCGCGTTTGTTGTTATCATCTGGAGTTAGACACTCACTTTCACTCATAGATATTCTTTACTCATATCCGCAAACGAAATTGAAATAATTACAGCATTCAGATTTGGCGCGCTTTGTTTACAAATTTTCCACAACTTTTTAATTATTTGGTCGGTGTTTCGATATCAATTCTGTAAGGTTGTTTCTCTGTTGTCACCAATCGGTGTCAATCGATTCGGTCGATCGGATTATCTAATCTGTGTCGAGTACGCATTTTAGTACAAACTTTTTTTTTTATTGGCTGCGTTTAGAATCGATCTCTCTTTTAATTGGGTCTGTCTGCCTGAGTGGTAGTGAAACTGATTAGTGACAGCATATTTTTCCTTTGTACTGGCAACAAAATTAAAAAGTTACTTTTAGTCCCTAGGGACTAAATGACCTACTTTAGTCCCTGTTTGTCGGGACTAAAGTAGATCTTTTTGAATAGATGTGATGAAAAGAATATTTATTGGATTCATTAACAAATTGAGTTTCATTTGATTTCATATAAGCCTCTAGTTTACTCGTATGCGTAATTATTATTCACTTCCAGATACTACTTGCATTCAACCATCTGTTTTATTCAAACATTTGACACTTCCAAATCCTGAGGTAGATAATGCAATATTCCGTATCACAGGATGAGCTATGCGGCCACGAAACTTGAATTACAAATTACAATTTTGTTGTTGCTCCTGTTAAATTCACTTTCCATTACGAATTATAGTCATCTACAAGGTGGTGTATTTAGTAGGAGCATCAAGACGAATCTATAGTTTCTCGGTATGGGTTGAGTGTGATCAACTGATCAATCTGATCATGCCCGTTGGTCCGACGATATCATCAAGTTAACGGGACTACACTGGATGCGCGTTGTGGCGCTCTACCACTAAGGGACCAGCTAGTTAGTCAGTACAATAAGTCATTCAGGAATGCTTGTTACAGCTCTCTAATAAGTCTGCCCCTGGCTTATCATATCATAAACAACTAATAAATATATAAATAAAAAAGCTCGTGTGGGGCGGTCGCGAAGGCAGAAAGGAGGATGCAAACTCTTTGAATACTGCCACACTGAAACAACGACGACGTGGGCCCGCTTTCGAAACAAAAAAGTCTAACCTACCTAACCTAAATTGTCGTACGTCGTCGATCGGTTTTAACCGACTTCCCAAAGGAGGAAGTTAAACAATTCGACCGGATGTTTTTTTTTTAAATAATTTCCCCTTTCGAATTGCCGAGCCTTTTAATAAAGTTCAAACCCTATGAAAAAACAAACAAAACAATTTGCCGGAGATATTAAAAATGTACATAGAACACGTAATTGTTTTCTCTTCTCTACTTTAGACCTTTGGGAGAAGAAGGGCGAATTAACAACCACAATCCACAATTGATTTTTAGTTCCCACAGTTTTTATTTTAGAACAGAGTTATGTATTCTTATCCACCACTTAAACCGCTGAGGTTTGTGTGTGGTGTTCATTATCTACTCATTATACTAACATTTCTTATCTTACAATACCCGCTGCTTCCCTGCCCGTACCCGAGTCGCGACGCCGCCTGCTATGCAATTCATGTGCTTCCCAGACGCAGCTCGGAGCACGGAGCAGAACAGATATCCAGGACGAGTGAATAATAACGGCTCCGGAGACATCCAGCATCCAGGAGTAGAGGAGGAGGCAGCTGATAGCTGCTCCTTTCTGCTCCTGAAAAAATAAATACGATTGGGTATCACAATGGAGCAAGGGTAGAAAAGATATCCAGGACGAGGGAATAACGGCTCCGGAGGCATCCAGCATCCAGGAGTAGAGGAGAAGGCAGCTGATAGCTGCTCTTTTCTTCTCCTGAAGAAAAAGAACGTTTGGGAATTATAAATAAGCAGGGTGGAACAGATATTTTCAGGACGAATGAATAATAACGGCTCCAGAGAAAACCACTTTCCAGAAGTTGCGGAGAAGGCAGCTGAGCCTTTAACGTTTTGCTCATAACATCAGCGCATGGAGGACACAGGGGCCGTAGATAAGATGCAATTTGCTAATATCCTTGCTTCAATAACGTATTTCAATTTCATAGTGGCCCATTTATCTAATAATTAACTACCGCCCGCCGCGCCGGGACGAATCAAACTTTTTTCTTCAAAATGCTGCGATTAAGTTAATTAACGCATATATTTGTTTAAAGTCTCTCATACTACTGGCGGCATGCGAAATGTCGGGTCTTGTGCCGTATACCGCTTTCGCAGATTGAGAAGTCTTTTGTTACATTTATTACTTGTTTACTGTTGACAAATCAACTGACTTTGTTTTCCTTTTAGATATATAATGAGAAACTTTAATTTTCAAATCGCCAGACGGTCTCCGCTTGTATTGTATATGTTACGGCTAATACCAGGTGAGCGGCTAGAACTAGTTTTAGCCGACTTTTTGTGTTTCTTTTTTTCTTACATGACAACCTACCACGAAGAATAAAGAGGGATTCGCTTCGCTACATACAACTTATTCATAAAGATGTTAATCATTCGCTAGCATGTACTCGTACTAACTATATAACTAAGACATAAATTAGTTCGTTCTCTGAAACGAAAAAAGTTTGCATTCTCAAGAGTTCTCCTGGAAAAATAAAATTTCGAGTAGGAGACCAGCAGACGCTGTCTGGTCTGAGTCGCCCGCTCGCACACGGGCCTGGACCGGGCTCGCAATCTTGACCTATCTTTTACCATATTTAAATATTGAGTGAGGCACTGAATTTATTTTAGAGGGCTGTGTGTAAGAGCACAGGGAGCTCAACCCATACAAATTAGAATTAGTAACCCTTCGTAAAAAAGAGATGGCGTGAAGAGTAAGATTTGTACTTTAAACGCCATGGTTTCAGTTAACATACTTCTAAGTCCTAAGTGGCGCTAATCTTAGAATAAATCCTATATATATCTTAGCGCCATCTCGTGGTATTTGCAATTTATCGATGGTGCTGCACCAAGCGATAATGGCCTCGAACTAAAGAAGCTTCCATAGCATCTCAGTTTACGCCGGTGTCATATTTTGTTCTAGGTGGTCTATCTGTATTAGTATAATATTATTGTATCTGTGGTAAGAGCTAGGATTGTCAATTAATAAAAGCTTTTATATGTCTCCAATACAACAAAAACCCGTTGATCAACCTATTTCTGTTCCTAATTTACCTTGATTGGGTTGTCAGATATCTCTGGTTAGACTCAAAAATCTGTTGAGGAACAAATAGGCGGGCGTGAAGCTAAGAAGAAAAAGTCGTCTGGGCTTTCTTGTGAGTATAGTACTGCGTATAGACGTGTGCGTGCCTGTCTGAGGGACCGATTAGTCGCGAGAGTGTAAGAGGATCAAGGCTCATAATATTCGTGTATACAAGTACCTAATTATCTCGTGACTACTGACTATGCTTACACTCCTAGGGACAACAAAAAACCCTGTAATATTTTACGCGTAGCATATGAAGCTCGCTACAAGCTCGGTAATGTATGGCAGTTCATCCTGTTATCCTGTACGGCTCGACGTTGGCAGACTAGATTTAATTACATGCTAAATTAATATATTCTTTTTTTTCTTGTAAGAAAAGTCTGGGTCTAGACCAGTTAGCGTTGAGGCAAGTCTCTCAATGTTTATGTAAACCTGTAGCTCCACTGTGAAACTTTTCAAATCCCGATTTTTTCAAGCTAACGTACACAAAAAATAATCAGAACAGGAATAATGTAAAAAGGCGAGCGTAACTCAAGTAAGAGATCTCTTCTTATAAACTAAGTAAGGATTAGGAGACAGATTAGGTTTCTGATGAGAAGTGGAATGTGAATTAGCGTTTATATTTCTGATAGCAGTAATATCCTTTTGATTACTTTTAACGGCTCAAAAAACGCTGTTTCAACAAGCAAGCAAGAAAAATTGACAGTCATAAACAGTCAATTTACCAAACACGTACGCTACGTAGTTTTTTTACGTTCACATAATTCAACTACAAGTCTGTGTGATTCCGTGACCAATCCCAAATTTCACGATTGGCCGCCTTCAGTAATTTCCTCTTGTACACAATCATTTTAATAAGCCCGTATTCGTGATATAAGCGTCATGAGCTGCAGTGCACGTGGAATATGGACGGAGGCATTACATTTACAAATGATTATTCGGCATCATAATGATATCTGGGAAGCTGTGTTTTGTTGCGCTGAATGTTGTGTCCATCCTGGCTATTGACCCTCCAGTAATTTGCAGGGTGAGTAGTTAAGTATAACAGCGTTTTCACATACCTATACATTTACATATGGCGTTTTCATCGCGCATCTGTCCCGCTACAAACGGGCGTAAGTCGCGCTGCAGTCGCGCTACTTAATTTTGGATGGACCAATGTTTGTCAGTGTAAAATGTAGAACCTACACGCAAAATGTGACCTTATTGAACTATCAAACACTATTCCTTTTCATGTGCAAGCTAAATGCCAAAAAGACAAAATGCTAGAAACACAAAATGCCAGAAAAAGCTACATCCTAGAAAAGCAAAGATTTAAGCAATTCCACCCTCAGTTTTCGGGATATTCTCTCACGGACAGGACATGTCTTATAACATACAGAACATAGTAACACAACATCGTTAAGCTGATCATCATGAACTCACCAGGAGCGCAGCCAAAACCTTCGCCAAGATGGCGGACTCTGCTTCGAGATCCCGCCCTGGGAGCACCAGCCAGTTGAGCTGGAGAAACACCTGTCCAGGCTTCGAACACTCTGGGGCAACAGCAGTGAGGTCAGGAGGCAGATGCTGACCTCGCAGAGGGCAATGGTCAATAGGTAAGGCACTTTTGTAGAGGTTACACTTCTGTACTGAAACTTCATCTCTGTGGCAATGAAAAAAAAAATGAAAAATTTATTTATTTTCTCCCAAAAAGAAAAACATATTGTAGAAATTATGTATAGTAGGTAGGTCAAACTAGTAATTTATCTAAAAAGCAGTGGGAGACAG
This sequence comes from Argyresthia albistria, assembly GCA_963457715.1. Classification (NCBI taxonomy): domain Eukaryota; kingdom Metazoa; phylum Arthropoda; class Insecta; order Lepidoptera; family Argyresthiidae; genus Argyresthia; species Argyresthia albistria. Next base: position 8,940,236 of record OY735272.1, read on the forward strand.
GAGTCCAAATTAGGTTAAACCCGTGCCATGGATCTCCTGCAATAGGCAACCTCTGTGTCACTGAAAATGGAGAAATGAATAGCTGAGTTAAAGTGGGCACAATAGTGTCTCTGTAAACCAGTGTGGGATAACGAGTGCTGTTATACATATTTTAAACCAATACGTATTAGGTATGCATAGAAAATCGCGAAACTCTAAACACGAAAACGGTTTCATTCCAAATTCCAAATTATTTATTGCTACATTGTGGTTGTAGAGTTCAAAGTAAGGAGGTCCCGACAATGGACATTCTTCACCTCCCTGTGCTTTTGTAGCCAGTAATTCAATATTCTAATAAATTATATTCAATTTGCTTTACTTCAGCGAAGTCTCCCGCTACATGGACACGGTCTTGGCTCCATTCCTCGACACATACCACAGAAACATCCAGAACTCCTACCAACAGATGACTGGTAAGATAATGCGGAGGATTAAGGAGGAGATCTCCGCAGCCGTGATGAAGAAGCAAACGATTTACACCGAGCTTACCAACCTGGCTGATGATCTGAAAGTACCAGGTGAAGATAATCTCGATTCAAAGTACTTAGTTTGTATGCTAGGTTATCCCGGATGGGGAGGAAGAAGAAAATCCCCAGGTCTTGGTGTGGGTTTTACCTTGCTTGCCACGAAGGAGATGCAGGTTCGAATCCCGGTGCTGACCATGTACCAATAAGATAATACGGACCTTCTGTTGGTGACAAAAAACATCGTGAGAAAACCTTGACTCCATAGCTGCGGCCGTAGGCTAGTCCCCTGTTCCGCAAAATGGAGTATTGGATAACTGGCTACTGCTACCCCGTATGGCAAAAGGCGTGAAGCTATATTTTTTATCATTACAGCCATGTGTGACGAGGAGCGTCGAGCGGCCCGCACCATCGCGAGTCAGCACGTAGCTCGTAAATACTCCTGCACTGAGGCAGCCCGCGAGTCTATAGACAAGATGGGCCGGTATGCGGAGGAGATGGTCCTGATAACCAGAAATCACATGCAGGCGATCCTGGACCAAGCCACCAAAAAGCTTGGTGATGTTAAAAAGTAGGTTTTGGAAAACTGTGTGTTAACCGAGCCGTCGGCCGTCACCGTCACAACAAATAGAAAGGAAATAGAAAATCTCGGCGCCCCGTCATCTTTATAGTCTTCTAAAGATCTTTTGGTACTTGAATAACGTTTACAGAGGGGTGCTATTTCTACGCAACTTAACGCAAAAAACCTGTCATTATCAAACCTATCACCGTGTGCCAAAATAACGTTGGAAAGCTGTACTATGGTTATTCTCGTTTACGTGACCATAACAGCTGTAGTAAAGACAATGCTTACTTTCGTTACATATCGTAAAGCCCCTTCATCAACTCGCACTGAGCTAGTTTGGTGGAGTGTGGCTCAATCTTGCTCATATCCAGGTAAAGATAATTGTAATTTCTTGATTGTACTCCACAAAACAGATAGACAGAAAATACATGAAAGAATAACAATGTACAAAGGCGAGCTTATCTCAAGCAAGAGATTTCTTCCAGCAAACCCTAATGAGAGGGAAAGGTATATGATTGAGGGGGGGAAGACTTGCGCGTACAATACAATCGTTTAGAAGAACAGAGATGCGTATGGAGACGTTATATAAGTCCATAATATCTCTTCGGATCTTAGGATATAGGGACTTATCAAATCAGTAGGTACCCTGGCCGCTAAAATAATAGAAATGAGTATGAAGAACCGCCAACCTTTGGTAGTGAACAGGCATGGAACAGGCACTATTAGAAGAAGTAGTAATGGTCCATTTTCCTCCAGATCAGACACCACAACCTGCCTCACCGACCTCTCCCGCGCAGCCGTCAGTCTCGGCTACGAGCTGGACCTGAGTCTGACGAACGCTCGACGTCACAACGAGCACTCCTGCGAGAAGCTGACCGCTTGCAGCACGCGTGTGAAACACCAGACTGACGAGGCGGTGGCGGCACTGAAAGAGCAACTGTATCAGTGTGTTTATGCATAACGTTTTCAATAACCTATCTATCCATAATCTGCAGATAGATAGGGTTTCACCACAGGGTGCTCATCCCATACGAATTAGAATTAGCAACCCTTCGTGAAAAAGAGATGGCGTGAGGAGTAAGATTTGTACTTTAAAAGCCATGCTTTCAGTTAACATACTTCTAGGTGGCGCTAATCTTAGGATAAATCCTATATATCTCAGCGCCATCTCGCGGTATTTGCAATTTTTCGATGGTGCTGCACCAAGCGATAATGATCTCGAACTAAAGAAGCTTCCGTAGCATCTCAGTTTACGCCGATGTCATATTTTGTTCCAGGTGGTCTATCTGTATTAGTATAATATTATAGTATCTGTGGTTTCACATAAGTTCCAAAGTGCAACTGTCAAATCTAACTCTAGTAATGTGAAAACCATGGAAAGGTTATGTTATTGAAAATGGACGCAGCAAGAGCACGTTCTTCTAGGACGACACGATTAAATTAATCGTTGGACGCTTGTCGTAATAGGCGTAAAAAAGTCGCAAAAATTAATCGTTTCGTCCTGATGGGAACACCTCCTTTTAAATATACAAGCCACGATGGAATAAATGGAACGACTGTCTGTCGTGTCGTGTCGATATTAGGAACGCGCCCTGAGGACGTTTCTGGCTACGAACGGTTAGAAAATGTATAAGATGTGACGAAAGGTAAGCACACGATGTGTTGGATTGTGGCTTATTATTATGTATAACCAACAGTAACGAACCCTTTTGTCATCCCAACGTCCCTCCTAATTATGAAGTGCCCTTTGCCCACCCCGAATAATTCACAGTTATTCAACTAAGAAAATCTAATTATTCAAATATTTGGTCAACGCCCAGGCCGCTAATGAATTTATATTAGTTCAATGAATTAAGGCAGCCGTCGGGTTAGTTTTAATTCATCATTGGTTTTCAAATGTCAATGGTTTAACTTTTGTTTAATCTCAAAGTTTGGTGTTACCTTTTGGTGAGATTCATCGCTTCGTTTAGGTCAAAGAAAATACAATGACTGTAATCTGTATTCAGTTTCAGCATATTATCTTGAGAATGTCAGTGTCAGCATATTATCTTGAGAATGGAGCAAGGCGCCACCGTCTACGCCAACTGGACATCATAATAGGCTTGTGGCCTGTCAAGTCAATATAAATACTTTTTATAAACTGTCAAAACGGAACTTTTGTTCCTGAGTTCTATGAAATAACAACAGAATGACGTCATGTAAAAGTGCCATCAAATGCTGTCTTTTTTTTGCACAAAATTGACTTTATAAAATATATCTGTTGGAAATATACAATTCTGAAAATGTCAAGCCTTTTGTACATAATGCTGCAACTTAAGACTTGTTCCTAGATTTATTGGATTACCTTGGCCACAAGCCTATTATATTTATTTTGTTGTACAACTGACAGCCGAAGTGACATTTTCATAGTGGCGCAATAGTTAGGTACTCTTTGGCCGTTCTCTAGATAACTTGGTGACTCTGTACACATTTATTCTGTACTTTTGACAGTACTGTGCGTACCGAATAGGCAATTTTAATTTTTATAGCAGATCTCAAAAACTTATGGGTTTTGAGTCATCAAGTTAATTCACTCGCTGACTGTACGTTTGATGTAGGTGTCAGGATTTCCTGTCTTACAACGATCTTTTGGCTCGTGAGTATGTGTACAAGAGGGCGCCAGCTCTTCTACCTTGACCAGTTGAACCTGTGAAAAAGCATTAGTTCCACCTGTCACCGTAAGCCAAAATATCATTGGAAAGCTGTAATACATACATAAAATCTCCGTCAATCAATAAGGATGCTGCGTAACCCTAAAAATAAATTAATTTGCGCGAACAAAGCTTACTTGACCTTTGATTTGTCGATGGCGCATGCCGGTACATCACTTTTATGGTTTCCTCGCTGCCAACATAGGCGGGGAGACGTCGGATAAATCATCACTCGATTCTGGAACGCAGCCTGAGATTCTGTCGCACCTCTTACCTTCATACTTCTAAGTGACTGTCGTACGATACGATAAAGGTAAGTTAGGGTTTTACATTTTTACCCTATCACAGGTAAAAGTAAAGTTTAGCCCACTAATTGTCCCCAACAAGGTGCACAGGCCTTTATCCGATACGATAGGATAATATTGTGTACAGTAATGACGAAGACGAGTTGAATACAAAGACCATACAACGACTAGGGAGGTACCTATACCATTTTTATTACCCCTTTATCGTCCTTTTCGTTGCACAAAATGCGCCAAACATAATAATTTTAAATAGAAAATCTAATAATATTTTATGTCCCGAAATTAAGTAGTATAATGATTGTCGAAGAGATTGCATAGGATTTCCTATCTTATTTTAGGATACAATACAATATACAAAGCAAATTTATTGTAGCGTTAGTGCTTGCCACTGTGTGTTCAGCTTTAAAGTGGCAGAAATATCGCATCCGAGCTGTTTAAACATTACTAGGTTGTGATAAAGCAAGTGGTACCTGTGTAATTTGTGGGAAATTAATGTCCTGTATACGAATGCATAGAGCGGTAAATAAGGCTCAGATACCTACAAAAATGTTCCCAGAATTTCGCTGCAACGTTGCACAATGTTCTGAAACATTAACACATTCTCCGCGACATTTTACCATGGTAACTAGTAGCACACCTCGAACACTCCATAGAACGCTCGTAAAATAATCACCTATTACTACTACATAACCAAATGATGTTTGTATACGTGCAAATGTGTGCGTAAACTTTGTTAGGGCTGGTGGCGCGGCAAATGCAGCGATATTAAAGTATACGCGTCGTCACTCGTCCGGCGTTCAGCTCTGTCTATTGATCCTTTAACCAATCCTTTGACGCCAGGGGTGGGGTGCGGTATCTGAATCAGCGCGGGGAAGGGAGTGGCCGTTCTGTACGGAGTACTATTATCTCTTCTGTGCTTGTAGCCAAGCTAACTGCAAATGACTGCATAACGGCAGGGCCCTAATGCTGCTCTGAGAATTTCACTTATATTTCATTACTATTCCATTGCAAACACCCAATCAAGGAGGATAATAATTTAGGAGAATACCAAATGACGCCATTTTGGGTGTTTGCAATGGAATAGTAATGAAATATAAGTAAAATTCTCAGAGCAGCATTAGGCCCCTGGTTATGCAGTCATTTGCAGCGACATGTCGGAAGACTTTCGTCCCCTACCGTCCTAACGAATCGCTCTACTCTGTTCTTAATACTTCCTTATTCTGAGACTAAGTTACTCTCAGGTGGAACTCAGAGTAAGACACTTTTACTCCAAGAGTAGAGTCAGATAAGTGCTGCTGATTTCTTACAACCACGTTTTGATATTGAAATACGTTAATTCTGGCTTAATGCTAGGAGTAGTTACTACTTTTTTACTCTGTGATCATTAGATCTGTCCTAATAAGCTGCCAAGTGCGAGTTGGACTCGCGTTGAGAGGGTTTCGTACAACAATAACAGGACTAACACAAACAAAACCCTAAAAGTATCCGAAAATTCAGTTTTTCATACAAACTTTGCACCCAGTTTTAGGCGTTTAGGGGGTTAAAGTTGTGGATTTCAGAGTTTATATGGGATATATTATGGGTGCAAACATGTGCTTGTATACCCAGATTTTTAGGACTTCGGTAAGTACCCTAGAGGTTTTGATGACATTTTTACTTTTTTACTTTACTATTGCTTTACAGGAGAATGACAATCTCTCGACTGAAAGGGTTAAAAATATTACAAAAATATCATGTGAGGTAAGACGAATCTCATTCGTGTGACGTGAAATCGACCCAGGTAGACAGTAGGTCTATCTATACGAAGGCTACCGTCGACCACTGCCGACGCACATGCTGCCTGTGTGCGAGCTCTTATACCCATTAACTAACAATAAACCAACTAACACCTTTGCACAATTTATGGCCTCTACAAGAAAAGGCGTTACGCTATTTTGTTGTTACCCCCGAGACATAAATCCTTCGACGGAAAGTAGCAATACTAAACGACCCCTTGATTATGAATAGGTAATCATCTCCTTGATTGTAAAGTCACCGTTTATTACGTTAGAGGACTGGGTTTTTTTTCCAGCGGAGTCGGAATAAGACAAATCGCGCCCTCGCGGGAGGTGAGTTGGTGGCACGTGGAGACACGAACTAAGGGGGACGGACTCAGGATACGATGCTTAATGCTCCCTTCTCAACCGTGGTACGGTTGTGAAGTCCGGCTAGCCGGACTATAAAAAAAAAAAAACGCGTGTAGCACCGTACACGTGTTAGAAGTAAAACTTCTGTAGCTAGATCATTAAGTGGTACCTATACTATACACCTATACCTACCTATACTAAAAGAGATTTAAATTTCCAATTTTGAGATCCAATCTCTGCTTCAAGTTACTTTTAAGTTTCAGACGTCCGATTATTTGAAATTATTTTATACTTGTACTTACTTTTAATACGTCATGTCATTTATTTCCCACCATTCCTTATCTACAATTTGTCGCGCTCGTGGTGATATACTTAACTCATTCAATAGTGTCACTACTATTTGCATCTCGCTCAGATTATATACCATCTGACGTCACGTCTTTAAGCCGTCTCGCTCAAATGTATGCATTGCTTTGCTTGTTTTAGAAATCCATATCGACCCGTGTGACATTGATGAAACTCTTTTCTTACAAACTGTATGGATCGCATCGCACAGCTGTCAAACATAAGTTCCGGTTCCAACAAAGAGGTTGAACGAAGTAGTTTTTGGTCACGTCACTGGTTTTGTTTGTCGAGTGTTTGTCCGGTTTGTCCCAGCCAGCGGCGGCGGCGGCGGCGGCGCCATCTTGGCCATACCGGAAATCAAGAACTCGTGGAAGAATGCTTAAAATAATTTTTATTTGTTAACGTTTCATCAGGTTTTTCTCTCACTAATTAACATTCTTTATTGTACGAATGTATTATTATCTTATCTGATTAGTTAAAAATCGTATTGAAAATAGTTGCGGTTTTAAAAGTCTTCAGCCGACCCTGACGTCACCGATTCCAATTTCCGTTACATTTCTTAGCCACTCGTGATAGCACCCGGCTAGTAGCAATTGAAAAGCAAATATATGAATAACCCACAGTTGAGAGGTTAAATAAATTTTACCCCCGTGCCCTAAGAAGTTTTACTTCAAAAATAATTACGTATTACAGGTCCAAGAATTATTTTTTAATCCCGCTGTCCGGTCAACCAGACCATGAAAAAAAAAGAATTTTCCCAGATATGTAGGGTGGCAGAGGCACAACTTCTCATAATATTTATGATTTTGACAGGTGTCACGATTTTTCAGTGTCTTGACTTGGCCACTCTTGTGTATACTTTCTTTTGGCGTGTGAGTGACATTTACAGGGGGCGTCACTTCTACGCCACGTCGCCACCTCATTCAATGATCCAGTTAAAAATCGTCAGTTTCACCTGTCACCGCACGCCAAAAGATCTTTGGACAGCAGCGTTGAAAAGGTTAGGCAGCCCCCTCCCCCCCCAACATCTATGTTAAGTAAGGCATTCTCAAAGCGTTTAATCATCATCATCATCATCATCATCAATCAGCCCACACCTACCCACTGCTGGGTATAGGCCTCTTCTCTACCACGCCATCCGCTCCGGCGTTTAATAGGATACAATTTTTGACAACAATCTGTAGATTTAGGTTAAGTCGAGGGTAAATCGTTAATAACGTTCAATAAATTCAATTAATTAAAAGTCTAAAATAAATTACCTAAAACTAATAACTAATTTGACGAACTCTGTGGCGCAGCGGTTGCACGTCTGCCTACCATGCGAGAGGTCCCGGGTTCCAATCCTGGCTGGGGGTGGGGACAAAAAAAGGTCACAGGTCTTGGATGTTTACATGTTTGTGATGTCGCTGTTTGGTTCCCACGCAAAAAGGGTATCCTAGTGTGGGGCCAGAAGCAATGTATGTGCCTGTATGTAAATGTTTATTTTTAATTAAAATATCTATATTATAGATTTTCTGTCGTTTCATCGGTCGCTGGATTGTATCAGTTTTATTTACACGATTGTCTTTTCCTCATCCTGACTGCAGCCCTGTTTTGCGGTGGTACAGGCTAGAAGTATTTTTCCTAACTTTCTCTATAATTGGACCGTGGCACCTTTTCAATTGGTTAGACGGTGAAGTTCCCGCGACACGGCACAAGTTGACAACCCCTGGAATTTAAATAATGCTGTTAGTACCTAAGCAGGCTTTCATGGGAATAGGGGGTGTTAAAACTTTGGTCGTACCTTACCATACCAATTTAATAATTTCCGGTGAATCTTCCATTTATTCAAAAAGAGCGGTTTATTTGGAACAATTAAGCCTTTTTATCTTTCGAGATTGAAGTCGAACTCGTCGAACTAATCTCAATTCAACGATGAGGTTCTAAACAAACTATCTCTGGTATGCCAAGCAAGATGTGGTCGTATGAAACCCCTCCACCAACTCGCACTGAGCCAGCGTGGTGGTGTATGGCTTAATCCTACTCGTATCCGGGTAAAGACCTGTGCACCTCGGTGGGGATTTTAATGGGCTAACTTTATTTACTTTTTTATGTCAAAGTAGAATGCTAACTGGTTTTTAATTTGGCCCTACTTTTACATATTGTACTTCAACTGTATGACTTGATTCAATCATTCCCCAAAATATGGTCAGCTAAATGTCACCCAGTATGTACAGTTGAAGTACAATGTGTAAAAGTAGGGCCAAATTAAAATTTTGAAGAACTTTCCCCATAGAACATAAATGGTCGCAAAAGAAAAAATATTTTGGGTCTCCCATAGTAGCTTGAAATCAGCTGATCGGGGCAATGTACTGAGGGACGAATATTTTTTTCATTTGCGACTATATATTTCTTGGGGAAAGTTGTTCATAATGATGGGTACTATCATTCCCCAAAATAAGGTCAGCTAATTAAATGTCACCCTGTATTGTGCTACAACTGCGGCGATGGGTTACCCTCCAGTCATGTTAACTCAGTTTTGGTTTTGGTCACAATGTGCCTCCGCCTCCCTGCATGTGAAAAAGCGTCAAGCTTTGCTATGGTCTGTTATGTATGTTCAACATTGTTGAACTGTTCAACATTGTTGTACAGTTCAACATTATTGTACAGTTCAACGCAAACGCGGTTGAACCCGCAATATAGCATCAGCTTCTGCGTCCGGTCTTTAATTTGTGTTGCTTTGTTACTGCACAACAGTGCCGTCTAATTGGTAACATCAACCATAATTAGTACGCACCTACTGTTTGCTGTGTGGCCCAAATTAGTACGCGAGTATTCCTCGGAAAATAAATCCGATGACCATGGAAATATTTAATGCATTCGATAATGTCAAGATCTTCATCAGGTGAAAATATCTAAGATCTTTATATCTCGTTTTTAGGGTACCGTACCCGAAGGGTGCCAAACGGGACCCTATTACTGAGACTTCGCTGTCCGTCTGTCCGTCCGTCCGTCCGTCCGTCCGTCCGTCCTGTCTGTCACCGGGTCCGTCTGCACGAACCGTAATAGCTAGAAAGCTGAAATTTTCACAGAATGTGTATATCTGTTGCCGCACCAACCACAAATACTGAAATACGAGAGATATTGCAAATTAAAGGGGGCCCCGATACAAGAGACGTGTTTAGATACACTTACGCATTTCAAAATGGAGATCTTGACTGAAACTGTTTATTTATTGTCATAGCAACATGTCATAGACACATATACTACACATTTAAATATGATAGCATATTTCGCGTCAACCCACATGGTTGTGGTTAGCCGGTGCGGTATGATGTAGACTCTCAATCCGGAGGTCGTCGGTTCAAATCTCGTGGAGGTATAAACTTTTTAAATTTTCTTTTTGTTTATTTTTTTATTGTTTTGAGTGCTTTTGATTTGTTGTACGATGGTACGGTACCCTTCAGGTGCGATACCGACCCGCACTTAACCGATTATTTAGATCAGGTACCGCCCCGGTACCCACCGACCGACACGACGAAAGTTACAAAATGGCCTCCACAGGCGACTGGTTAAGAATTATAATTGCGCTTTCCCTAATATAATTCTCAACTGCTAAACTTTGATGAAGCTTCTTGGTGTTATCGAAATCTTCTTCCAAATCTTCGAAGATCAACGGACTGTTCTGTGGGACACTGTACCCAATGAAAAGGCAAAAATATTGACGTCCAAATCATCATTTTTGCGTATTTTATTACACCCTAATAAAACCTTGTTTAGCCGGAGAGCGTACGGTAGAGAATCAAGAGTCAGGAGTATCGTTTTCGCTGAATCTCTGTGACTCAGCCCACAATCGGTTATGTAAAGGGACAAAAGGTTGTTTTACCATTGTTTGTTAGTAGCTCGCAAATTTCGCGATTCGGCGCTGGGGACTAAGGAGGACAAAGAATTGAGACGCTACAATAAAATTGCTCTTGCACCTCCTACTAAGTGTTTTCTTTCAGCCAATATTGTTTGTAAAGCTAATACACTAATACATACCTACACTAGGCACAAATATTTCACAAGATCACGCTGCATTGTGCTATGTAACGTTGTAGCGTCACGTAGATTGAGCGTTGTGCACTGCACATGGTGGTGGTCATTTTGCCCAATATTGTAAATAATCCAGAGCCTGTGTTGTCCGGTATTGAAATATGTGTAAGAATTTCAAAGTTTGCTTCTCTCGTTACGAGGAAAACAAATGACAAACGTTTTCTGTATGAATTCATCTCGAGGGTGCTTCCAACAACAACAACAGAGTCAACACTCCATTTCATGTCATAAAAGGCTAGCCGTCGATCCCAGTTGCTTCCAGTCCTAATTATGTTGAGTTCGGGACCAATGCAATATCTTTGGAATGCAGGGAAGCTGTAAACAGGTGCCCAAATGCCTTTCTGGAACATTAATTCATGTTAGTTTGCGGAGTAGAGTGTTGACGTAAAGCGTTGATGGAATGTCAATATCGCGGGAACGATTTTGATAAACACGGCGAAAACAGGACCGTGGAAATACTAGTATTATTTAACTTTACTTTATTAACTGATGGAAAATACATACGCAATAATGTTTATCTACGGACACAAAGCTGTGGGTCAAACCTGTGTGTTCCATTTACTGTTTGTCAATTTTGTCTAGCCTTTATCATCGCAGTTATGAAGGTTAAAGGGTTCTTGACAATGTTGTACATCACGCAAAATGGGGCATTAGATACTTTACTTTACTTTATACTTTATTGCACAGAAAACATAATACAGACACTTAATGTTAGAAAAAACATGTACAAAGGCGAGCTTATCTCTAATAAGAGATCTCTTCCAGCAAACCTAGGATGGAGAAGATAATTTAATAAAAGGTAGACCTACATAAGTGCACAACGATAAATATTAAAATAATAGACTACTTACTAATAAATACATAAATACAGATAAAAACAAAATATAATATATAAATAGATACTGGATCGTGAGCACAATTATCCCCTGCCACACCTTATGGGAAAAGGCGTGACGCTATGTTGTGTTATATGTTAATACCTATGAAATAGACCCCTGCATGGCAGATACAAATGACCGATCGTTCCTGCTATCGAACAATCAAATAAGGTCAGGGGGACCCATCATCTCCTAATTTATCAAATGGCACCGTACTAGTACAGACCCTATATCACCATCTCAAGATCCCTAAATTTATTGAAGTAGAAGCAAAGGGATAGAGGAGGAACAATGGCCCTATTTATATCTCTGTGACCCTTGGGCCCAGTTGACCATGCATAATTCCTTGGCTGCTCAATAAAACGGAAGTAACTTGGAATGTATAGCTATGATATGTGTGTCTTGTACATACTGTTGTTTGCTGCGCGCCTAATACTCAGTTATTACAGGACGAGAGAACTACTCATAAGTGTAGTATTCGCACAAAATACTGCAATAGTACAGCCAGACTGCAATGGATGGAGCTGTTGGCAACGCGAGGGCAAGAGATGAGTTCATATAATGCATTTTACAGACATAATATTGTGTTTTTCATGCATACTGCGAGGAAATCAATTAAAAATACAGAAAAATTATTTTCATAACATACTATACAATTTACACTTTTGTGTTAATAGGCCTACAAAGGCCTGCAATGGTTTTGTTGACATATTTAAAGATTGATTGTTTGTTGGCATTAACTTTCGTCACGTTTCCGAGAGTTGTGTGAAAAGATAATTTTAAATCGGCTACCAGAACCACCTAATACTGAACATCACAATATATGTCTAAACAAATGTAACAATTGGCTCTACCACCCCGTATGAAAAATGACTATTTACGGTGTACTACTGCGTTGATATGCTATTTTGTGATTTGGGTTAGGTACCCTGTGCATTGGTCTAATATCTACTTAGATCTAGGGATGTTGCCCACGGGGCGGTATTTGAGTGTCGCGATAAAATCGCGCTGTTGCCGCGAGTAGTAACCGCAGTGTGCAAAGGCTTTAAACTAAATGAAAGGTATTTTACTTTCCGTTGGTCTTGCACCTTGCATTTGCTGCAAGATACTTTGCATTCACTCCCATCTCTCACACTTTCTTTGGCTCCATGTTCGGATTGCCTAGCGGAAAGGATGACGTAGCGCTTTTGAGCTCCTTGCAAGTTGTGCGCTCCTGGTACTTCGTAGTTTATGGTTGTGAATTACGGGGTTGCGAGTGAGGCTGATATTTCTGCGGACGAGGTTTGTGCTGACGAGACGAGAGAGTTGGTAAAGGAACTCACCGAGCATTCGACTGTTGTGTAACTTATCAGATTTGAGCATTGCGATGTTGATCCGTATTTAATTAATTTTATATTTTCACATTTAATTAATTTTATCAGTAAAAACTATAATTATAGTTACAACAGTTTTAATTCCGTAAAGTTACGTGATAGCACTTTCAGTTTATAGTTTAAATTGCTCACTTAAAGTCCAAATCGAAGAGTTTTAGCAACAAATACAATACTCCCAACGGTCGAAGTGTGTGTTGCTAAGCCAGCTGATCCAGTGCAGTGACAAGTGATTCACGCACCTGTGCGTCCCGCGTACGGTGCATTTCTGCCTGCCAACTACTCCGCGACTGTAGTGACCGGTTCATCGCTTGCCGGCCGGCGAGTGCGTCATCACTGCCATAGATCAACGAGTGAGCAGATTATACACTTCGCACTGAGCTGTTCGTGTCTCTCGGAGTCAACTCTCTCTTTGCATCAAAATGAAGTGCGCTGGGTGTTTGAAAGTGTACAAAGCTACAAGTTGCATAAAATGCACTAACACCACATGCGAGAGACCATTCTGCTGTTTATGTGTCAACACCTCGTCTATGTCTGCTGAGAATAAGAAACAGTGGAAGTGTTTCGAATGCTGCCGTGTGGAGAAGATAACAGATAACACTGGCACGCCACACCGTATTGCTTCTATAGCCACTGAAGGCACCATTGATTCGCTCCCGACTACCCCAGCAAACAACGACGACTCTTCTGCTATAAAGGACCTTACAAATGAAGTTCGTTGCCTGGTACAGGAAATTAGCTCTCTAAAAACCAGACTAGAAGAGGCTACGAAGTCCTTAACACGCTGTCACGAACGACTCGACGAGTATAGCGCTATCATGACTAAAAATGACTCTCGCCTAGCTGCTCTGGAAGCTCGTGATTCAGAGGTGATTCTCCTGAAAGCTGAAATATCCGACTTGAAGACAGAAGTATCCACTCAAGCCCAACGACAACTAAGGAACGAGATCGAGGTGTGTGGAATCCACGAAAATCCCAATGAAAACCTGCATCATACCATGTTGGTAGCGGCCCGTCTAATGGGAGTAGAGCTGGAGAGCAGAGATATTGACTGGGTGACACGGGTAGGACCTAAACGCAAAGCAGACGCTAAATCAAACAAATCTACCCCGAGTCTAGCCCCGACTGGCGATAACGACACAACGAAGGAGAACGCTGATAAATCTTCAGCGCCCCGCCCGGTTGTATTACGCCTGCTTCGCAAGTCACTGTGCGATACATTCTTCTCGGCTGCAAAATCCAGACGACTTACAAGCGCCGACCTTGAGGTAGTGGGACCGCCAGTGAAACTGTTCTTTAATGAGCGCCTGACCAAAGAAAACAGACAGTTATTTCGGAAGGCCAGAGACGCTACCAAATCACACAACTTCTTCTACTGTTGGTGTACCCAAGGATCTATTTACATCCGCAAGCAAGATGGAAAACCAGCGATCCGAATACTCTCCCAGCACCACCTCGACACCATCACGGGGCCGTCAGGTACCAACAATGCCGCAGACGCTCGTACTTTACCAGAAACCACCCCATCTAATATTTAATATCAATGATCATCATTTATTACTTTTTATAAATCTTACATACTATTTATTTTTAGGTAAATATGTCAAACATGCACAGCGCAAACTAGTAAATCACGAAAGCTTAAATAATCAACAATTGACACATGCATACACACACGCACACTGTTGTTTTCTCATGTATACTGCAACTAATGGGGCTCTCATACTACTTATAATAAAACTAAACTCATCACTCCGCTTCTCAAATGTTTCCTTACTTGATAATGGATAAAGTCGACTTAGCGGATGATTTGGATAACTCTCTTGTAATCAAGTGCCATTCAATCAATCTGCCTGAAGAGTGTGAGAGCCAAATTCACGCTAATTCAAGACTAAAATTACTGACTTATAATATTCGCAGCATCAATTTACACTTTGATGAATTTCAAGTTTTACTTAAGAGACTTCGTATAAACTTCGATGTCATTATACTCACTGAGTGTTGGCTTGGTGAGCATACTCTGATTCCTGGACTGGATGGATACACAGCATACAGATCTTCGGTATATTTCAACAAGGCCGGTGGTGTTGTCGTTTATGTAAGAAATGCCATAAGCGCGTGCATGTTCGAGCCTAAGTTTAATGGCGCTAACTGCATTATTCTGGAACTACCCGGTAATACAAATATTATAGCAATCTACCGTTCGCCATCAGAGACTCCACTTGAATTTCTTGACTCGCTTCAAGACCTTTTAGGTAGCCTCAGTAAGGATAAAAAGACAGTGATTTTGGCGGGGGACGTCAATATAGACCTACTTTCTGACGATGACAGATATAAGCGCTCTGATTACCTCTGTTTAACGGCTGAAAATGGATTAATACCGGCTATAACACTCCCGACACGCCATGACTCCTGCTTGGACCATATATTTTTATCGTCACACCTTACAGCTCAGGGAATTGTCTGCAAAACCGACATTACTGACCACGACTTGGCTATTGCGAGCATTGAAGTTGTTGTCAAATGTGACCCTCTAACACGTTCACGCATAAAGATAGACCACAATGCAATCGATAGGGAAATGAGGAATATTGACTGGTCTCCGGTGCTGAAAGAAGTTTCGGTTGAGAGAGCCACGGAGTCTTTCAGTACGATAGTTTCAGGGGTGGTCGATAACAACTCTAAAACAGTCAAGCTGGCCAGGTCGAAGTATAATCTTAAGCCATGGATTACCCCAGGTCTAATCAGATGCATGAAAAATCGCGATGCTTTACACTGTAAGTTACGTAAAAATCCCAAAAACGACGTATTAAAACTAACCTACTCACGTTACAGAAACTTCTGCAATAATCTTTTATACCAGCTAAAACATGATCATGAGAGAAAAACACTACAAGAAAACAAAAACGATCCAAAAAAACTGTGGAGTTCTATTAAGGATATTTGCTATTCAAAAAAACAAATCTCGGCAGCTAGTGAGCTCTTAAACATATCTGGCGATCCTGTTTCTTCCTTAAACAAATGTAATGAGTATTTCACTAGCGTAGGTAAGAACTTAGCAATAAATATTTTAGAAGATATGAACGAAACGGAGGACAGCCTTGCATCTAAAACATCAATTGATCAATCACTGGGAGACACCATATTTCTACAACCAACCGACAGTGAGGAAATTGGATGTTTGATTCAACAGCTATCATCTAGTAATGCGTCGGGGATCGATGGTATCAGCAATTGTATCCTTAAGAGACTAAAAGACTACGTGGTTACACCCCTAGCACATATCATCAATCTAAGCATGTCAACAGGCCAATTTCCGGAGGTCTGGAAAACCGCTCTAGTGTGCCCGATCCATAAAGCAGGACCAAAAGATGAGCCCTCCAACTACCGGCCGATCTCCCTGCTACCAACCTTCTCCAAACTATTGGAAAAGGTAGTAAACCAACGTATAGTAGGCTTTCTGGAACAAAAGAATTTACTTCATCACCGTCAATTCGGGTTTAGAAAAGGTATTTCCACAGAGGACGCAGTGAGCTCCCTAGTGCGGCGTATATGCTCCCTGCTGGATGATGGTAAACCCTGTATAGGCGTCTTTCTCGATCTTGCAAAAGCGTTTGATACGGTATCAACACCAATTCTGCTGGAGAAGCTACACAAAATGGGAATCCGTGGTACTGTACTTGCATGGTTTCAAAGCTATCTATCCCATAGACAACAATGTATAAAGGTAGGGATGCATCGCAGTTCACCTAGGACCGTGAGTTTCGGCGTCCCACAGGGGAGTATTCTGGGTCCCACTTTGTTCTTGATGTATATTAATGATATATCCAGCATTCATTTACCCAAAGCTGATCTCTTTTCCTACGCTGATGACACAGCTATAATTTTTCACGATACGTCCTGGAGGAAGGCTTTTGACAGTGCTGAAAACGGAATGTCTAATGTAGCAAGTTGGCTGAGGAAAAATCTACTTACACTTAATACAGCAAAAACTAAATACGTGTGTTTCTATAAGACAGAAGCCTCCGCACCAAAATCGCTGCCTAACATAAAAATTCACATATGCGGAAATGCGCATAATCAATGTCAATGTCACGACATATCTAATACTGAATCCATGAAATATCTCGGCATAACCCTAGATAAGAACTTGAACTTTCGTGAGCATATACAGACGTTGTCAGGTAGGGTTCGCAAAATAATTTATATCATGAAAGAACTAAGAAACTGCGCAGACTACGAGTTATTAACAAATGTGTATACCGCGATTTGTGAATCAATCCTTACCTATTGTATCTCGGTGTGGGGCGGGGCTAACAAGACCGTTCTTCTTAATGTGGAGAGAGCACAGCGTTCACTACTAAAGGTCATGTTTAGGAAACCAAGGATGTACCCTACCGATCTTATTCACAGTGAAACTAAACTACTCAGCGTCCGTCGGCTTTATATACTGAAATCTGTCATTCTGATGCACAAAACCATAACTAAATCACCACTTTATAACAAACTTTTAACGAAACGCGTGTACCAGATCCCCTTCCATGCTGTCAAAACCACATTTGCCCAAAGATTCCTCGATTCTAGCCATCCACATATATACAACAGGGCTAACAGTGTGTGTGACTTTAGAAACTGCAGCACCTTCGAAGTTAGACGAAAATGCCAGAAATGGCTTTTGTCCCTCTCATACAATGATGCTGAGTCAGTGCTGAGTATTTTAAAATAATTTTACTATACTCACCTGAGTAATCTAATATTATTTCAGACCTATGTGTCAGTTGTACCGACTTATGTTATATACAATACCTTTTTACAGTCACCTCTCTACTAATATTGCGCTGTGTATATTTTAAAAGTGTATAATATTTTAAATGTGTATATTTTGAATTTTTTAAATGTTTCTAAGTACCTATCTTAACTTTAATTTATTTATTTTTTTGGTTGTAAATTACGCACAACATTTCCCACTCTGTTAAGCATACCATGGCACCCACGATACAGGCTCAGCCTAGTGTGGGGCCGCAGTCTAACTCCTGTATAAATTGTATTTGTACAAACGATAACTTATAATAAACCTAGCTTTAAGTCTTGCCTTCTAAATAAATATATTCTTATTCTTATTCTTATTCTTATTTCTGACATCGATTCCGATATACCTTTTGAAACGATATTTGAAGGATGTTCGGCAGTATAAAATTTATGTTTGACCAATCAGAACGCGATTATTTCACAAGCGACTGTGATTTGAATTTGAAAGGGATTGTGGGACATATCAAGAAAGTCTCTAGATGTCTCTCTATCTTAGTTTGTAAGATCGCTCTCACCCTCAGACTTCTGATGATTAATGCGTGTGTGTGCCTAATGCCATAAAAAAAGGGCCTAGTCAATTAGTCTACCTACGTATAGTTTTGGGCAGTGATTATGCTACAAATAGTCGATCCTACATCAATGTCAGGTTTTATAAGGCCAGCATGTCGAAATTTCAGCTCAAAGATGGACAGATACTCAAAATCATACTATCTTAGTGAAATGTGTTTGAAAAGAAGTTTGTGCACTCGCCATAAAACTGTCAGAATCCTATTGAGACCTATCAGCGGCGAAAGTAGGTAATCGCCTAAAAAGCCTTGTGCATAGCAAAAATCACGATAGCCGTCCCCTGCCACCCTTAAAAACTTGCCCTGATAGATCCTGTTAATAGAAATTGAGCCTAATTAGTTGCAAAGTGGTCGAGGTAAGTGGCTCTCCGGAATTTTCCACCGTTGGGGAAACTTCCGGAAGATTTTATGGAAAAACTTAGTCGAGTTTTAAACGGTTGTCCAACGGCGATGGAGTTCCGAGTAAGTCTTGTATCGGGCGGGTTGGTTTTATTTTTGTTTTGAGAGTCTTCGGTGGGCTTATTGGGTGGTTCGGCGCGCAGCGATTATTTTTGTGGTGCAGTCAGATTACTGGCAGTTTAGCGGTAATGGAAAGTATTGGTCGGCGTTTTAGTGTTTTGCCACGATAAAGTAAATGTGTAAGTATTTTGCCGTCGGTTATAGTTTGGATACTTTGTACGACGAATTGGATTTTTTCTGTCATGTTGTACGAATTTACTTTAAATCTATATATATATAAAAATGAATTGCTGTTCGTTAGTCTCACTAAAACTCGAGAACGGCTGAACGGATTTATCTTATCTTAGTCTTGAAATGTTCGTGGAGGCCTAGGGAAGGTTTAAAAGCCGAGAAAAAATCGAATAATTTCCGGGAAAACCCTAAAAACAGCCCTTTTCTATTTCCCATACAAACGTTTTCTAGAGTCAATCGTTTTCTAGAGTCAATTTGAACTTTATTGCTATTCAATAAAGCAATCCCAACAGCCAGATATAATAAAAAAAAACTTTATCGCTAAGTGCTCCGTGGTCTAGTGGGTTTCACCTTGCTTCTCACGCAGGAGATGCAGGTTCGAATCCCGGTGCTGATGTACCAATGAAATGATTAATTTGTCTTAAATTCATTATCGGACACTCCGTGTTTCGGATGGCACGTTAAGCTGTAGGTCCCGGCTACTATCACTACTTCGTAGTATGTAGTAGTCGTAAAACCCCTCCACCAACCCGCACTGAGCCAGCGTGGTGGTGTATGGCTCAATCTTACTCGGATCCCGGTAAAGGCCTGTGCCCCTCGGTAGGAACATTAATGGGCTACATTTACTTATCGCTATTATTTAAACAATGGGTCTATGCCCAGCAGTTGCTCATGAGAAATATGAAGAATGAGATCCGAGAATCGCGTTTGTGTGAGTGGTTCCATCCGTGACTCCAATGAAGTGTGAGCCGTGTATTGTATGTAAGTTTCGTCCTCTTTTCAAGTAACCTATTGGCCGTTTCTTTGCACGCACACTTTCGTAATTCTCGCTTTACCAAACGTCGATTATGAAAGAGAATGTCAGAACTAATCTTTAATCAATTCTATTCTTTAATCTTGGCTTCAATTCTTTAACCTCCACAACTGCGGCGCCTAGCTAGCCCCCTATCACGAAAATTTACTAATTAAATAAATAGTTAAACGTTAGATAAACGTGAGCACAATTATGCCTCTGCTGCCCCGTATGGGAAAAGACGTGATGCTATGTTACATAACTAAGCAAGGCAGTAAGCTGACTCACAATATACACCATATAACACTGTATTAGTAGCAAGTTAGGAATCCCCGGGCCGCAGTCCAGCGCGTTACATTCTGACACGTCATCATTCCACATGCCTGCATGCTCAACATCCTAATTCCTCTTTGCGATCGCGCCTCATTTGTCATGTCAGCTTGACATGCACAGCCTGCCTCGAATAAAGGCTCAGATGGACTGACGACAAAAATATGTCTCCAAAATGTCGACGCAACAACAGAGCCACCAAGTTATCTATAGAACGGCCAAAGCGGAAAGCTAATTAGCTTCCGAAAACAAAATTAGCCGCTAAATCTTTTCAACGATGTTTTGGCTTGTGGTGACAGGGACGGTTAACGATTTTTGACAGGTACCGTAAAACCGTGTAAACGTCACTCAAGCGCCAAAAGGCCTATTGCTCACTTCAGATGTCACCACTGTAGACAAGCCCATTTTTCTCTTTTCTTCCCGTTTTTCTTACGGCCGATATTAATAACCTATCTTCCATCCATAATCTGCAGATTTGAGATTGCTTGTGTCAATTTTGAATTTTGTTGTATTCAACAAACGTTCGCATACGCAACCTATTTACGATGACGGGCCGCCAGACAGTTTCGCAGCGGCTGACCAATCACAGCTCTTTTACCTCGTCCCCCGCCGCCCGTAAATTGGTGAAATAAGAAATTTATTTGCAATGTAAAGGGTATTGTACAGTAATTATTTTGGTACATTAATTAATTGAGCTCCTTAAACAGCTAGTCAATAGCATGCAAATATTTAGTATAAGTATGTACACGTTTATTAATTTGTATTATTCCGTTTTAAAAGTGAAGAATTCCTGAAGTGAATAAAAACAATTCTCTAATAGCCATTTTCGTAGTTTCGATTTAAAGAGATTAACAGGAAGATTTTTGATATCCTGAGGTATCTTATTGTATACCGCTATACACATTGCGTCACAATTATTTTGGTACAGTGCTGTTCTGGCACAGTGTTTTAAAACAAGCCTATCTGGATTTCTGGCATTTCTGGGATATAAATCACTAGCCTTGGCAAATAGATTTGTGTTAAGTTTAACAAATGTAGATACTTCCATGATATATAGACAGGGAAATGGTAGTATTTTTAACTCTCGAAACAATGGCTTGCATGATACGTGCTGCGGTACTCCAACTATTGACCGGATGCATTTTTTTTGAGCGATAAAGACAGCTTGCTTGTCGGTACCGTTCCCCCAGATGATCAAGGCATATCTGAGTACTGATTCTATATATCCGTAGTAGGCCGATATCGCCGTTTGTCTTGATGCAATTTTACCTAGCCTTCTTAAGACAAATACAAATCTATTTAATTTGTTGCAGACTTTCTTGGTGTGTTCCTTCCAATTAAGATTCTTATCAATTATTATACCTAAGAATGTTGCATGGTCTACATTATCTAATTGTTGTCCTTTGTGATTAATACTTAATAATTTGTTATTTATGTTCTTATTGAAATTCATTACATTAGTTTTTGTTAAATTTACTTTTAAATTGGAATTGATTAAATAATTTACAATGGTTGTCACAGTTTCATTAATGTCCGAGATATGATTATTTAAATTATTATTTTTTTGTGTCACTATTATTGAAATGTCATCAGCGAATAATATACATTTGTGTTTTAAGTGGTCTGGGAGATCATTTATGTACACAAGGAATAAGAGAGGACCAAGGACACAGCCTTGTGGCACTCCATATTGATTAAACCTAGGTTGTGATTTATATGTTTTTAAAACATTACCTTCTAACCTCGTCGTTTCTACATATTGGGATCTGTCCCTTAAGTATGTTTTGATCCAGGCCAGCGATGGACCTCTTATTCCGCATTGTTCAAGTTTAATCAGCAGTACTTCATGGTCAACAAAGTCGAATGCTTTGGACATATCAAACAATAAAAGAGTCGTAATTTGTTTTTGATCAACCCGATAGCTTAGACTGCTTACTAGGTTAAAGGCTGCTAGTGTAGTAGATTTATTTTTTTGGAATCCGTATTGTTCGGGTTTCAATATTTGATGTGCAGTGAAAAAATGGTAAAGTCTAATTTGCATGGCTTTCTCGAATACTTTTGATAGTATTGAGATCAGGGTTATTGGCCTGTAGTTCCCAACATCATCTTTACTGCCTTTCTTATGCAACGGTTTAACTACCGATTGTTTCAGTTTTAATGGAAAGCACCCTGACTCTAGAGAAAGATTGATAAGATATGTAAGCACGAAGCAAAGTTCGTTAGCACATTTTTTTAACACTTTCGTAGTGAGGCCGTCGCTTCCTGAAGCATTAGTATTATTAAGGGACATGATGATCTTATAAGTTTCAACTGGACATACTGGTTCTAGGAAAATTGTGTTGTCCAGTGAGTGAGTCGTCTTTTGGAATGAATTGTTACTGTTATTAATATTTGTTGTATTAATGAAATAATCATTAATTGTGTTTGCAATATCTGCCGGGTTTGTGATAATGTTTCCCTCATACAGTATCCTATCAATGCCCTGACTTTGATTTGTGGGTCCCATTTCATTCTGGATGATTGTCCAGGAAGCTTTGCACACATTTCTGCTGCTGTTTATGAATTTACTATTACTATTTATTTGGGCTAATTGCGTACACTTTTTCAGTACCTGAGCATATCTTTTATACACATGTTTTGTGTTTCTTGTTTTGTACTTGTAGTAGTTAAACCTTAATATTCTCTTCACTTTACAGCTAATTTGTAGACCTTTAGACATCCATTTTTGTTTTTTTGTTCTAGTTATCTTAACTCGTATTAACGGAAAGCATAAATTGTAGTCATGAAATTCGTTGAAGCTATGGTTCAAGTCAGCTTCAGCAGGGTGAGTTGTGTTTCAAAGGAAAATGTATCTATGCGCTCTCCACTGCATAAGTGCTCCCTGGTTGCAACCAATAGACAATATGACGGTTCTTACTTGGGTCACTCCACAGTGTTGCTACTAGAACGAGCTTTCAGTTTCAAACCTCATTGAGGGGAGGCAGTCGCTCACGTCCGAAGGAATTACTTGGAACCCACAGCCCTTCACGTCCTTCCCGGGTAGTGCTAACGAGCGACAAATCATCATCATCATAGTCATCAAATCATCTCAAGACATTATAATTTCCAGGTTCTCAAATGAGAATCTGACCACTTGACACTGGCATAATTAACCTCAAAAGAGGTTAGGACGCCATTAATAAAAAGAAGAAGAAGAAGAAACCTCATTGACCACTCTTCAGAAACTTGGCGTAAACAAAGCGAACATCCATCAAGCAAGACATGAGTCTGAAAGGTGTTTTGATTGATTTTAGATAAAGTGAATATAGCTACAGGCATACAGTTTGTAAAACTTAAAAGAAAGGAATCAGACCCAGTATGGCGCGTGTTCATTAAATGTTATCAGCTCTATTAGAGTACGCCGACCTCTATGGCGCAGCTGTTGTTGCTCTGCCTATCATGCGAGAGGTCCCGGGTTCGATTTCCGGCTGGGGATAAGGAAATAAAATATAATTTAATTACTATTATATATACAGGCTGTTTGGAGTATGGAGCGACATTTTTTTTTGCGGTGTAGAGGACATAATTTTGAAGAATTTTCACTATTTAAGCGATTTGAACAGTGCAATTTTTTTTTTGACATCTCAATTCTCAATACATTTTGGGCCGAGCTGTTATCAGATGATTTGTATATAGGGTGTAACAGAAGGGTGTAGTCATATTTTAGGGAATTGTTAGGGAGACAATTCTGAGCTATTTTGATCAGAGCAACTTTATTTTTCATTTCTCCATACGTTTTGGTCCGAGCGGTCAGCTGATTTGTACAGAGAAGTGAAAATTTAAGTTGCTCTGATCGAATCGGTTTCGTAGTGAAAGTTGTTCAGAATGATGTCCCTAACCACCCCCTAAAATATGACTATGCCTTTCATCCTGTAGATAATTGAAAAATAAAGTTGCTCTGATAAAATCGGTTTGATAGTAAAAGTTGTTCAGAATGATGTCCCTAACCCCCCAAAATGTTTTGTCGCTCCATACTCTAAACACCCGGTATAGGTCTTGGATGTTTACACTTTCGTAATGTCGCTGTTTCTGGTACCCACGACACAGCGTATCCTAGTGTGGGACCAGAAGCAATGTATGTGCCTGTATGTAAATGTAAAAAAGAAAAGTTTTAAAAAAGTGGTCTCACCTGAGATGTTTCACCATATCAAAAGGAAATTCTATTCTATTCTGAATCTATTTTCACGCGAATGTTAAGATAGTTATTAAAATAGATCACATCAGAGCCTACGGTTATATAGGGTGTAACAGAAAGGGGTGTACAAGCCGATAGAGGGTTGTTATGGACATCATTCTGAACAACTTTCACTATGGGACCGACTTGATCTGAGCAACTTTATTTTTCACTCCACTATTCAGATCAGCTGAGCGCTAGGCTTGAAATGTACTGAGTTAATAAAAATAAAGTTGCTCTGATCAAGTCGGTCCCATAGTGAAAGTTGTTCAGAATGATGTCCCTTACAACCCTCCTTTGGCTTGTACACCCCTTTCTGTTACACCCTGTATATAACAGGAGGTTGAGCAATGCATGAGAAACTTTCAACAGGCCTGTATGCTCACAGCCTCCTAATTCCTCTTGGCCATCGCGCCTCATTTGTCATGTCAGCTTGAAGCTAGGCAGTCCACTCGTAGGGAGGTCGTTAGCAGAGCATGGCTGAGCGTCAAATTGGACACTCGAATGTGGACCAATTTGTGAAAACCCCGGACGTAGGTTAGGGCAGGGCTTAATGCGACATGTTTGAGTTAGCCGCTACGGGCGCAGGGCAAGATGAAAAATTACTAACTCCCGTTGACTAATATTTCAGCGAGTTAAAAACTAAAAACATCCGACTTCATGACCACTTAAATCACTTAAACCTGTCCGCCCGGGATGCGAATGTCGTCTATGAACCACCTACGAAATCTGTAAACGAAAACACACGACCGAATCAAAACCTTTATCAAAACCTTTTTTGAAGTCGGTTAAAAAGGTCTTATGAGGTTGAATCATCTGTGTGTGTCTGTACATAGTAGTCAAACGGGTGGAGGGATTTTAATGCAAGTTTCTGTAAATGGTTGTAAATTTTTCCGCGATGGTTTCCAGCTTATATTTTATCAGATTTATAGTGTGTAACAGATAGCTTTTCAAACTGTTGGGCTGTTATAGACATCATTCTGAGAAACTTTCACTATCATACCGATTTGATCAGCACAAGTTATTTTTATCCATTCCTTAAAAGGAAAAAAAGGAACCATTATAGGATCACATCGTCGTCCGTCTGTCTGTCTGTTTGTCTGTCTGTCTGTTTGTCTGTCTGTCCTTTCTAGGGTTCTGTACCCGAAGGGTGCCAAACGGGACCCTATTACTGAGACTTCGCTGTCCGTCTTATTTAAGACCTTTTTTTACCGGGAACACGGGAAGTTATCAAGCTGATATTAAAATTTATATCAATTGCTCCGGTCTGTGGTCCCTTAGAGCTGCCACCCCAAATGAGAAAAGGACATGACATGATGCTTGTTGGAACACTGTCGTTTAAAGCAGTATCCTATACTCACGTTGCTTGCTTGTGTCAATACGCTGTGTCGAAGTCGGTTGCAGGCAGCATCCACAAGAGGTCTCTCCTGGGAAAATATTTTATCTCATACTTCCTTCCTCAAGACTCTAGGTTTAGTGGTTGCTATTAACCCTTAGGAATCTCTTGCGATTTTATGGAATGTATTTGCACTGAAATGATACCTAACCGCATTTCAATTAACTCAGTCGTTTGCATGGACCATTTCCCTGGTAAACAAGTTTCTAGTTTTTTTCAGGTTTGTACATGTCTTTCTGAAAATAAATGATTATGATTACGATTTCCTTATAAAATAAACTAATCCTCCAATTACGGTTTTATGATAGAAGAATAGATAAACTCTGGAACGTAAGTGGTGGGTAAGTAAACTATTACCGACCATTTCGACGGCTTAAGTTTGATTGTTTAAGTAAGCACACACACATATGGTGTGGATTTCAGCTTAAATTCGTAATTCATAATTTCTTTATTGTTTTCACATAAAAATCTATAAAAGAAAAAACATAAGGCGAGCTTATGTTGTTGTGACTATAGATGTGAAGGCGGTTTATTTAGTCGTATGGCTAAATTATGAGTACGTACAGTTATTTCGTATTATTAAAAGGTCAAGGCTTTTAACCCATTGGGCTACGTCATTGGAAAGGGTGAACAGAACAGGTCTGCAGGGTCGCCATGGTATTTTCTGCGGGGTTAATGTCTTGAGACTGAGCCCCGCAGGCGGTTGTTATTATAATCAGCCAGCCGGTAACCAGCCGCTTTTTTCGCTGACAACGGTGATCTGAGAGCGGCTGTCTACGGTTGAAAACATGTCAAGATTTATTGAATCCGTTTTATGTCCTGCCTGCCTGAGTGATTGTTTTTGTTTATCTACATAATACCTATGTATTTCGGTATACCTAACCTAACCTGTCTATTATGGTATAAATAAGTAGGTAGGTGGTACATTAGTTTATTATCTGCCGGTATATGTAGACTTTTATATATATATATGGGTTGGGTACTCTCAAATACCTAGAATCGACGCCGCCGGCAGCGGTATAAAATAAATTACATTGTGATTTATGTTCTACACCATGACAAAGTAGGTAATTAATGTGGTAAAAATACCTATTTATATATAGCGGTTCGTATATTATAACAATTTTGACTCAAGAACTGTCAAAATTGTAAGACCTTTTGGAATTGAGTCGGATAAGCAGCCGGTTGCCAGCCGCTGTTTATACGTTATAATCGGCAGCTTTGGATAACTACATGATAACAACCGCTGTCTTTCAACACTATAGTTGTGACATACTGCTACAGTGTGCTGTAGAAGTCAGTTTTGGGGCGAGATACAATGAATGAGCTGTTACCCTTTTTGTGGTCATCTGTGCATTCAGGCCTTACCACCACTAGAACTATCTTTACCTATGAATACTACATAACTCTGCCAAACAACCGTATTCCCAGGCATATTCCCAGGCCTCGCCCCAAAGAGGCAAAATACGATGTTAATTCCTTAATTTCCGTTGAATGTTGCGGCCGGGCTGACATATTATAGCCCGACATTTTGCGGCCCTGCTGCCGGCATCCTGTTTAGTGTGTAATAGTCAGCGCGAGAAGTTTGTTGTTAGAGATGCTTGTGCGTACAACCGTCCGTCCAAAAAACCGGCCCGCGATTTTCAACCTAGGTACCCACGAGATTTCAAAAAAACAGAACAAAAGCTCTGGGTATTTTGTGTACGTTGGTTGAGCTAGTAGTTTAAGCTTCGGTCACACACAGCGAGTAATCGCTGCGAGTGCATTCGCTGGGAATTGTAATGCAGCGACTAATCGCTGCCTGCCTGTCGCACACAGCGACTAATCGCTGCCTGCCAGTCTCACACAGCGACTAATCGTAGCCTGCCTATCTCACACAGCGACTAATCGCTGCCTGCCTGTCTCACACAGCGACTAATCGCTGCCTGCTTGTCTCACACAGCGACTAATCGCTGCCTGCCTGTCTCACACAGCGACTAATCGCTGCCTGCCTGTCTCACACAGCGACTAATCGCTGCCTGCCTGTCTCACACAGCGACTAATCGCTGCCTGCCTATCTCACACAGCGACTAATCGCTGCCTGCCTATCTCACACAGCGACTAATCGCTGCCTGCCTGTCTCACACAGCGACTAATCGCTGCCTGCCTGTCTCACACAGCGACTAATCGCTGCCTGCCTGTCTCACACAGCGACTAATCGCTGCCTGCCTGTCTCACACAGCGACTAATCGCTACGAATAAAATTATTGATCATGCTCAATTCAAATCGCGGCGATTCAACTCGCGGCGACTGCATCTGTTTGCAGCGAATAGCCTGTCTCTATCACACACAGCGGATACTCGCGGCGAGTAGGCATTCGCAGCGATTAATCGCTGTGTGTGACCGAGGCTTTACGTTACATAACAGAGCGTTAACTTACGCCTATTCCCATACATACTTTTAAAATTATTTGGGGTAGCAGACGCACATAAGTGCCCATTATTTTCCACCTATTTAACCCCTTCACTCGCAGAAGCACACCGCTCGAACGACCGAACAATGGCGAACTATTGTTATAAAAGATGTGTCGGCGAACCAGTTAATACACTGCAACATACATCTCACGCCTTATACCATACGGGGTAGTAGAGGCACAATTTGTGCCTGTCCATTCAATAATCCATTTTACGTGACAGGGGGCTGGCCCATCGCCGCAGCCATTAAAATGCGAAGGTTACCTCCTTCCTCTATTATCTTAGCTCTATGGTGGTGTAGTTTTGTTTTGCAAACAACAGAGAATATTTTGAGAAATTACGAAAGATGTTTTCGTCGGAATAAAATAAAGTCGGGCCTAATAAAATTACATTTGCGAGTTGAAAATAATATTAGATGGAATTGTTTTATTCTATTGACTCTATCAGTGTGAACAAATAAAATAAAAATACTCAACATCACACCTTTTCTTAAATAGGGTGGCATAGGCAGTTCATGGTAATTACTCAGCATCATCACACCTTTTCTTAAATAGGGTGGCATAGGCAGTTCATGGTAATTACTTGCACATACTACTCACATAACATAAAATAAATAAATAAATTAAATAATGAACGGAGTTTCATGAGTTGATCAATGCTTAATTAAAACCACATGGTAAACTCAATTTTCCATTGTTTCACAGTTGAATCCAATTTTTACGTAAACTTCATTACAGGACCACATTACGATATTTAATTCCACATGCTATTACAGTACTAAGTAGCAGGATAGGATAGGATTTGCTCACTCGCGCACTTCCGAGCGCATTTGCACGCGAGCAGGTGCTATAATTTCCATATTTCACGCGGATTCTAAGTATTTAGGAACCCGCTATTTTGTTACAAACCATCGCATACATTGACCGCGACCGTACATACATAGACGCCGCAAAGGCTCACCCCACTAAAACCTGCACATTAAAAGCTTTGGTGCTACAGCCGCGTACACAAGGCTTTAGAATTAAAACTCAGCCAGGAAGTAATTTTGGCGACGCACGTTTGCATTTCACTGCGCTGAGGACGAAATTTTGGCTTGAGATTAGAAAATGCGGTTGCCATGGCCTGCTTTTGCAGTCAAAGGATGCAGTTGAGAGATGTCCAATTTAATTTATACTGAACATTGCAATGTTGAGGATGTTAATTCAGAGATGCTAATTGCAGCTCCGGAAGTAATTTAATTGGGTTGAATTATATGTAGTGGTAGTAATAAAACGTTCGTTGAATAAGAGTATCGAGAGTATTGTACCTAGAGATTGTTTTGTACCTTCTCGTTCATACATTACTAACAGTTTATTAACGGTCACGGAAAACATCGTTAGAAAATCAGTAAACATGATTTCTTTTTATTGGCGTGTTAACCTCTTTTTTGGCGTGTTAACCTATTTTGATGTGTTTTTGCTAGTGTGTCAAGTACCATTGAAAAAATCACAATTCGGAATTAATAATTTCATCATTTTTTGTTGCTCGGGCGTCAAGTGCTTTCGGATAGAAGTATTTTGACGAAAAATTAACCGCAGTAAGCACGCCATCTAAAGAATAAGAAAGAGAACCCTGGGCCAATAACAATCCGATATACATTACAACTCTTGTATATTTCATGATATATACTTATCTGTATTTGTTTGTAAATTCTAGGGAACTTTTTAACGAGTCTCTGATTCCCTCAGAAATTCTGGACAAAACACGGCAACTCGTGAAATTAGTTGCGCGACTCCTCCGTTAACATATTATTATTAATGTGTGGAGAATATATGTATACTTTGAGTTTGGTTCTTATTATATTTTCTATTCGTTGTTCGCATTAGATATCGTCGCAATCAAGTAATAGCGTAAAACTTTTTTTCCTGAGTATAATTGGTGAAATATGGCAGAACAGTTAGTTTTATTCACTTACATAAATAAAATAAATACTTAACTACTTAGATACAAAAAATTTAATGCATAAACAATGCAAAGACAATAGTTTTGTCTGGATAAGCACGAAATAAGATTAGTTAAAGTAAAATAAGTAGGGTATTATTTTTGCACAGCATCAGGGCCATGTACGGTTATTTTTATATCAATATTTTGGGGATTGATAGTACCCATCATTATGAACAACTTTCCCCAAGGAACTTTTCAAGTTACTATGGGAGACCCAATTCTTTTTTCATTTGCGGCCATATGTTTCTTGAGGAAAGTTGTTCATAATGATGGGTACTATCAATCCCCAAAAATTTGAACGGTGATATAAAAATAACCGTGTACAGAGATTAGATGCTCGTCTGTCTTGAATTAATTTCAGTAAAAGGGCTATTACATTGCCCTGAATGAGTGCACTTTCTGCCTGACCCTAATTAGGTTCAAGTTCAAGTAAAAACAAAAAAAAATACGCGTGTAGCACCGTACACGTGTTAGAAGTAAAACTTCTGTAGCTAGATCATTAAGTGGTACCTATACTATACACCTATACCTACCTATACTAAAAGAGATTTAAATTTCCAATTTTGAGATCCAATCTCTGCTTCAAGTTACTTTTATGTTTCAGACGTCCGATTATTTGAAATTATTTTATGCTTGTACTTACTTTTAATACGTCATGTCATTTATTTCCCACCATTCCTTATCTACAATTTGTCGCGCTCGTGGTGATATACTTAACTCATTCAATAGTGTCACTACTATTTGCATCTCGCTCAGATTATATACCATCTGACGTCACGTCTTTAAGCCGTCTCGCTCAAATGTATGCATTGCTTTGCTTGTCTCTGTGCCCAGTCCCTTTATTTAATTGATCGAGTACGTATTTTCAACTATTCCAAGTTAATGTGTACCTGCGGGGCTACCATAAGGCTTGCCACTCACCTCAGTCGCGCAGATAAATGACAAAGAAGATGGCTAAATCAATATATGGACGACTGCCCCAGACATGTACAAAGACTTCTCAACAGCCAATAGCATTTAAATATTCATTCATAAATTTAATTTACTGCGTCTGTATTTAGTTTGTAGAACTTGAAGAAAAAAAAAAATAAATTTAGGTAAATAAGAGTTGTTACTCAATACTCCGTGATTCCAATATGATTCCGTGACCTTTGCCGTCGCTAGAAATAAGCACCATTTTGCAATAACATGCAACATAACGCCATCTAGCCACTCCTCTGGAAACCTCCTGTTTTCAACAGTTTTGCTAGTTGGCAATTGGCAATTATGTTGCATGTTATTTTTAACGATGGCAAAAGTCACTAATCAATGGCGGAATCATAGAGTATGAAGTGACAACTCTTAATTATTTAATCATTTCCTTCAAGTTCTACAAACTAACTAAAGACGCAGTAATTTATGAGAGAATATTTAAATGCTATTAATTGGCTGTTGAGAAGTCTTTGTACATGTCTGGGGCAGTCATTTTGCCAAATTGCCAACTCCTTTCGCGTCTCAATGATGTTTCTCCATAAAATAGCGCGCATTCATTATGATATGACATTAAATTGTGACAAAATGCGTGGCTGGTGTGACTGGCGTGCCTTATGCTACCCCCGCTAACCTATACATACCTACTTTGCTAGGATTTTTTAGGGTTACTTCATCGCGAAGCGATGACGTAACTCTTATTTAATTTTATTCTTGACATTTCCTTAGTCCGCCATACGACATACCTCGATTTTGATATTTTACTTCAACATTATTGACTGGCATGAAGCATTAACTTTAAAATTACAAAAGCTTATTAAAATCAAAATCGTATAATTTCAACAGTTATAACAACAATTCAACTTTAAAATATGTATTACAAAAATTACATACAAACAAATAAGCGAAACAATAAGCCATTAAACTTATGGCTCTGTAAGCTGTAGACCTCGCTTTGGCCGTTTACTACAGATAAACATTAAATAGGTAGGTATAACACGTACTTAGTAGCTAAACTGCTAATTTGTGACTTGAACTGCACTATATAATAAAAAGTGGCTTTAGAACAGTTCTAGGTACCTACTTATTGTTTTCAAGAAGTCTTAATGCAGCCATCCATCACATCGGAATTTGTTTGAAAACTAAATATCACATTTGGATGATTCTAAGTGACTTTATGCGATTACTAGCTGCCTGTTGCGCGACTACGCAGCGCGTTTTAGGTACCTATTCCATAGTTACCGGCCACAAAACGATTCGTTCATCATTTTAGAAATCCATATCGACCCGTGTGACATTGATGAAACTCTTTTCTTACAAACTGTATGGATCGCATCGCACAACTGTCAAACATAAGTTCCGGTTCCAACAAAGAGGTTGAACGAAGTAGTTTTTGGTCACGTCACTGGTTTTGGCTTTTACCGGAAATCAAGAACTCGTGGAAGAATGCTTAAAATAATTTTTATTTGTTAACGTTTCATCAGGTTTTTCTCTCACTAATTAACATTCTTTATTGTAAGAATGTATTATTATCTTATCTGATTAGTTAAAAACCGTATTGAAAATAGTTGCGGTTTTAAGAGTCTTCAGCCGACCCTGACGTCACCGATTCCAATTTCCGTTACATTTCTTAGCCACTCGTGATAGCACCCGGCTAGTAACAATTGAAAAGCAAATATATGAATAACCCACAGTTGAGAGGTTAAATAAATTTTACCCCCGTGCCCTAAGAAGTTTTACTTCAAAAAATTATTGATCATAAAATCATACAAATTACTTAGTCAACGTCAATATTAATATTTTTGTATGCTACCGCCCGTTCGGAA
Source organism: Argyresthia albistria (assembly GCA_963457715.1). NCBI lineage: Eukaryota > Metazoa > Arthropoda > Insecta > Lepidoptera > Argyresthiidae > Argyresthia > Argyresthia albistria. The sequence goes on from OY735272.1 coordinate 8,973,121, forward strand.
GTTGTGGGCTTAGGGATGAAGCAAAGGTGTAGTATAATAACGAGCATCCCTAACTAGGGCCCTAAATGAGTGCAATTTCTGCCTGACGCCTAGTTAGGGCCCTAATTAAGTGTGGTGTAATAACGACCATCCCTAATTAGGGCCTAATTAGGGCACAGTGTAATAGATCCTTAAAACGTGTATGTTCTAAAAATACATTTGAATTAAGTATGAATTCCAGGAATGCTTGAAAATCTGTGTTCGAATATTTCGTCAATATTTCACACAAACAGGCAACAGGTATATTCATTTGATTCATTTCAAAGAGTTATTAATTTTCAATATTTGAAATTGTATTTAATCATCATAATCATTCAAACCCACAACGATCCACTTTTGAATAAATATATGCTTCATTTTTAACATAATCTGCCGGTGCGCCGCCAATCGCATTCACCGATATTTCTGAGGGTATATACTGCTAAGACCACACAATGTCGGTCGTAGGAAGCACAATACTCGAGGTTATGCAAAACGGAGCATGCTTTATGCATGTCATTGTCGAAACTTCACCGTTGATACTGCAAAGCCTTCGAACGCTTAGCTACTTTGTGCGGCGATCTTAACTCATGTTAGCTGACGCAGTGATGTGACAAGGAAGTTGTGTGACAATGAAGACAATAGTATATGGGGCACAGGCCTTCACATGATTCCGAGGATTATTGGGCCTTGGAGGGGTGTTGGGATACTCGGGATAGTACCAATTTTACAGTCAGTTTCCAGCTGTCATGTTTTCAAGGAAGGGGCGTTATGAAACTAAGGATTTGCTGATTATATCATTGTGATTAAATTGGACTTAGTGACAACACTGATTTTCTTGTAAACAGTCCCTGTAGACTACTCTGGACAGAAAATAAAGTGGGCCATCCGCTACCGCTACCGCCATTAGAGCTCTGATTAGATTTTCTCAAAAAGTTATTTTTTTTTGAGAAAATCGATTTAAGTTTCAGGGTAGTGGTTGCCCCAGTTTATTTGCTGTCTTGTCCAGTGTATAGCTAAAATAAGTATAATAAACATACCAATATTTGCACCCTTGTAATCGTATCAAGCTAAAAGCTTCTTGCTATTTTAAATCACGAGGTAATTTTGATCCGACCCAAAACAGATTTCTTGAGGTAGCAATCATGCTTCGACTGATTGAAAGTCAACAATCGGGAGCTCAAAGTGGTTTTAGTAATAAAGTTTAATTCATGAATATCATCGTCAATTATTATAATTGAATGCTTATTGGACTTTAATTTTTCGCATCTCATTGGTACAACTTAAAGGTCAGCTCCTGATTAGAACTCATTGTCCCGTGTGTAAAGCGAGCATAAAACCATTTGGCCACGGATCATAATAGCTATGCTAATCGACGATTAATTCAAAATAGCGGCACGTGATTAGCAGAAATTCGTTGATTGCTCTGTTAGCTAAGCGTGATCTTTGACCAGCGTCTCGGAAACCGGCCATCAGTCTTATTCCATGTTTTTCCCACGGTCCGTAGCGTTGTTATAGCCACCCTAGAGAGCAACAACAGAAACTTTATCCAGAATAGAAAATATGCCCCGAGCTAAAGACGACTGACATTTCATATGTTAGAGGGACAAGGCGGTTTATGCAAACTTGGCCCGTCTCTGTACCAATAGTTGTTTGAATTTATGGCTGAATATTTGCGGATGGCGTGACAGATTGCATGGAATGTTGCAAACTAGGAGGATAATGCGATCGGACAAGTTGGTGATGTTTATGCTAAGTACTGTTTAAAAGTGGATAAAGTAAAATTACTATTTTCTAACTACAGTTTCCAATTTTTAAAACGTTACTCCGGTAGTAACAACGGGACAGTGCTAGACAGCAGCTGTCTAGCTCAAGGGGTGGACAACGGGACTACAGGCTCCCTGGTGTAAGCTGCACTATCTGCTACAATATCCTTATATCCTAAGATCCGAAGAGAGCTCTACCTTTACCCATCTGTTACTACGATGCAACTTGGTTTTTATAAAATTTTGTATGCTGGAAAATATATTGCGAGTGGGTTGCCTAGCAAAATCCTGGCAAAGCTCGCACTTAACCATTAATTAATGGTCAAGTGTGTTAGAGTTTGTGTTTAATATACTTATAGAATTGTAGCATAAATTAAAAAATGTATTTGGAATAAGATATACCAAGCTAAACAGTAATATAAACATCAGTTGCTTAAAGGCGGCAACTGTTAGCGGTAAACAGGTGCTGCCATCTTGTTTTTAAAAAGTATAAAAGAGACTGTTTGGCTTAGTCTCGGTTCAGTCCATGTACGAATTTTGGAGAATAAACAACTATTTATAAAAGTTATGCTGGTTTATTTTGGAATTATACGCCCCTGGTCTTTTATCAGAAGTGGCACGAATAAATTAATCAGTGATAAACAGTGATATCACTATGGGTAAACCCCATGACGATGTAACCTAAAGCGCCAACAGTTTCAACTGTGAGTGAAAAATGGATGGAGATTCCAGCCCAATACGGATTTCCGATGAAACTTCAATTAAATAGAATGGATTTTGGAACAGACAATAACAGGCGAGTACCTATATTTTTCTATTCTTACGCATTACACGTTATGTTAATACATTTCCTGCACTGATTAAGATGCAAAACATATCATACTAGGCCAGACTATTACTTCACGTTTGTGAGACTTCTCCCTACACGCAGAAACGCGTGTTTGCCTCGATTGTTGTGAAATCGTTGTCCTTAGGTAAAGCCCCTTTAACTGTGTGTAATTGTGGAAATCGCCCGCAATTCTCGAACTTATGGCTTGGCAATGGAAATCAGGGCCTATGAGATAGACGTGCCGGATCGGGAATCTCGCACACAAGGGGTGGCCTGTGCCTCAAGACATACAAAGCAACGAATTACGTGGTCTGCCTACCTTGCTGCTGACCACAATTACAACCAACGATCTCATAGCGGGGCGGAACAGGTAGATAGGCACTGTTTTTCTGTCTCTGCGTTTCAGAAAGCTGCTGCCACCATCACAGGGCTGAGGGTGCAGTAACCGGATGGTTTCCGTACTTGAATGTGAAGAACCTTTGAAGAGGCAGCAGGCCTCTGGAAACTGGTGACGTTGTGACGTGTTGTCCAGTCCCCGCAGCTATCGCAGGCCTGAGTATCGTGTCGACCCGTAGTCGAGCCCCATCCGAAAATTTAATGATTCGGATCGGAGGCATGTAAATGAAGCCCACAGCAAGCGGTAACGAGTACTTTGTGATCTGATACGGGACGCACCGACGATGGAATGGTAATGTTGTCATAACCCGATGGATTGGGCATACCGATGGACTGGTATTATCGATACAGAGCCTATAGACTTACTATTGTCAAAAACCCGATAGACTGGGTTTAGAGCCGACAGACTGGCTTTGCTGATACTTAAATGTTGAACCTGAAGTTAAAAATGGACTTAGGTGTTTTTTTTAAAGAGTTGACCTTTTTTAAAATTTTCATATATCGTCTGCAAATTATATTATGGTAACTGGATGATCTGGTGAAAGTTTAAAGTTAGATTGCCTACCTACTTTGTAGAGGCTTGTGAAATGGGAAAATGGCGAGAGGGTTTACGGAATTATTTTATTCAAACCATGGATGGTAAATGTACAGCTAACAAAGAAGCTTTGTTTATTTGATGGTATTGGATATTCTGTATATTGCCTATAATATTTTCGTTAATACAGTGTTCACTGTTCAATACAGTGACTAAACAATAATTTCATGACCCTGAAGAAAAGAATGTGGGCAGGATCATATCTCATCTTACTAACGCGTCTATGAACACCACCTATGTCAAAGAAAAAATTTATTTAATTTTATACTACTAAGAAAGACATAACAATTCACATAAATAAGGAAAGTAGACATAACCTCAAAATAATTACACATTTATTAATTTAATAAAATTGGCGATAAAAACAACAACAAAAAAAAAACTATCAAATATGAATATATCTTGTGAAAAGACGTTACAAACTCGCTCGAGATAAATCATATCCAGTGTTATATCAGTGCTAAACGTTGTTGTCAGTAGTATATCAGTGGTAAACGTTGTTGTAATCAGCTAGTAAAATGATAATGAACTGAGAATAGATCAACTATGTGTCCACTCATTCGCTTGATCTCCCACAAGAAACGCCCACAAATATAATATGATTGTCATGAAGAGTCATGCTCTATGTTATCCGTTTCTCCGACATATAAATAAACTTTGATTGAATGAAGTAGATACAATGTAATGAGACATGATGCACTTAAACACATATAAGACATAAGAATCGAATTATTTTTTTTGGTTTTTTGCGGAGGTCACAGGTAATTGAGGAATTACACTGTTGACTCTGCGTTGCTTATAGTGAGATTATGTCTGACTGGAAGTCCTTGAGTGGTCAGCATTGATGAAGTCCAATGGTGCAGCTGGTTAACGGCTGGAAGTCATTGGGTGGTCAGTGTATTGGCGTAGCTCTCGGTGCAGTTAGCCATGATGCAATCATGGAGATTTATGTCTGACTGGAAGTCGTTGAGTGGTCAGCATTGATGAAGTCCAATGGTGCAGCTGGATGACGGCTGGAAGTCATTGGGTGGTCAGTGTATTGGCGAAGCTCTCGGTGCAGTTGGCATACATTTCTATGCGGAGGTGTCAATGAAGTCCATGGTGCAATCAATAGAGATTTATGTCTGACTGGAAGTCGTTGAGTGGTCAGCATTGATAGTCCAATGGTGCAGCTGGTTAACGGCTGGAAGTCGTTGGGTGGTCAGTGTATTGGCGAAGCTCTCGATGCAGTTGGCATACGTTTTGAGATTGGAAGTCATGGGTGGTTGGCAATCTCTTGATTAGTTTGATATGGAAAGTAGAATTAAAACAACAGCTACCTAAAGAGCAATATTATGATTGAATGTGTGTGTGAGTGTTGAAGAGGATCATTTATTTGTGAATGTCAAAACAATTGGAAAATAATACATAATACATAATAATACATGTATAATTATTGCTGATTATGTCACTTTATGACAATTTAAAGACTAGATACTTAGTTTGAGGACAAACTCTTGGTCAGGAAGGCCGAATGTTAGAGTTTGTGTTTAATATACTTATAGAATTGTAGCATAAATTAAAAAATGTATTTGGAATAAGATATACCAAGCTAAACAGTAATATAAACATCAGTTGCTTAAAGGCGGCAACTGTTAGCGGTAAACAGGTGCTGCCATCTTGTTTTTAAAAAGTATAAAAGAGACTGTTTGGCTTAGTCTCGGTTCAGTCCATGTACGAATTTTGGAGAATAAACAACTATTTATAAAAGTTATGCTGGTTTATTTTGGAATTATACGCCCCTGGTCTTTTAAGTGCGAGTAAGACTCGCGCACTAAGGGTTCCTACCTCTCGTAACTGGTGCAAATAAGTAACGTCATAAACATAAGTATGATGTCATTCATGTAAACAAAATTAGGGCATAAACGGGCATTCGATTGAGCTAACATAGAAAGTTGTTTTTTTTCACAGCTGTTAGGGACCATAACTTAAATAATTGTTTAACAGCTTGATACGTCCACGCGTTCTTGATGTAAAAGGACTTTTATTTAATCTTAGCCTTTCCAGGATTTTGCTAAGCAACCCACTCGCAATATATTTTCTAGCATACATATAAACCAAGTTTCATCGCAATAACAGATGGGTGAAGGTCGATCTCTCTTTGGATCTTAGGATATTAGAATTAGAAAATCGTTTCGTGCAACTCGGGTAAAGTCTCGGTAAGTAAATGTAGCCCATTAATGTCCCCACCGAGGGGCACAGGCCTTTACCCGGATCCGAGTAAGATTGAGCCATACTCCACCACGCTGGCTCAGTGCGGGTTGGTGGAGGGGTTTTACGACTACTACATACTACGAAGTAGTGATAGCAGCCGGGACCTACAGTTTAACGTGCCATCCGAAACACGGTCTCGGAGTAACTTTTTATTATTAATATAGTATATTCATATAATTTTTTGACACTGCACATTGTGAAAATTGGACATTACGTTGGAGTAAAGTTGTAGGACAATGACCAGATCTATGAATACCAAAAAAAAATGTAAAATTTTAATCATCGTCATCGCCCTAAGATACATTACCCAAGGAAAATATTGTAATTGTTAATTGGACGTTTCAGTGAAATATTTCATTCCATTGTGTTGGTCACAAATGAATTGCTTTAGCATCGCATACTTACCTACTATGCTTATACAACCGGCGGCCAAACCCAGCTCTTGTTACCCAACTCTATTAATATTGACTAGCTTCTAGCGGGACAGTTAATCGTGTTAGCAAGGCATGCGGACAGTATCCTAAGTATGCTGAGACGGACTGGTTATGTGACCTAAATTAGTGATCAAGTTCTCCTTTGGTAATGAACATACATAGTAATTTACGATTAAAGTACTAAGAGTAATTTTTTACTAATTGACCGAACGAGCGAAGCTAGCGAAAAAAAGATTGCTTGCTGGCTTGTAAAGTCTTAAACACCCCTGTTTATGATAATAGTAGTATATGAAACTATTGCACAATAAGGGGGAATTAAAACAGGAGTGGGTGTTGCGCTGGTGCTGTTTGGTTTTCAACTATAGTAAAAAAAAACTTTCTAACGATACAGACTATCAAACACCTTGGCTGTACGGTTGCAAGACCCTTGCGTTTCCCAAAAAAGTAGAACTGTATCGTTATGGAAAAAAAGTTTATAATATTAGTTTTGGTTTTATTTGAGAAGTAGTGTTATTATATTATTTATTTTTAATTTGATTATGTATTGCGTTTATAAAATACTTAATTATTAATTAAGTACTTTATAAACGCAATACTTTATAATTAACTTGAAATCGAATTCATAATTAATAATATTATTAATTATGAATTCGATTTCAAGTTTGTAACTCGAACTTTATGACATGAGAGTAGATAAAGCTGTTTATGTTTCGGATAGGTCATAGAAACATTCTGAAACCACGTCCAGCAAGGCATGGTATTGAATAATTCACCAGGTTAAAAACTTACGACTTCATGACCTATTGCTTAGTCCTCCCTACTTGGTGCACTAATGTCGTCTACATACCCGAAAACGAGCCTACAAAATCTGTCTCCTAACAGTGAAGTCCATGCATTACATAATGTAAATGAATATACGATCCTAACAGCCATAATTTACCTCGAGACAATGACTAAAACCAACGAAAAGACACAGAAAGGCTGGATGTATGATGACATCCAGGTAAAAACAAATTAAACTTCACAGTTTTTTCATATAGAAACCTAACTAAGTAGACCGATTCCTAATTTTCAAAAACTGGGGCTAAACTATTTCTGTCATGTTGTACAAATTTACAAAAAAAAAATATATTCATAAATGAATAAATGAATTGGACTGACTTTTCGAACGAAGAAAGAATTTTTGAAATCGTTTTAAATACATAGTGTACCTACCTACCAGATTCGATGTCACAAACATAAAAAATGATACAACCGAATTGACAACCCACTCCTTTTTTTAAGTCAGTTAGAAACATTTAAAATAAGCTACATGTAATTCAGTCAATAAGTACTGCACCCTCTAGATATTGAGGAACCAAATCTCTTTTCAGGGGTAAGCTCGCCGTTTCGCGTAACATTTCATGTAACATTTATTTACTGTGCATAACCCAATGTAGGTTTATAGTTAATATGAACATAAATAAACAAGATCACCTAAGTATGTTCACGAAGCGAAAGATGCACGCAAAGACCGTATAAAGCGGAGGTCTTATGGCTCTGCCTGCCCCTATTCTGGGAAACAGGCTTGAGGATATTCACGTAAATAAGTAAATAGCGCTAACACCAGTTTTGATTTAAACCGACTTTAAAATTCACCCCCTATGTCGAGATGAAGATACGAGAATGAATCTTTACAGGGTGAAATAGAAAATTCTGATATTTTGAACTATTCTAAAGGGGACTAATCTGAACCACTTTTACTTGTTTGTTCAGATTAACCTAGTGGTCCTTCAGACTGACCTATTGGCGAATGGGCCCACAGGGTATGGATGTAAATTCTATTATGTGTAATATATGGATCTCTTAGTTCTGAAATAAAATTATTAGAATTGAATTTAATTGAAAAGATAAAGTTGCTGCTGTGATCAAACCGATTCACAATGTAAGTTTTCCAGGATAAAATGATATTGCTTCATTGTGATGAAGGTATGAAGTTACAATTTTAAGGGCCCTGACAATGAACTATTTTAAAGCACTGCAATGACTTACAAATTAACTAACATTTTCTCCATACGTTTTGTGCCGGGCGATCAGCTGATCCATTTGTACAAAAAGTGAAAAATAAAGTGCTCTGATCAAACCGCTTTCATAGTAAAAGTTGCTTAGAATGGTCTCCCTAACAACCCCCTAAAATATGACTACACCTTTCTGGTACTATACTATACTGTAATAATACAATTATGTCTGTAAAAACCACTTAAAATAGCACTTATTTTTTTGTTACATCCCTGTAGAGCAGCAAAACGTATCATCCTACAGCCGTGAATTATAGAACAGCTCTTTTGTAAATTAATACCTGCGTCTCGATCTTACAGATTTATGAATTTTAATTTTGTTTCATCCGCGCAGAGAGCATTGTTTCACGAAGCACATTTATTTCAGCCGGGTAACGGGAAGGAAGCACAGTATTGTATCGTTCTTTGTATGCGTAGGAGTAGCCCTGTGTGGGAGGTATGTAGGCGATTATTTGGGATGGTACAACTTAAGTAAGTAATCTAAATGTAGCCCATTAATGTCCCCACCGAGGGGCACAGGCCTTTACTCGGATCTGACGGTATGGTTTGCGGTATGTACAACTTAACTTATGTATAATTCAAAGTTCAGATAAAAATACTTACACCGAATACACAAACAGATAGCGTCACGCCATATTAAAAAAACACATCCAAAAAATTACTTATACCTATTTGGTCAACACAAAAAAAGACCTTTGATTAGTTGATTTCGTGTATCATACTGAAATAGTTATGTAATGATATATATGGGTATATCTGACATGATTTACCAAAAGCCTGAAGCCTGACATTTACATATCACAAGACTCGAACATAGAAAAAAATACATGCGGCAAAAACACCGTCCACCACCAGATAAGGGGAAGCCTATAAAATGAGCGTTGCCTTCACAAAATATTTTCCCTGTCCTAAAATCATCGCACTCTTTGTTGGCCACGACGACGGCGACGTAGGAACCGAGCCCTCAGGTATAGTATTAAAGGGCGTACCTTAAGGGCCCGACCCCCTTTATCATCGCCCAACAATAGGGCCTGTAAAATGAAATACGGAATTCGTAAGATATCTTACGGCAGCGTATTATTTTCGAGTCGGTGCTCCGGCAAATGCTAAAATTAAATTGCTTTTCGTTGAAAAGATTCCTCTTTTTATGAGAGATTGATGGCATATGCTTTTTTATGGGAAGGCTGTGGGCGGGGTTTGGCTTGTATTTTATGATGGTTGACCACGAAACGGTCTTTCAAGGTTCGATGATGTCTTCGAATAGTGAGGAACTACCGAGTGAGTTGAACTGAATAAGATTGATTAAATAGTAGATCAAGGGATGTCTTGTCACGCAAAACTAGTGTTGTTAAAATGTGTGCCTTTACTGCTCCGTATAGGAAAAGCTATTACTATCACGACAACGTTAACCTTGTGCAAGTATTTTACGAGGTAAGAGGATGGGAATAGGAGAATGTTCTATGATACCAATAAATTAGGTTTACTCTTGATTTTTTAACAACAACCGAGAGCAAATACAATTTTGGTGGACAAAATTTTCGAGCCAAACAAACTATATAATATCTTTAACAACTAAACCGTAAAGCATCTTCTCGAGAGATTTTCTGTGATATTCAACACTCCAGTGGATACGTCTGCGATGGATCAAAGAAGAACTTTGACTGAGATAAGTGAAGATTAGATTACGTTTTGCTTAAGGGTCTCTGGCGTGAAACTGTAGTAGGTGTACAGTTGAATCAAATCACGTAGATTCAGTTTCATTTTAACCGATTATGTATGACGCAGCTCAGTCCACATCAGTTACCTATGGTAAAGCTCTTTTCTGCACCCAAGTCACGAAGTAACATTATACATATTATAAACAGGTAGCATCAGATACCTACGAGCATGCAAGCAACCTAAATAGATCTACCTTTGCATACTTAACGTAACAATACGTAGCTATCTGTATATGCCATGTGAGTACAATAAAGAAATTACAATTACAATAAGAAACATCAACACAGAAAATATGTCAAAATGATTTCACCATCCTAACACTGCTAGATAGAACCCTCCTAACAATAAGAAACATCTACACAGAAAATATGTCAAAATGATTTCACCATCCTAACACTGCTAGATAGAAGCCTACTAACAAGAAACATCTACACAGAAAATATGTCAAAATGATTTCACCATACGGCATGCATCCTAACACTGCTAAAAACCTTTTTTCGAACTTTGACCTTGAATAAAACATTTTTCACTTATGGGATCGATGGGGACTTTCCAGTTTTATTAAAATGGTGTCCCTAACGTTCATGCAAAATTTTCAGCTTCCTGGGAATTTATGCAAGGGTACCCCTATTTTTTAGCCTAATTTGATCGGGGTATAATATGTTGACAGTAGACATAAACCAATGTCAAGTTGCTTTTTGAGTAACAAACTGTAACCCCCCCTTGGGGAATTAATTTCGTCAAACCCCATCTCAGTGCTACCCTACGCTACTAAGGAACCTTGTGCGTGGAACTTGGTGCGTGAGTCCTACTCGCACTTGACTGTTTATTTTTAGAAAATCGGAACCCTAAAAATACAGGTTATCGTAAGACAAGTAAAAAATTGAGCTAGACGAGTTTACCCGGCGATGTCGTCGACCTCCTTTTATACAAAACCAATTTAAGGGCTGGTAAATTCTTATTAAGGGCCGCTTATTTATGGAGGCATTATCAAGGTACAATTATACCGCCCCGGCTTATAGAGGGTTCAGAGGCTATGTATGCACGTTTTAAATTAATTTAATGTCATTGTACCAAGGATACGATAACCTTTATGATAAAATAGTTTTCCCAAACCAGAGGTTCTGGGTTCGAGTATGTTAATTTAACTCGTAGGTAGGTGGGAGGCGTGCCTGCGGGGGAATGCGGCTCGTATTGTATTCAACAAACGTTCACATACGCAACCTGTACGATGATGACGGGCCACCAGACAGTTTCGCAGCGGCTGACCAATCACAGCTCTCTTACCTCGTCCCCCGCCGCCCGTAAATTGGTGAGTTGTGTTTCAAAGGAAAGTGTATCTATGCACTCTCCACTGGATAAGTGCTCCCTGGGTAATACCTGTGCATTACATGCCTTTTCCCATACGGGGTGGCAGAGGTACAATGTGTCCACTGTTAACCGGTTGCTCCTAAATGGCGCTAGCCCATCGCAAGTAATAAAGGATTCCTGACGATGTTTGCCGTCACCGTTACAAAATCCGTATAATTAAATATATTATGTCCTGGATGGTCAGACGGAACCGGGATTCAAACCTGCATCTCCTGCGTGAGAAGCAAGCGTGAAACCACGAATCTCATCTAAATATATGTATACAGTATATAAATAAAAAGCCGTTTATTTAAAATATTGACAATTGCGATTTATAAAATATCTATTCATGAATATTAAATTAGTAATGTAGTAATTGTTTAATTTTATGCATGAATTAAAATTAATAATTATTAAAATTAATAATTATTAAAATTAAAATTAACTTGACAATTTATTTTGTTTGACTATTTCATTTGTTGTTTTATGAGAACCCCTTTAAGGGTGTAGGCCTCCTCCAGATCCAGAGAGAGCCACTTTTCCCGGTCTTGAGCCGTGAGCATCCACTCTTTTCCGGTGTCTTTTATTTCTTCTTCTTCCCAACGTTTATAAGGTCTTCCCACTCTCCAAGTTCCTGTCTACTTAGTACTACTGCTTTATTCCTAACATAATTACAAACCGGCAATGAAGAAGACGCTAATTCAGCCTAATTAATTACTTGGAGACTTATTACTGTCACATTAAATATCAGTAATTACAAGATATAACAAAGATAGAGCTCATCCGGAAACGTCGTTTCCTTGAAAGGATCATTATACGTACAGTTTCTGATTTCTCACATATACACACGCACACCACCCACACGCTTCGTTAGCCTTGAATATAAAAGAACCTGCTAATTAAAATTTTCTACTGCAAACAGATCCCGACAGGACAAAGTAAGTTCACACCTCCATTAAGGAGACGGAGCATTTTTTATGTAGCCGTCTCTGTGCCCCACTTACTGATGTGCCGCTGCAGTAATTCCACTGCTGGTCTGATGAAGCAGCTCAAATGTGGCAGTGGGAACACCAGGATATATAATTGTAAACCCAACGAGTTTGGGCTCTTTACAATCGCCGTGACAAGTAGTATTCAAATCCCCTAGCGAAGTTCTCATCATCATCTCCTGGTTGATGCAGCTGGACGGTGGTAATCGGATCCCGGGGATGAAGCTGGATGGTGGTAATTGGATCCCGGGGATTCATACTTGTAAACCCGACGACTTTGGGCTCATTTGGATTTGATTTCGAAAGGGTGTTTTTAACTACTGTAATTATTTTCTCATTTATTTAGCAGCTCCCAGTGATACATTTTGTTGAAGAGACCGTACATTTGTGCTTGAAATTGTGAGATAAGCGTATTATGCCTTCGCACACACAGTGACATCTGTGGGGTTCATATTGTGTGGCCGTGTGTGTGCCGAGTGATGAGCGATTTAGGCCAATGGTAACCCTAAATTATTATGTAGTTTTCATTAACCCAAATATCATATTGAATAGTTACGAGCTGCCAAAATGTACCTTTATAGGAGCTGTAATGAAAAGGGCAGCCACCACGTAGGTATGGAAAAAGCGAGATGTTTATGCTGGATCCACACGTTTGCCGTTTGCAAACTTCACACTCTTCTACAAACATATTAGTCCCAAGCATACCAAGCCAGTCTCCAATTCTTCGCTTTTCCACATGTAACGGCTTGGAGAGGTTTGCCAATTGTATGGATCAGCTATAATATGAGTAAGATGTGAGTCTCTTTGCCTGTCTTCTCCCACGTAGAGAAGAGGTAAGAAATTACAGTAACGGTAAGAGCATATTTGTAAATATCTACAGAAACAAAGAGATTCGAGTTTGAGAGATTGGGTATGTAACTGAAAGATTCGTACAACCCGCGCTTTGCTCTCAGTTTAGGGCACGCCCTGAGAAATGCTCGAAACCTCGTCAGAGATTAATGATTGTTAAGTGAAACTTAACTCGAGAGCTGATTTAGGTCGCGCAATCTATGACTGCATTTGTCGTTTGTATTCATCAATTATGTGATGCGTTATGTATGAGAATACATTGAATAGGAAATAGGCTTATTATAATCCAAGTGAAGGCCATTGCCCTCAAGCAGGATTCCGGATATAATATACATACCTACGTCTACATACTCTCACGACCTTTTCCCCGAAGAGGGGGTAGGGGTAGGCTAAGGGAATACTAAAAAAGTTCAAGAGAGAAAGTACAATTTTCAATCTTGTCATACGGGGCTGTAGAGCACAGGCCCCCAATTCTATAAACGATTCGCATGCCAGTTGCTATATCGAAGGCGCAGAAACCCGACGCCGAGAGACCGCCGCCGGCTACAAAAAAAAAAAACTGGTTTCTGTTGGCCTCGCTATAGCAAATTAGCAACAGGCATGCCATCCGTTTGTGGAATTGGGAGCCAAGTGTGCATCCACGTTGAGCTGGTAATGACAATCACTTTGTCACATTGGAGTAATTAAGCAAATACCTAACGACGTCAAACCACTTCTAAAGTTACATAACGTAAATACCTTCAACGTTAAACCCGTCAAATCTTATCTTAAGCTACACAACATTGCTGCAAATTCGGATCCTAATGATCCATGAAATAAGAGCTTTAATTCAAAGTTCGAAGGGTGTATCTTACATAGAACGTTTCTCCGTGATGCTATTGCCCTTTAAATTGTATTTCTATTAGTACCCAACGACAGTAAATACAGAATTCTGAATTCCTTCCACGAACGAATTGGTTAGAGCGTGCTAACCGACCGAATTGAGATTGCACCGACTTCAGAAGTCGAGTAGTAGTTAGCGCAGACATTTCAAATTTCCAGATTCATAACAGGGAGAGACTGAATAGACGTGAATGACTGTGTTTATTTTGCCCTATTTGATTTGTATTTGTATTTTATCTATTTATTTGCATCAGCGCACACACACACAACATAAAACATAGAAGACACTTAGCGCTAAACAAAATAACATATAAAACATACAGACACAGATAATTTGCACTAAGATAGATAGGATATAGGTACCAAAGTACCTATATCGCACTAGAACTGAGGGTGGTGTGGCATCTGCAAAAGGGTTCTGACTCAGCATGTGCCTGAGAAGTAGACTCCTGTCCTGAGAAGTAGACTGATTAGCAGGGATCGGATCGAAGGTGTGAATTTACCTAAAGTTTGTAGTCGGACATAACAAGGAGCAGTTACAACCCATCTGTAATTTATAATGATAGAAAATAATAATTCAAAATAGCATCTATGGAAAACGGAATAGAGCTGTTGGAGGTAAAAGCCGCGCAAAGTGGTAATGCGCCTGTCAGTTCCATACATTTGATGGAGTTTTGATCGACTTGGCTCCCGCGGCGCCCCCAAATAAAACATAGCCCTTTTTTCTAAATTAACAGGTTCACTCTCAGAAGCACACCGGTCGAACAAACGAACAACGGAGAACAATAGATAGATACGATGTGTCGAACTAACGGCCGATCCCAATAACCTATCTCTATCCGTGATCTGCAGATTACGCGTTACATTTGACAGTTGCGCTATGGGATTTATGTCAAAATTGACACTAGCAATCTCAAATCTGCAGATTATGGATTGAAGATAGGTTATTAATTTCGGCCGTTAATGTACATGACCCTGTCAGACGCTTGATGTTAAGCCATACAATTCCGCGGGGCTTATAATATCAGTAAACGTCGCTAGTATTTTTTTTTCATCATTATTTAGATTTGATGCCATGTTAATTCTATTGTACATTCCTATGAGTTCTAAACTAATTCCCTAAGGGCCGTACGAGTACATACCAAACCAGCAAAATCTTAAAACTGCAAATTTGCCAAGGCGGTGCCGACTACGAATGCATTCCATTAAATTTTCGTCTTCAGAATTAGGTAAGTCGATGACGGTCTTAGCAAACTTCTCCGACGCCCATATTCCGGATTGGAATGAGTTATTGCTGGTATGAGACGTGAAAGTCAGTTATTTAGAGCTGGCAACTTCGATGATCGAAGGCTGGCAAGTTCACAGTACTTACACTAGTGCAATTTCACTATACAGTATTGTTAAAATGACGTGCTTCGATTGTCACACAGACAGATTGAGACATGCTTTGAAGCAGCTGTTACTATAAAAACCGATATCAGAGCAACTTTACGTTACAGTCCAGGCGGTCAGCAGATTTCTATCCTTTTTGCAAGGCATCCATCCATATGTTTAGAACAAAAGTGTATTTTAAAGGTATCCGTATCTTAATCAACACAACAATCCAAATAACAGATTCCTAAGTTGCGCTTCAATGCACATCGTCTATTCTAAATAGAAGGACAAACCCCTCGCTGAAAAATTTGATTACGTGAAAAAGTATTCTCGCAGTCCACAAAGGAAACAATTTTAATTAAAAAATAAAAACTGATGAGAGAAATGAGCGAATAGCTTGACTTGAAACATCATTATTAAATTTTGAGCGTAGAGTGTCGCAGGAGAGGAAACTTTTTAATTTTCCGTTTCGGATTCACTAACTAAAATACTGGTGAGTTGATTATAATGGTGGGGTGGTGGTTGTCTCGTGGATATTTCGGTTTTTGTTTTTATAACGAAAACGTAATTTAACTCAGCAGTATGCGGAAACAAGCTGTCAATATTACAAAAAGCAAATATGGGTACCACAGCGTTCAGGGTGGTAACATATGGGTATGGGGTTTTTTAAATTGTGTTAATTTTACGCCAACTGTGAAAAAATTTGTCTCTACCCTTTTGACTTTCGAAGTTACGCAGGAAATTTCTCGATTCACACTTCAACATACAGTGGCCCGATTCTCGCCCATGAAATGGGTGAGAATCGGGCCACCGTGCTAGCTTCATCATCTCGGCGAGTTAGGGACATAGTTAGTTATTTTATCGTCATTATTAACGTATTCCCATCACTAGGTCATTATTGAAGCAAGACAGCAGAAAAGACTGTTAACAATTGTGTGCGAGTCCGACACGCATTTGAGCGAATTTTTCTATCTAACCTCGCTAACTATTGCTAAATATAACATTTATAACTTTTGTTATAATTGTCACTCCGAACCATAACTTCAAAGCGTTCGTGCGCCGACAGATAAATCAAACTAAAACTCAAACAAACTCGCACGACGCAAAATGTTTATACAAACCCTTGCAATTAGTGGAGATGGATTAGGATTGAGTTTGAGTTTATCGTTAGCGATTATTTGGTTGGGAAATTGTCAAGGCTGCTGCCTGCTTAATTATTCCGGGAGTATGGAGAGGAGTGTAGACTTGTAGAGTATATTTTTGGACACTTTGCAATAATTTACATACTCTGTTTTTACTTTTACATATGAAACAAAAGATTTACTGGTACTTATCTTCGGTCTTAAGTGTACATTATCGGCTCGGTAGAGTTTATTAGTCGTAAAAGCCTCCCAGCAACCCGCACTGAGCCAGCTTGGTGGAGTATGACTCAAACTTTTAGTATGACACCGATTTGATCAGAGCAACTTTATTTTTCACTTCGTTTACGAGTTACTTGAATTCTTGGACATATAAAAATATATACAGGGTGAAATTAAATTAGCCGACCATATTTTGAGGAATGATAGTACCCATCATTGTGAACAACTTTCCCTATGAAACATATGGTCGCAAATGAAAAACATTTTTCGTCCTCCAGTACATTGCCCCGATCAGCTGATTTCAAGTTACTATGGGAGAACCTAAATTTTTTTTCGTTTGCGACCATATGTTTCATAGGGAAATTTGTTCACAATGATGGGTACTATCATTCCCCGAAATATGGTCAGCTAATTAAATGTCACCCTGTATATATCAATATCGTCCAACAACTTCCAGGTTCATACTTATTTTGAAATACTGTAACTATTTTCTTTCACCACGCATTGTCGTCGACACTCCCCGCATCTTTCATTCGAGTTATCACACACAGCCCATTCCAACCGGGGCTGGGGCTGGGGTTGCGGGGGTCTACTCTCACGGGAAAGAATAGTATTTGAACGTATCCTTTCAGTAATTGAATATTGCTGAATCTGTGTACCGGCGATTCGAATGTTTGGAACCCAGAAATCTGCTGCAGCGGAAAATCAGTGTTGTTTGACGTTTTGTTGGGTCTGTTCTGATTCGCAGACGAGTTGAATCAAGTCGTAATGTATCAGTTGAGCTGCATTGTGATAACTTGGTACAATGGCGAGCTTACCCCCAACAAGATATTTCTAGAAAACCGATTTCTTTCTTTTGGGCGTCGTTCATCATATTTGCCTATTCGCTGCTGAGGCTCGTCCTATTATACTGGTTTCGCATCTACTGAATTTTGAAATCAGTTTTTTTATTATTATTATTTTCAACCTGATTTACGAAAGCGCTGTCCACGTTTCTGCATTCGCCGAAGAAATAATCCAGTTTCGAATAAAACCAAAAGAGCAACTTTTGGCAGAGAATGCCGCTGATCACAGGATTCAAATTGACAAATCCTTGCCTGGGTCGAGGGAAAAAAAACAAAATGATGGCTGGGCGCAAGCTGCGAAACGTCGATAGTGTGGATTTGCGGCTATGAAATATTATTAATGGTACCACAGAGGTTGCCAAATACGAACACTGTAAATGCTGCGGTAATTTAATTGACATATCCAGAAATTTTGCGGGTTTTGATGTAATAAAATAACTCTACGTGTTTGCTTCGTCAAAATAGTTTGTTGTTCTAAACATTTGTTAAGAATATAAACTTAGGGAAATGTAAATCGGTGAGTTGTAAGTGGAGCTTTTCATTGATTGCTCTACGAGACCCGAAGTCTATCTCTGTTTATACAACAGGTTCATTCATATACAGATACCTAAATAATGCTTCTTCTGGCTTTTACTATAGGTCCATGCCATGGCCCACTCTTGCTTCAAATATTAGAAATTAGGATGTACTTTTCTAATTTATTCAGCTCAATGTTTACATACCATTCTCATACTCCATTGAATCCTAACCAAATACCGAACAATGCCTATTATTTTTCGTCCTTCAACTTAATCATTTAATACATCAAAGGGCTCCGGCCGTCCACTTAGGGCCCGTTTTATCAGGCCGCGACGCGAAACATCAGTCAGGCTATTATCCGGCTAGAAGACATTATGCCCACGTCTTTAGAAGGGTCAGGCTCGATAGCTCAGCGGTGCGATGGCAGCCAAGGAAAATTGGAGTCTGAAAAATAAGTATCTTAAACGAAATTAATAAATATAGCCGTGTCTATCTCAACGATACATGCAATACTTGTTTTCAAAGTATAACTTTCTTGAAAGTAAATATATTTTTGGGTTAAAGTTATTAAGAATTTGCGCGGGTGTTCGGGTTTTTTTGTATCTTTGCTTTTGGCGTTATTCTTAGCGCGCCTTTTAATTTAAAAATTGTGGACTTTGGTGTGAATCAAATCTCTCCACTCCTCTCCTCATATGCCCGCCATGTGCCGCCTCTCTTCACTATGAAGATTGGCTACATAAGCCACATGTGAGCCCACGGGCGACGTCTACATACAAGTTGAGGCGGTTACCGTGACCGAAATCGGTCGGACGGATCACATCATCATTTTTGTGTTAGTCGCCCAAAACACTATGGTCCACTTGGGTTGACATAACACTTAGATTGTATGAAATCTAACCCGTATTACCTTCGATCATAGTATAGTTATATATGATCGAAGCGTATTGCACATAAAATATAATTTTCCCTGCTTGGTTTAGGAGCTCATATCACAAGATTTCCAGCGTGTTGCCAGCGCAATATCTTACGAAATGAGAAAGTAATACATAAAATTAAATGTAAAACCTCTATAAATAAACGCAATTATCGTCATTTTCTTTGTCCTGAAGTGTTCGCCCCATGTCAAGGGTCCTATTTTGAGATAAAGGGCGTATTATCATCATTGGTGAATGGTGAATAAATTAGCCTCAGCTCCCTATTATTATTTACGTTCCATAATATTGTTCAATGCATGCAATAAACAAACATCATTGATGCGGATATTTCTGTAAGGGCAGAGCTACATTTGTAAGTATAGTTAGCATAGTCTATGCTAGATTATTTGAGATAAAATATCATTAACCCCAGATTGACCTTCTAAGAAAATGTATGTATGAGTAACGGAAAGCGCAGCTTTGTAAAGCGCGTCTGAAAGGAGATGCTTGCCGCAGGTAAAACAGATGACAGTTTAAAAGTAAATCAATCGCATTCACAAAATTAATCCGCAGTCCGCACATTGCAATTCATCCAGTCCTCGAGTTTTCCCAATTACGACGGAGCGACTATTACCCCCGCAAGCCTCCCCCTCAAAATCATAACCCTATCCAACCGAGACTATCTAGATTACATGGAAGAACTTCATAGTAATTTGGCCAATTTATGTGAACGTAATCGCCGAACAAACAGGGGATGCTAAGAGTTACCGGGCTCACGCTATTGGCGTGGGGCCAAACTACTTGTCGGGAGGTGGTAGTAACCACTCTATAGATAGGTACTCTATATGCGGTCCAAATTTGGAATTTAGAATACACGTTGTTAGAGCCACCTGTTTCAGTTTGGAAAGTTTGCTTCGAAGAAATCTCTTGCCCGTAAACATCTTTATTTTATATATTTTTTGTCTGTTTTCCACTTAAACAATCAATGTTTTCCATAGTTTTATACAATCTAATGTATAGCTTCGGTCTTATCGTTTAGGTTAATTTGTGTGTTTTCAAAAGCGAGCGTGACAAATTAAAACGCACTGGCAAACGGTCGGACACCAATAAGAAAAATAAAATAGTTGTTAAATAATTCACCAAGTTAAAGACTAAAAAAAACTGACTTCATGACCTATTTATTTGTATTTTATCTATTTATTTGCATCAGCGCACACACACACAGCATAAAACATAGAAGATACTTAGCGCTAAACAAAATAACATATAAAACATACAGACACAGATAATTTGCACTAAGATAGATAAGATATAGGTACCAAAGTACCTATATCGCACTAGAACTGAGGGTGGTGTGGCATCTGCAAAAGGGTTCTGACTCAGCATGTGCCTGAGAAGTAGACTCCTCAGACGCTGATCTTCCGTCAGTACCGGAACTTAATACTGTACCTATTACTTAATACTGTTCGCGGGGGAAGCGAATGTCGTCAATGAATTCTCAGAATTCATTTAAATGTCAGTCAATGTCCGTAAGTACCACCAAGTCACAGAAAGGCAAACATACGTAATTTTGGTTACCTGGATGACAGTTTTTCTATGTAGAAACCTAAGTTCTTATACGTTTCCAGATTTTCAAAAAATGTAACCTACCTGAAGGTTCACCCTTTCATACAAAAAAATAATTGTCATAAATAATAGGACCAATTTCGAGGTGACACACATAAAAAATCATACAACCGAATTGATAACCTCCTCCTTTTTTGAAGTCGTCGGTTAAAAATAGGCGACTATGCCTTCCGCTTCCGGTGCAACATGGATTATCTCAAATAAGCAAATTACCTTTAAAATACTAGCCAAGTTTCGCATTGAAATTGGATAGTGATAGCACGCAGGGCCGACGGAAGAAGTTGGCAAATCAATTTGAAAGTTGCCCGTACCCGGCCTTCTTTGTAATAGGCTTTGTTCCAGCTTCGTCTGTTCGGTACTTGAGAGATTTCCGACGAAATCAAACTTGTATATAAGAGTTGCCCTTTTTAAAGAGTCCTCAATTGGCTGAACAACAAGGTTGTTGTGCGTTTGTTATGTTATGATGATGCAAAGTTTTGATGTTAAGTTTATAAGCCGTTGATCAATTCTATGACCGACATTTAGAAATTTCTGAGTTTGGTTATTTGGTGTTTATTTGTGTCATTGTTGAAACTCCAAATTGAAATTTAAAGGACATGTGCGTCCATCTTTTCCGTCCTACCTTGAACGTAAATCGTCCTACAATCTGCCGACTGTACTTTTGCTTTTCAAATTATTTATTTTAAGAGAAAAGTTTTCAAAACTTTTCTTTTTATTCCTACCATTATTTAGCAGCCAGTTATTCAACCGGAACAAACAGCTTCTTGTCAACAAACAACTTTGTTGGAAACACAACAACTTTTAATGAGCATGAAAAACTTTTTTCTTTTTGTTTTTTAATCTGCTGTAAATAATGTCGATTTGCAAGGTGCTTGTCTTGTGATAATATGAAGTATAATATATCATAAAATAATGATACTGAGAAAGTATCAGTAGATACCTATTTGATAAAAATACAAAAGGACCTGAAGAGACTTTCCCGCCAGACCCGTGTCTGAAGTTGGTACATCAGCAATGTACATTGCGTTTTGCATACTACTTAATTATGTATAACCACAATTACACACACACAATATAGGTAGCTACAATTTTTGCAATGCAAATCCGATACCATTCAGATAAATCTGAATTTTCAATCAAATACTCCGGAGTGAACTTTATTTTACCTATATTATAAGTTGTTTCGAAACGGTCATGGTAATTTCTCGGATCAAATTAGGTGCCTAATCAACACTGATTAGGAACCTGATCATAATTAGCATTGGTTAATTGATCGTGATGGGAGTACGGGCTGTATCTCTTCGGGTCATCTGTGAAAGTGTACAGGGCCAGTTTTATCCCTATTTACAGTTTTCTCAAGAGATTAAGCCGTCAAAGAACAAGCGATGCGGCGATGCTAGCCCCCTGATACGCAAAATGGTATTTTGTTTATTTATTTATTTAATTTTCTCTTTACATATTATTTAACAAAGGTTATTTAACACTTACCCATATATATGATTCCCACGCACGATGTTTAGGTACCGACAGAATATCAGCGTTGCAGGACTTGCTGCAAGTCCTGTAGCGCATGCTGAGTCGGAACCCATTTGCTGTTACGGTACACACCACATGGGGAACTTGGTCATTTAATTTGTCTATTTAAAAAAAAATGTGTTGTGTATAATAACAGTAAATAAATGGATATTCTAATATTCTATTCTATTCTATTCTATAATGGAGCATTGAATCACTGGCTAAAAGTGGGCACAGTAGTGCCTCTGCCACCATGTGTGGGAAAAGGCGTGACGCTATGTCATAACCATCATAATATCAAATTAGCAATCACAAATCAGCTGTTTGCCCGGCACAAAACGTATGGAGAAGTGATAAATAAAGTTGCTGTAATCAAATCGGTTTCATGGTGAAAGTTGGTCAAAATGATGTCACTAACAACACCCTTAATAAGACTACACCTTTCTTTTATACCCTGTATTTGACAGCAGGGTGTAGACATGAATATAATTTAATATAATGTACCTCGAAAATGCGATATGCTATAGCTCGTCTAAGTCTAACTCTAGGTAGGTACTTTATACCCCTGTACTTTAGTTTAGACATAGCCTCGCTTAATATTCTGGTTTTGCAGGTTTGTATGTAACATACACGTTGTTAACGCTCGTATCGTATATCGAACGGCAGCCGACGTCTTATAGGGCTGTATTAACCACGTTATAGGCCATATACGTCTGTTGTTACTTCAGACTATTTGGGATCACGGGTGGGTGAAGGTAAGTCTACTTACTTTACACAATGTAAGGTAAGTAGACGATCTTAAAAGTGGTCTGGAATGAGCTAAAATATTTTTTACCGAAATCGTATAGCATACCATAACATAGCGTTACACCTTTCCCATCCGGGAACCATAACAATAATTGACCTTTTAGCCAGTTATTCAATAATCAGCACTCAGTACTCCAATTGCGAGACAGGGTGTTACCCCGCAGATATGGAACAATGAAGTTTTCCTAACGTTTTCCATCACCACCGCAGTCATCGTAAATCGTAGAGTGCGTCCGGGATAATGGTGCGCATGAAGGGTGGCGTGACGGTAGCGACGACCGAGACGGTAGCGTGCGAGTTCCATGGTTCTGCCAGTATTTTTATTGGCAATACCATGGAACGACAAAATGCCTACCTGTCAAATTAGTTTCCGCCTCTCTCACTCAGCGCGCAGTATGGGAGTGGACGCACTCTAGTATCCTTCTAAATCACCGTCATACCAAACCGCACCGTATATCCGGCAGTCAATAAAATCGAACGCTCCTATCGCGCCAAAGTGCATACTCGGAGTTTGCACGTTGCAGTCAACTCTAATTAATGTTTCCTCCTGCATGGGACTAGGAAGTTGCCTCGTTAAATCTAGACCTAATGAAGTGCTCAAAACCGTTGAGCGGGCGTATTCTACTGAGGCGATAGCTTTCTGTTCTCTCTTCTAAATCACTTATTGCAACATTGTGGTTGTAAAGTTCTTAAGATTAGGAGTCCTGAATATGGGCCCTGTAAGGGCAATGCAAACGCAGCGTCAAACCTTTATCCATACGGGGTGGCAGAGGCATTCTAGAGCCAGGATTAGCCAGTTATTCAATACTCGATTTTGCGTGACGTACTAGCCCATCGCCCCGCAGCTAAAGATTCCATAAGATGCTTTCACATTTATAACAACAAAAATATTTTATAATAAAAACTAACCCACACTCCTATAAAATAATTAGCAACCTTACTGAGTCTGAACGCGGGCATAGCAATCTTAGGTAGGATTCAAATCTTCAATTAGTGTTTACAGAATAGACCTTCCTTTGGCGAAGTTGTTTGAAATTGGCGGTTTTTGTAAGAGACGCTCGCTGGCGAGAGCTTTTTGGGCGTCTCACACTCGAAGCTCGTCAGTCGTTATAAGTTTAGTTGTGCTTAATATACTCGTAAGCAATTGTTAGTTAGGAAGGGACCGTTTTGTTTGTCTATTGTCGAATGCTCGGGCTGCTGCTCAACGTGCCGCTACAGGCGTTGTCAGGAGCATGATTCTCGCGCATTCGATATACGATATCTACACCTATATCGAGTGATTTCGTATGGGTCTAAAAATCCGTATATCGAAGGTGCGAGAATCGACCCGCAGCGGGCCGATTCTCGCGCCTTCGATGTACGGATATCGAGACCAATATTGACAGATTCCCATACGAAATCACTCGATATAGGTGTAGATATCGTATATCGAATGCGCGAGAACCATGCCAAGACAATGATAGAGGGCCGGTTTCTGAATAAAGAAATACTTAAGGTCCATTTGCACCAAAAACACTAATTGTGATTAGCGCGTTAATGACAATAAAATTTTACATATTTCATACATTTTAACAGCTGCTAAATAGAATTATGAAGCTAATCGTAATTAAGTTTTTGGTGCAAGTGGCCCTAAGTATCGGTATGTCCCGTTCCCTTTTGTGACATGCAGAGACGGAACGATAGTTAAGTATTTGATTGGTACGGAGGAGTATTACTTTGAATGGCATTCAATACCTTAAGTTATTAGTTATGTAGCCGGTATTCATTCTCCGACACTTAACTCAGCGACATTAATTCCCGATTTCACCAACAGTTAGGGGACACTTAGCTCTTTTTCAAAACTGTCTAGCGAGTGTAGCCTAGATGACCCTTAAACTTAGGTCAAAGTGAATAAACCGCCAGGTGACCCCTAAAAGGAATGAAAGTGTCCCCTAAAAGTAAGGGATTGTTGGTGAAATCGGGCATAATTTACCCATACGCGGTCGAAGAGGGACAGTTGTACCAACTTAGAAGGTGACATGGGGCTAGCCCATTGCTGGATTGATTTCTCAGTTTGCTACACCTACTTTACGAGCACACAAACCAAACGATGGAACAATCTCACCCATAAACATTTCCCGCGCAATCAGCGACGCAATCCACAAACAAAACTAACCGCCTAGATCCAGGAGGTGCTATTATGGAGACGCCAACCTGACGGTTCGTATACCACGACTACCGAAGTATGTAAACTCTTTATTAATCTGTGGTATTTAAAAGATTTTGTAAACTTTGCAAGCAAACGTATTGCTACTGCTACTTGAGTTAGAAATACGACATCTATGGCTTTGTAATTCGGAGCTGTCTTCCAAGCGCGAAATCCCGGGTTCAAATCTCAGCTTGGGATCACCAGGTCTTGGATATTTATACACGTATGGATGTGACTGCGCTGTTCCTGGTACCTAAGCCTAAGACACAAGGTACCTAGTGTAGGGCAAAAAGCAATAAATGTGCATAAGTTCATGTTTTAGTTACCGGGCCAGTTTCATAATGCGTTAATTCCGACGAGATTTAGAACCGTACACCATTCACAAAATAAAAGGCCCGTTTTGACAGTTCACGCCCATGAAGTTTTAACCCCTAACTCGTAGGTTTTCCTAGGTGCAACTTGTACGCTTTGCTTGTACGCAACAGTTGGCTTTTATTACCTACGCATTAGGGGTAACAACTTCATGGGCGTGAACTGTCAAAACGGGCCTTTTATTTTGTGAAGAGTTTAGTTGGTTTATTTTTTCTAAATATTGTGTTTATGTAGGAATCACAGTCGGAAAGCGCGTCTAGTTCTAACTATTCTGATACGTAGATGCAAAGTCAAGCGCCGTGCCGTACCGTCTTCCGTTCCGGACGGCATCAAGCCCCGGTTCACGGCAAATGCCGTAATTACGAGGCATATTTTCTGCGGCAGCTGCCGTATCGGCGGTTCACGCGATGGTTTGATGCATTATGCAAAAGCGCAGCCTTAACTTAGATGTTATCTTGTTTACGAAATTGCGCAAATTTGCCAAAGTGTACTACTGGGTAGTGTACTATTTTAATGTAAATAAAGGGGTTTTTTTTATTAATAAATTTATTGATCTAATAACTTTCCTGTAGCACCAGGTATGATAAGATTTTCTTATTTCTTCAGTACCTGAATCTGAATTCTGGAGACGCCATAAATAACAAACTGAACTAACCTGACAGGTTTTGTCCTATTCTCCAACTGGTTTAATTAAATTACTTATTTATTTAAGAATAATATTTATTTTTCATAACATTTTGTTGTAACTCTTGAATTGCTTTGCCAAGCTGACCTTATAATACAAAAGTTTATTTTTATTTTTTGGCTGTCTCTTTACGTCTTTCCAAACCAATATACCTACCTAGATGGGTCATCATTATATTTTAATCATAAAGTAGGTATAATGATGATCCATCTATGTATATCTATATTTTCTTTAATCCATCCATCTATGTATATCTATATTAGAAATCTGAAAAATAAACAGAGCTGCGCTGCATTCGGCGTAAAAGCCAAAAGGTCTGCATTTCAGTTTCAATTAGTGTCAATTTTAATTGGACCTCGGTAGCTTTTGTGGTATAAATTGATTCTAGGAAAGCTGACTTATTGATAGATTTATTAACAAAACACAAAGGTACGGCTATGTTGACTCCTATAGAGCAAAACGATTTTGAAAGGACATTACCTACTTGACTACGGAAGTTAGACCAAGTGCTGCCTAGAATGCTCACATAGTGCAATTTGTTCCTTAGATCATCATCATCACTAATCTGTAATCCAAAGCGCATACAAATCTATCACAGAAGTCCAAAGAGAAACAGTATTTTGTTTTGAGTATTTTCGTAGAAAAAAGTGATTTAATAGCAACAAAATATGTACTAATACATTTAATTACAAGTTTATTCATACGAAACACGAAACATAATTTCTCCCCGACCTAATACAATTATAATTAGACGCACATAACTGTTTCATATAGTTGATTTGTACGTTTGTTGCTATTAAGTTCGTTTTTCCTATAAAAATATTCAAAACAAAATACTGTTTTTCTTTGGACTCCCGAGAAAGATTTTTATGGGCTTTAGATTTACAGATTAGTGATGATCTGAGGAACAAAATCTAATTTAAAGAGCATTCTAGTCAGCACTTGGTCCAGTTTTATGCAATCTCCTAAAGATGTTACCTAATGATATAAGAGCGAATATCTCATAGGGTTTTCATTTGTTTGTAATGCTAATATATACTTTTCAAAGTTTCGTGCAATTCAGGGCATGTCCTCTTACTGAATAAGGAAGTGCGACTGAACCAAACAATATCAATGCCGTACAGCAACAGAATCAATAAATCGGTCGGTCGTGGCCCGCGGGAGTTGGACGGCATCAATCACGGCACAGACCCGTCTCCCTGGAGACTCCGACTATCCAGCACCCATAGCATGCCAACCGCAAGCGGGGTCACGTCACGAAGCGAGAGAGTGAAGGACAGAGCACGCCCTGGAAGTATTTTGGACCCCAATAAATGTCAAACTACGGGACCAATTTTAGTATTTATTTTTGTTATCGAAGCGAAATTTTGTCATCTTTGATTCACTCATACACTATTTCTTACAATTACTGTTTTTTTTTCAAATTAAACGTAAAAAACTGGAAGTCCCGAAAAACGGGTTTTTGCCCCTCCTCAAGTTAGCACAAGCTTTATTTGTTCGGAAAATTGGGTGTAGCACTACTGAATAGCCACAAACAACATACTTAAGTTTCGTTGAATTCGGAATTTTCTCTAATTTTGTATGGACTGAATCTCTGCCCACCGGGTATATGGAACATAAGGATATGCTACAAATTAGTTTCGTGTAACTTACGGTCTGTCCTTCACCTCCCGCGACAAAACCTGCCCCCGCCCTTGGCATGCTACGGGTGCTGTAGTATCGAAGAATGGTGAGCTTGCTGTGGCTTGACCTATTTTGACGACTGTGTTGGCTACACCCCTAGACATTTATCACGTAAATACGATCGATGGCAATACAAAATGTATGCGATTTCATATTTGCTGTGAAAAGGATCTTGAAAAGTTTTTTACCTTGAACCTAAGTGAAAAAATAATCTTGCAATGCCCTTGCATGGGCCTGCGCCGGCCTTCCACTAAAAAAGGGAAATTCTTTGGAAAGGCGTAATGTAAATTTCTGATAGAAGATCGTAAACTCACTCTCAACTCGTGATATCATGAACATTTAGGCCAAAATGACGGTTTCACTATAATAAACTGTTATTTCCACTTATATTGTGAAAGCACCTTTTACCCAAAGGTCCTTACTCCACTAAGAAATTTTTCCAAACAAGCTTCCCGATATTAAAACGACTACAATTCCAACCGATAAAAAAATACATTATGACAAATGATCTGCCAAGCCCAGCATAAATATAGGATTAAAACGCATAGAGCAAAGCTTATAAGCGGTCGAAATTAAACGCAATTATTCACCGGCTAAGCCCTTTATCGGGTGCAGTAAAAAACAATAAATTCGCAAGGAGGTTTACAGCCGTTTGCCCCGCGATCATGCAAGCCGCTCGAGGGACCAAAGAGCTATTACTAAAAGACGTGCGACTATTCTAAGGATGTTGTAGAAACAAGTAGAATCACACTAATATAATATATATACGAGTAATATTATAAATGTGAAAGTTTGTGTGTTTGTTTGTGAGTCTTCTACGCTGAAACGGCTCGATGGATTTGAATGAATTTTGAAATGTGTATAGATCATACCCTGACTTAAATAATAGGCTATATTTTATCCTGAAAAATAATCACTGATCCCGTCCACGGGGGTCCAAAGTTTGTATGAGAGTCTGTCAGTTTTGAAGTTATAGTCTTCAAATTTTGTGTTTAACATGACGATTAAAAACTAATGAACACATGTCTCAGCGTTTTGTCCTAAGGGTTGAAAAGGGGGATGAAGTTGTGTATACAAAGTCAACGTACAGCGCAAACCGCTGGGTCTGGAGACTCCAAATTTAGCACATAGGTTTCTTACGTAGTCTAGAGGTGCACTAAGAAACGATTTTTCAAAGGGGCGGGGCGGGCGGAAGCTAGTGAAACAAATATTCCATCAATGTTCCATTTGTCGTGACAGGGGGCTAGCCCATCGCCGCAGCTATGGAGTATTGAAGGTTTTCACGATGTTTTTCATCACCGTTAGAATGTCCGTATAATGTATTTTTGATAAATTACTTATCTCATTGGTTGGTCAACAACGGGATTCGAACCTGCATCTCCTGCATGAGAAGCAAGCGTTAAATAAAATAATAGCTGTTTAATGCAAATAAAATAGCTTACTGATGACTAAAACGTATTCATATACTAAACATTTGTATACAAGCAGATGTTACACAGGCTTCTGGCCTTGGACACAATGCTGATATCCTGTGTCGTCGTCGGATCTAGAAAAAGCGACGTCACTAACATTCACCTGGGGAATAGTTTTCTTCCCAGTCTTTACTTTACTTTATACTTTATTGCACACAAAAAATACATTATGACAATTAAAAATGGAAATGACATGTACAAAGGCGAGCTTATCTCTATCGAGAGATTTCTTCCAGCAAACCCAGGAAGGAAAGGATAAATAAATCAACAATAGGTAGATCCAAGTGTACAACATCAAATACTTAAGTAAAAAAATAAATAATATAAAAAAATAATAATAATATAAACTACATACAAATACGTACATATATACCAGAATTAATGGATATAAATAGGAAATAAAACATACATAAATACAAATACTTAAAGTCTTGGTTCGGACCCGGACATCTAAGACCTGGAGATTGCTTTTTGGTCCTCCCCAGCCAGGATTCAAGCCCGGGAGCTCTCGCATAAGAGGCGGAACCCCAAATTGCAACGCCACATCGTCCGAAAAAACGGCACTCAATTTCTCACGCTCTCCAGAATAGGCGCCCTCTAGTTTATAGCTAAAGCCGCAACTACCGGCAATTAAGTACTGAAACTCAATTACATCACAACAACTCGGAAGAAAATACGTGGTTGCGCCAGCTTAACGAACTACTCGATATAAAATCGAAGCGATATTTTCAAAATGGCATCGCTGAACTTAATTGTGCCTTTTTAACCCCCAGCGGTTTAGTTAAGGGATGTATAAGTATGAAACTTCTGTCTGTGTATGCGTATGTTTATGGGTGTATCTGTGTGGCACTCTACAATCAAACGGATGGACGGATTATAATGCAGTTTTCTGTAAATGGTGGTAGACTGTACTGCGATGGTTCCTAGGCATGTTTTATCAAGTTCGGTTGTTAACAAAGACGGCCCAGTTTCACTAAGGATAACTTTTTATTAATAAGGGGCTGGTTTTTTAGGGTTCCGTACCCGAAGGGTGCCAAACGGGACCCTATTACTGAGACTTCGCTGTCCGTCTGTCCGTCCGTCCGTCCGTCTGTCACCAGGCTGTATCTCATGAACCGTGGTAGCTAGACAGTTGAAATTTTCACAGACGATGTATTTCTGTTGCCGCTATAACAACAAATACTAAAAATCAAAAGAAATTTAATATTAAGGGGGGCTCCCATGCAACAAACGTGATTATTTTGCTCATTTTTGCTCGATATTGATAATGGTAGCAGGTAGACGCTTAAAATGTTCACAATATATTGAGTATATTATTTACTTAAAAAATAAATAATTAAATTAAAATTAAATTAATATTTAGGGGGGCTCCCATACATTATTTTTTTGCGGTTTTTTATAGATAATGGCACGGAACCCTTCGTGCGCGAGTCCGACTCGCACTTGGCCGGTTATTTATAGTTTCGGGGGTGTTCGTTGTGTTATTACCTGTGGTTGTTACAGAGACTATAATATTCAATTGACTGCGCCTGCGGGGTAATGCGGCTCGCCAAACGTTTGTTGTATTCAACAAACGTTCGCATACGCAACATATGCACGATGACGGGCCGCCAGACAGTTTTGCAACGGCTGACCAATCACAACTCTCTTACCTCGTCCCCCGCCCCGCCCGTAAATCGGTGAGTTGTGTTTCAAACGAAAATGTATCTACCTATGGGCTCTCCACTGGATAAGTGCTCCCTATGTTGTTATGTACAGAACGTGCTATACAAAATGGTAGTTAGACTACGCGGTGTCTAGTTCGTAATTTACACGACCCATTTACACGACGCAAGTTTCTTGCCTGTTGCATACAATTAAATTGAAGCAATAAATGACTTGTATGGTCTAAACCACACGTAATATTCTTGATTTGTTATACAAGTTTTGCTTCAACACTTCTAGAGGTGTAAACAGCACATTGTGCTATATTTCCTAAGCAATTCTTGTATTCAATTTCTTCGAAAAATTCGCCAACGCAAATACGTGCAATACTTGGAGCAACCCACTATAAAATGGTACACGCACATACAAGTCAGTGTTTAGACAAGTCAAAACTTGTAAGCAATAATCGCCTAAACATAATTGAATTGGTGTAAACAAAAGACATTTGCAATAATTTCTTGTCAAGACTTTCATACAATAATTGCATTCCATTTTTTTACTTATACCCGCGTGTAAACAGTTGCTTACAATTCTTGAAGATCAATTATTGCGCGTGATGTATTGCATTCAATTATTGCCCTTGTATGTACAAGAAAATGGCATCATGTAAATGGGCCTTTATAGTTCCGTATACATACATGCCTTAGCCCCTGACTCGAATGCTTCGCTCCGTACAATGACATCAACGAATATCGACAAGAGCCCAGTCACACGTTTTAGACATCCTCGGGCTACCCAGTCTCGAATAAGCCTGTTTCAAACCAAGTATTCCCATGTATTCGTTGAGGCTTCGAAATGGTACACACGATTGAAATGCTAAGAGCATGGAGGGAAAGAAGAGGTTTTGATATTGGCAAAAAGTAGATAAGAGACATTATTTGCTTGTACATCAAAAAATCTTGCATAATCGATTTACTTACTTCGACAGCTGTTTCTTTTAGTGTTCAGAAATCTAGAATTACACGTTTTAAATCGTTAGTAGGTGACGTAGGTAAATGGTCACGTAACAATATTAGGGGTGGCATGAATATGGAATGGAGTGTGCCCATTCGGCGAGTTATTAATTTTTGACAGCTAAAATATAAAGAAATGTTAAAGATTTGATAAATTAGGTATGACTATGAATACTATTGCATATTTCTCCCTGACCCCTGGTTTTCGAGACACTGATCAAAGTTACTATTTGCCGGTCAATTTCAGCCAATCACGTGCTGCTATCAGCCAAGGGCCTACTCATTACATCAGTGGATACTGGAGGCTGGATAGATAGATGAGAATCTTCAGCAAGGACAGCAAATTGTGAGACGAAATAGGTAAGTACACTTTTTATGATAATGGCAGCAGTTTCTATGACAGCTTGATAAGAAATGGGCGTCACCCTACTTTTGTATGCGCATAGTAGGTTTTATTAGACCATAGTGCGACACAAGTATGTTGGCGTTGAGCCAGGGCCTGCTCTGACGCGCCGCGGGATTGTCAACCGAATACTTAAATCTTTACGTTTCAGGTGTTTAGGGATTCGTATATCCAAACATAAAAGCACCTAAGGCAGAAGAACATAAGAAAACATAAGGATATTATATTAGCAACAAACCTAAACGTATATTGGCCATTGCTAAAATCTAAAGATAAAGATAAAGACTTTTACTTGCGATACTTTTTATTTTGGTTATACAAAGGTATATATATAAGGATATAGTTTCTGTCAGATACACACATCCAGCTAATTAAATTATAGCATGCAAAAACAATTATGACATAGAGTCACTTAATTTTAAATAGAAGGTAACAAATTAGTCAAAATTTACAATTGACACAATTTTTAACATTATGTTCTAGGAATAGCTTAATCGAGTAGAAAATATGTTGCATTAACCAAAATCTTATAACTTTTTTAAATTTCTGTTTGTTACTTATAATTTGGAGGTGACTTGGTAATTTGTTCCAAATTGCTGTGCACATAGCGTAGCAGTTTTTCTTAAATCTTGTACTTTTTGGGATCACATCAAGGGTTAGTTTGTTAGGTTTTCTTAGACTCCTAGACGATAGGTTTTTCGCTTCTGTGAACAATTTTCTATTTTGCATCACGAATGTAGTTACTTCTAGAATATAAAGGCAAGGTAGAGGCAATATATTTAGAGCTATAAATAATTGTTTACATGATACGTCTGGGGCAACTCCTACGATTGCTCTAATACATTTCTTTTGAGCCACAAATGTCTTGTTTACGTCTGTGCTGTTTCCCCAAACAAGCAACCCGTATCTCAATACTGACTCTACGTATGCATAGTATGCTGCTATTGATGTGTCTCTGCTAGCCACTCTAGTCAGTTTACCAAGAGCATACGAAAACCTATTTAATTTATTGCAAACGCGGTCTATTTGAAATTTCCAATGTAATTTATTATCAATGTCAATACCCAAAAATCTAACGCATTCAGCACATTTAACGATTATATTATTATATGATACATTAAGATTATTTATATTATTAAAAATTGATATAACAGGTTTTATTAATATTTATATTCAAATTATTATAATTTAGCCAATTAATAGTATTTAATATTACGTCATTTAATTCCTTTTCATGTATTGATAATGAATGTTGTTTTGGTGTTGTTATAATTACTGTTATGTCATCAGCGAATAATATATTTCTATACTTAGTAATTTCAGTAATATCGTGTAGAGCAGAAATAGTAGCGGTCCGAGTACACTACCTTGAGGCACGCCGAATTGATTAAGTTTAGGTTCGGATTTGTAAGTTTTTAAATTCCTTGCGGCATCTATTCTATCTTTTCACATGGAACTCTTGTAACCCGCAGCTGATCCTGTCATTCCCCACGTTGCTGGACCAGCCTTTGCTGCCGTCCACCTGTCCTCTTCCTTCCTACTCGGGGCTAGGGGGAAAAGTCAGAAACGTCGCACCCTTGTGGTGAAGTGACATAAGTTGCATCAGTAATTATGGTGAAGAAACTATATATAATCTAGGGAAACATTTTCCCATAAGGGTCGTTAGAGGCACAGCTGTCATGTAGTACTTATTAGATAATCTTTATTCACTCAAACGAAAAACGGCGGCCTGCAGTTATCAACCTTAAAACTAGTTAATGAAGTTCAAAACCTATTAAAAGTTGAACAAACAAAAATCCTTTAAAGGACCTTGGCTTCTGTACATATAGATTGAGTTTGTGCGATCCGTGCACCATTATTAAAGATGTAGTTACGTTACGTAAAGTTACGTTACGAGCCACCTACCGTGGATCCAAACGCAGCCACGACGACGCGCAGTAACAAAACGCGTGCGTGGTGTTTGCGCGAAGCGCCGCCGTGAGAGGGCGTATTATTCAAAACAAAAGAAAGAACGTTAGTTGGAGTTGGAAAAAATGTGCGCGCGTGTGACCCACGAATATTCTAATTAGACTTTATTTACATTACATTGTTTTGTAGCTCCGTGAGCAAAAATACGTGAAAATCTATTGTGTCGTGCCCCTAAACAGCTAAAACTACTAAAACAAGAACAATTGGAGAAAAGGAAATAATCGCTTAAGTGCGGGTCGGTATCGCACACGAAGGGTACCGTACCATCGTACAACAAATCAAAAGCACTTAAAATAAACAGTTTCAGTCAAGATCTCCATTTTGAAATGCGTAAGTGTATCTAAACACGTCTCTTGTATCGGGGCCCCCTTTAATTTGCAATATCTCTCGTATTTCAGTATTTGTGGTTGGTGCGGCAACAGATATACACATTCTGTGAAAATTTCAGCTTTCTAGCTATTACGGTTCGTGCAGACGGACCCGGTGACAGACAGGACGGACGGACGGACGGACGGACGGACAGACGGACAGCAAAGTCTCAGTAATAGGGTCCCGTTTGGCACCCTTCGGGTACGGTACCCTAAAAAGGAACCCTTATAGGATCATTTTGTTGACCGTCTGTCTGTCTGTCCGTCTGTCACGACCACTTTTCTCAAGAACGCGTGGAGAATCGTCAAGAATCATGTTGAAATTAATATCGCTTACTCAGGTCTATGGTCCATTGGAGCTGCGAAAAAATTAAACTTCTAGGTCCACGCAATCAAAAGATACCGCGATGTTATGACATAATTTTGCTGAATTTGTATGAAATCAAAACCTATAGGGTACTTCTGGTTGGCCTAGGGTCATAAAATTTGGCACGAAGCCAGGTCTTATAAAGTAAAGGGAAAAATCTGAAAACTGCAAATTTCTGTCTTTCTAAAAAAATATTTAATTTGGTTTACATGGATGACATCACACTTTAGTTTTTATGTGGAAACCTAATTACAAGTGTAACGCTCTCCAAGTGTGATCGGAACCCTTGGTGCGCGAGTCCTTCTCGCACTTGGCCTGTTATTAATTAGTGATTTAAACTGTAATTAATAAATTAAATATTTTTTAACGTATTTTTGTACGTAGACATTTTATTGTAATCACTAATCATACATGCTGGTGACATAGCAGTTGAAAATAAATGACAATAAATCGATCAGACAATAATTGATCGTCATCCTGGGAAACTAGCTCCTAACATGCCGCAAATGGGTCTTAGTTTCGTTCACTGGTCTTAGTGTAAAGCAGTCTGTCCCAGATCGGATCTCATGTGGAAGCCAGGCTTCATCCGCGGTTTGACAGTATACTGTCACAGCGACCACGGCTTTGTCACGTACGCGCCACATTAGTTCGGGTCAACCGCCACCGACACTGCGCGGCGCTCTGGCTTCGAGCCAAGCGATACACCCCCCACTCCCCTCTGCCCCCATGTCGGTGCTGGTGCGAAGTTACTTAGCTTAGATAATGTGAGCATAAGTCATGTTTATTGACTTATGCTCAGTACATATACTTACATGTAAAATGTAATTTTCCTTAGGTTCTGGGTGTGAATGGGTGTAGGCTTCTATTAGACTACGTGCGTGTCTAAGAAATTAGTGTTTCAATTACCGTCTTAAAGCTCAAACCATATGGTGGCCACTCTTTTGGTGGCCGCACCACTGAATGATCTGTTTGGTGATGCATGGAGGGATATTGTGCGAGAGTGTGGCAGGTACTGCGAGAATGATGCTTAACTGTGCTGTATATGTAACTGTCCTCTCTTTATTAGAATTATTCGTAATTTGAAATCGAAATTTAATTATTATGGTATCTATTTATAATTATTTTGTATTAATGGCCATGTATATAGTGTACTGATCTGATGAATGTATTTGTACTATTAATTTATTGTAATGTGATTTAAAATTATGTTTGTGTCGACTTGGTTCGCTGTTATGGCACAAATACTTGTGATAAATAAATAAAATAAAAAATAAATGAGTAGTAAAGCAGTGTGTCTTACCATTCACGAACGAAATGAAAGGAATTCCATAAAATAAACAAGCAGTAAAATTTCCATGGATTTACGTCAGTATTAGAAAGAAAGAAAGTAACAGGTATACTTCACACCCTAATATCTGTGTCCATTAAGTCGTGTTTTATCCACCCCTCATCTACGTTTTATGTTTGAAATGTAATATAGAGTAAAAGCTGTCAAGAAAGTCATTGTCAAAATTTTACGTTTCCCTCCCTTGCATCGACAATATTCCTGATATTCTCAACTTTATGACTCGTAAAAAGGCACCTAAGGGCTGCTTTTTAACTCCTTCGCGCGCCCTTAAAACACAATAAAGTTATGCCGAAACATCTCTGCATTTTTAACTGCAAATTCTTCCTTTTGAGTATAAACAAAAGGCTCTCAGGAAATGTTGGTACATTTATTTTTTTACTTAACAAGCTTAATAAATTCGTGCCTTCGGGCGAAGGCGGGCATTTTAATGTTTTATTTTTAGTTCTTGTCAGTGTAGTCTTTGATCTCGTCAATCTAATTAACAAGATCTACCTGACAACGAAAACATTTACATATGAAAGGCCGAGAAAATACTGGTTTGCAGTCAGTCGCTAATCTTCCCAGCGCACTCAGGGTTATTGACAGGTTAATAGAAAAGTGTAGTCGTATTTCAAGGTTCGGTATATTCCGAAAAAGTTTTACCACAGATACTATAATATTATACTAATACAGACGTATGTATGTACCTTATATACATTTCCATCTGTAATCTGTATTGTACATGTTATATACAAATAAATGAATATGAATATGAATAAACCACCTATAACAAAATATGACACCGGCGTAAACTGAGATGCTACGGAAACTTCTTTAGTTCGAGGCCATTATCGCTTGGTGCAGCGCCATCGAAAAATTGCAAATACCACGAGATGGCGCTAAGATATATAGGATTTATTCCAAGATTAGCGCCACCTAGAAGTATGTTAACTGAAACCATGGCGTTTAAACAAATCTTACTCCTCACGCCATCTCTTTTTACGAAAGGTTACTAATTCTAATCTGTATGGGATGAGCACCCTGTGGTTTTACTAATAATAAAATACTTATTTAATTTGTAATACGTGCCTAAGTATACAGTACTCTACTATGTCCCACTGCTGGACAAAGGCCTCTCTCCCCCTTTTCCACTCTAACTCATCCCTGTATTCATACTCCATAGACCCAATTGACCACTCCATCGTTTTCTGGGTTGGCAACGCTTTATCCTGCATTTTCTGGGAGCGATTCCTTTAAACATTAGGTTCTTACGGCACATCGTCACGTCATTCTTAGGGTTCCGTACCCGGAGGGTGCCAAACGGGACCCTATTACTGAGACTTCGCTGTCCGTTTGTCTGTCTGTCTGCCATCAGGCAGTATCTCATGAACCGTGGTAGCTAGACAATTGAAATTTTCACAGATGATGTATTTCTGTTGCTATAACAACAAATACTAAAAAACAAAATAAATATAATATTAAGATTTAGATTAGATTTATTTATTTTCTACTCAAAAAGTTTACACAATCTTAACCTAGTAACAGAAAGTACATACTTTTAGAAAAAATAAATAAATCATCTGTTTGGACTAGGGCTATAGGTTAGGTTGAGTTCCTAACCTCCTCACTAGGATTCCCTGTGTCGAGGAGATTAAGGGTGGCTCCCAAACAACTAACGTGATATATTTTGTGGTTTTTTATAGATAATGGTACGGAACCCTTCGTGCGCGAGTCCGACTCGCACTTGGCCGACTATTGGATAGTATTAATGAGCAGTAACACCAACAGTAAAATTTCCATGTTCTCGAAAGAGGACCTATCCAAATACTGCCTGCGATTTGGAAGGCGAAACGAACTATACTAAGCAAACTAATTAAAATGGTAAGATTGAAAATGGAATCTGTGGCCACCGCGTAAGAGCTGTCGGTTTTGAGGTTGTCAGTTTAGTGCCTTTAGTCCCTTTAGTTAGTGGTTTTGGCACCTCCCAAATAGCCCTCATTGAGAAAGCTACTAAACATCTGACTTTGGCGAGACTAAACTAAGATATTGAATTACATTCCAGCTAATCTATCCAAACACGCACACATGTAAAAACAGAAAGCTACTTTAGTATCCAAATTGCATTTCACAACAAAACGAATCCATTCTCGCAAAGATAAGATTAAGAAAGAAGTCGTCTTTGGACGCGTTTGCCAAATCTCGGAACGCAATCTTGCGACGACCCGAGCCATGGGCAGAGTATCAAACAATAAACATCGCGCTGCATTTCCGAACCCATCTTCAGAGGTTCTTTTAACCAAGGCTAAAGAAACCTAGGTATGGCTATACACAAATAGGTCATCTGTTGAAATCTTCAAAAATCAAACAAATGCGGATGAAGATCAATATTGGAAAAATTGTTGCTACTATTTGGGCAAAATCATGTCCGCCTTCCCATGATAAAATGAATAATTATAAATGTAGCCCATTAATG
The DNA here is from genome assembly GCA_963457715.1 of Argyresthia albistria. Taxonomy (NCBI): domain Eukaryota; kingdom Metazoa; phylum Arthropoda; class Insecta; order Lepidoptera; family Argyresthiidae; genus Argyresthia; species Argyresthia albistria. The sequence goes on from OY735272.1 coordinate 9,012,182, forward strand.
TCCCCACCGAGAGGAACAGCACACTTCTACCCGAATAGAAGTATGATTGAAGCATTATCCATCAGGCTGGCTGCATCCTCCGTATGGCAGCAGCGTGAGCGTGACTAGTATGTTTAGACCTGCAAACTCATTTGTGAACTTTATAGTATTGCCATTTTTGGGAATTGCATCCGTGCATAGAAGGACGTTTCAAAGATGGCGATCGTAGTTCTGAACTCGGACATTTCATTTCTCTGATAACTTGGTACAGCTGTCCAATCTTCTGGCGATCTTTTGGCGCGTGGTGACTGTGGAGCTGACGCTTGACGACCAATGAGGAATGAATGAATGAAATGACAGGTTGGTTGCATTAGGTAACGTAGAGCTGGCGCTTCCCTGTGATGACAGGTTTGGCTTCCCTGTAAAGTCCATAAATTGTATCTTGATTTAAGAGCAAATGTGGATGCAATAAACGTTATTCTAATTCAAATTCTCAGACAAAAGATAGAATGGAATGGAAGTCTTTAGTCAACCAACCTCCTCAACGGTGGCATTATCTTTTTGTTTATTTAACCCACGATGCGTATATACAGCCTTTTGTTAAAATCTGATACAGCTCAAGCATGTATACCATATTCTACCATGCTTGAGAGTATGAATTAATGATATTACGTTTGGCAGGACCGACTAGCCCAAACCAGTGACTGTTGTCGCCGTGTGTTCGAATTTTAAAACTCAAAGACACGCCAAGTTCCGTTTAACAATAATAGCAGAATGAGGACAGCGACGGGCCAAGGAGGCTGTAGAATGGAGACGCCATACGCAGTTTACCCCTCTGAAGCATAAGCCGCCCCGCACCAGTTTTATGATATTTTGTCTCCAACTGGAAGCTTAGATACGCCTGTAAAGTACCTACTTTTAAAGTATTTATCCAGTGTTGCCAGTGTTGTTGCTGGTATTACATACAGTTCTAATGATGTGTTGTTATTATTATTTGAATCGAATCATAGAATTTGCGTTTGTATTTGTGTTTCTTTGTCGATTATTACTACACTTAGCTGGTGCCCACAACATTGTCTTCGTGTACCTAGAAATGATTATTTACCGAGAAAATAATTATCTATACCATCTTCTTGGTGCAGTCGGACAACAAACATAAACACACACGCACACAAACTTTTACATTTATAATATTATTGGGAAGTGGGATATTTACTTCCATAGTGGTTTTCTTTATAGGTAAACAGGCCCCCACAACAAATGACTTTCCGTAGCGTTTTCATTCCGCGCGTCCAGTCCTAATTACTCCGCGGCGTGGGGCCCCGGAGAAAATATTTGGAAACTGTCTGCTAGTCGAATTGAAACGTACTGGAAACTTTGAGTAGCTATTGTATGTACTTATGAAGTCATTGCTTTCATGTTGGGCGCGGGAAAGTTCTGCGTTCCCAAACGTACTTAGTATTCTGGAGTTTGTTGGAAGAAGTAATGTTATTACAGCCTTGTACATATAAGTATATACTCCAGTTGTAGATATGGCTCAAGGAGTTTTGTATGGGGTTTTAAAGAAATGTGGAAAATATCACTCCATAGCTGTGACGGTGTGCTGTCCCCTGTCACCCTGTCACGCACAATGGAGTACCCGGTTTGCTAGAAGAGATCTCTTCCTAAAGATAAGCTCGCCTTTGTACAGTTTTACAATGTATTATGAGTACCTATTGAATCACTGGCTAAAAGTGGGCACAGTTGTGCCTCTGCCATCCCGTATGGGACAAGGCGTGACGCTGTGATAAGTGTAAAGAATGTTATCAAGAGTAGACTTCAGTGTCGTTGCAGAGGAGGAAATGACCCGGCTTCAAATCCCGGTTAGAGAGGAAGAAAAACTTCAGTACGTCGATTTTGTAAAATTCAAACATCGCCTTTCGCCGTTAGGAAGCCTTGTTGCTCTATGCCTTTCGCTTTCAGTTTTTTTTTATTATTATTATTGGCGTCCTAACCTCTTTTGAGGTTAATTTTGCCAGTGTCATGTCAAGTGGTCAGGTTCTCTTTTGAGAACCTGGAGAATTATGTCTTGAGATGAATTATGTTTTGTCGCTCGTTAGCACTACCCGGGGAGGACGTGAAGGGCTGTAGGTTCCAAGTAATTCCTCGGACGTGAGCAACGGCCTCCTCTTTCGCTATCAGTTTCGCTTCGAATTTGTTTGACACTTTGAATCGTAATACTAAGAGCGTTTGATTAACGACATACCTACGCAAACCATTGATTCACTCACGCAGACAAACATTAAATACAAACTAAAAACTTACTTTATTTCAAAATTACAAGGGAATTAACTTGAGAATTGCACACTCTATACCCGAAAACTAGAATATATAGCCATAATTATTTGAATATGAATTATACCTACCTACATTACTTATTTTTAAACATAAAAACTGTATAAGGAGTAGATAACACCCACACAAACCTCAGTGGTTTAAGTGGTGTCTTGATCACATGAAACTCTGTTTGTAATTAGATGCCAGTAAATAAATAAATAATTATAACGAGCCAGGGAGCTCTTATCCAGTGGAGAGCGCATAGATACATTTTCCTTTGAAACACAACTCACCAATTCACGGACGGCGGGGGACGAGGCAAGAGAGCTATGATTGGTCAGCCGCTGCGAAACTGTCTGGCGGCCTGTCATCGTACATAAGTTGCGTATGCGAACGTTTGTTGAATACAACAAACGTTTGGCGAGCCACATTCCCCCGCAGGCGCAGTCAATTGGATATTATAGTCTCTGTAACGAGTCTACCCCTAGTTACTGAGAAAGTGGCAACCGAATAATCGAAGATAAGCTCAAAATCTTGCGCGTGATTTTTAGACATGCTGTGGACTGTTCCCAAATAAACAAACAAAAACAAAGTAGGCCCAGCACACACGGTGAGACGCAACAGCAACGAAACTGCAACTCCAAGTTACTTTTGAGTTTCATTTGAGTTTATGCCATAGACTCCTTTGAGTGACCGCACATGACGCATCCATTTTGAAACCGGTTTGAAATCTTTGAAACGCGTTGCAAGTCAGTTGCGTTGAAACCAGCATGCATGAAACTCGTGTTTGAGTTTCATCGGATTACATAATATGTTTTATGATTTCATCGGATTAGATAGTAAATTAGGTTGCGGCGTGTGAGGAAAACGATCGAAACTGGTTTCAAACTAATAATTTTAAAACGGTTTCGTTGCAGTTCCGTTTCACCGTGTGTGCTGGACCTTAGTTTAACAAGTTGACAGTTTGACACCGCTATTTTTCCTTTCGCAAACCGGACATAAGACTTTCTAACATTTCTACTGTAGGTACTCACCTCACACTAATAAACTCTGGGTCGTGTCAGCAGCCAGAAACATTTTGTTTGGTGATTCTCTCTAATTTGCGAAAATATCGTCTTCTCAACTTGACGGTATTATTTATCGCTCGCTTGAAACAATTTCGTTCTCGAGCCGTTCATCACCTTAGGCGTAATTTAAGATTAATTGTTAGAAAACCGAAAACCCGAATATTAATTTTTCGGCTCGATAATTTTCAGAACGGCCCTGAAATTCATGGCTTCGGGTTATTTGAGGAATGTTAATTCTATGATTTTCGTTTTTATTAAAAAGCTTTTTTTGACTTGCAATCTTCGTTTGTGTATTTATTAATGTTCGCGATAAATCTATCGAATTTAATTTGACCCATTTTCCATTTTCTGATTGTATTTGATTGAGATTGATTGTATAACGGGCTACACACTAAAGTGTCATGGCCGCCAGCGTGTTACTCAAAATCTAATTGTATGCTCAAAATAGAGTAATTGAACAACACTCAAGTAGAGTAATGATTTTGTAAAATTCAAACATCTCCTTTCGCCGTTAGGAGGCCTTGTTGCTCTATGCCTTTCGCTTTCAGTTTTTAGGGATCCGTACCCGAAGGGTGCCAAACGGGACCCTATTACTGAGAAATAATTGAATTGAACAACACTCAAGTAGAGTAATTGAATAACCCTATAACGTCCGTTTTCAATTACCTATGTATCCTCAATCTACAAATAGAGTGAAATGAAATTTATTGTGAAGGCCTTGCCAGGATTTTGCTAGGCAACCCACTCGCAATCTATTTTCTAGCATACAAATTTTGATAAAAACCATGTTTCGTCGTCAGATGGGTGTATGTCGAGCTCTCTTCGGAACTTAGACCATAAGTTCCATAGCACAACTGCCAAAAACTCTTGTAATGTGAAAACCATGGATTGATGGGTTAAAATTTAAAATAGACGGCGTAAGGCGAAATTCCGTCAGGATATTCTTAAAACTTTACGCGATATCGAGAAGGAATAAGTGAAACACACACACTCACACATACACACACACACCCTCGCACCCTCTCACATACACCCATTCAAACACACTCACACACTTCATACATGTTACACGATACATAATATTCAATTATACATACCTATCTATAAACTTTATTCAAAACATAATTGTCCATAAACACACGTTCATTTAGAGAATACTTATATAAGTTTGCCCACTTGTTTATCTTTTTAAGTTTCTCGATCTAAATTTATTTCTTGTATTTTTGTGGATATCTGTTATTGGCTTTCATTCTGTATCTTTGCTCTTGTAATTTGTTTGTCTACGTGCAGTTGATGTCCCAAATAAAAAATAAAGAATAAAAAAAAGTAAGATGTGCGGCGCGGCGCGGCGGGTGCCTCTGATGAGTATCCTAGTATGGGGCCAGAAGCAATGTATGTGCCTGTATGTAAATAAAATAAATAAATAAATGATTTTGTTGTATATTATTTTCAAAGTTGTATTTTAGAATTATTTATTCTGTCTCGCCACCCCATAATGAAATAGCTATTTTTATAGTTTACATATTGTTTTCAACCTTGTATTTTAGAATTATTTGTTTAACACGCCAAGGCCTATCTTTTTCCCGACGCAACGTCCCGTATTCGATTCGCGACGGAAAACAATTATCTGATATGGCGAAGCGAGCGCCCTTTGCTGTATTGTTATGCTATTTCTCTTGTTATCTGCGAAATTTATTGTTTCATGGCGCTGTGGCATGAAACACGAATACTGCAGAAGCTGAGCTTCCTACAGAACGCGCACGAGAGACGTATACATAGACAATGGGCCGAATGAACAAAGAATATCATTTCACTTGCAATATTTTACCATAATTTAAAGATATGGGTCTATAACAAACAGCTCACTGAGTGGTTATGGTTTAATCGATATTTCCTGCACGTGGAAAAATATCTATAAACATTTTGCGACTTTACGACTGTTGGTCAAATGAAGTGCCACTTTGAAGAATGTCATTCTGTATTTATTTTTCTCAAGCTAGAGACAAGCCATGAGTATCAATCTTACTTTGAGTTAGCGTGACGGCTGTGTATCAAGGGCTCAGCTCTAAGAGTTGTCTGCTCTGTCTGTCAGCTCTAAGAGAGCTATAAAAATTTTGAAATTTCAACGAGCTGAGAGCGACTTTTTCACACGACTCAGGTCTATAAGTTGCATATGCGCATGTGTTGCGTCGTGCGACGGTGCATTGTATGAAGCTTGCCTTCTTGGGTTTGTGTTTTTGTGGAATCCTGCAGTTTTTTGCCAGAGAACGGAAATAAACGTTGCTCCGGGAGCCGATTGTTTTGCCAATTCGATACGAGCGAGTCTTTTGTTCGTCTCTTGTTAGATAGCAGAAAGCGACAGGCGGAAATTAAGGCCATAGTCTTGACGAAACATACTTGTATTAAGGCCGATTTTTCTTGCGATTCCGATGCTCATTCTATCCCCATTCCCCACTCTTTTAATTAAATTTTAATGTAAAAAGATAGATATACGGGTAGATCATTGTTGTTCTGTCCGCGTTTGTTTTTTTTTACAGGCGCATACATTGCTTCTGGCCCCACACTAGGATACCCTGTGTCGTGGGAACCAGAAACAGCGACATCACAAACATGCAAACATTCTATGGAATGCACTTCACTACACTTAAAGATCAAGAAGAATGCTCTAGCTCTAGTTCGTTTGATATAAATGCACCTTTTCAAAGACGACAATGCAACGGTGTCCTTGGTGGTGTTGTGGTCAATGTTGTGCTTCCGAAGCGAGAGGCCTAAGGTTCGAATCCCAGCTGGGGAGGAAGAAAAAAACTTCTAAGTTTTGGTATATAGTCTATTCGTGATAAGAATGCAGTGTAATATTAAATCAGTTAACACTCACGGGACAGGACATAACCTTCGCGTTCGAAAGTTTGCCTTCAACTGGTCACTATGAACTTGGCTTGATAATTGGAAACGATTTGATTGGTTATGGAGTGTGGCTAGGCCGCCGGACAGTGATGACTTTACTGCATTCTTATCACGAATAGACTATAGTAGATATGTTAATTACACATTATTGCATGACTATAGCCCACGTTATCGCTTTCACTAAGATGATTGTGATGTAGGTATTCTTCATAATGATTCTTACGTAACAATACAATACAACCCAATATGTACAGTCCCAAACCCTAAATTAGTATGTAGACCGACCCAGCTAATCATGTGTTCCACTCTGCACTCAAATACACTCGGATTCGCACCCGCATCTCCTGCTCGACTAACCACTAGACCACAACCGCTTGAACTCTTGACCCCCCGTCATATCTCCCTCCCGGCACGTCCGGAGCCCGGCGGCCAACCGGGCCAGGCCCGGGGAAGGTCCGGGCCGGGTACGCCACTCGGAAACGCCGGTGTCTGAAGGTCGCTCGTAAACGCAGCCACCGGCGGATGTTGGTGAGAGATCTGTGTGTATCGTCGGGTAAGGACACATCTTTGAAATTGTTTGGTGTCATAAACATTTAGTGCTCCGTGGTCTAGTGCGTGCAGGAGATACAGGTTCGAATTCCGGTGCTGACCATGCATCAACGAGATAAGTAATTTATCTTAGGTAACTTAGGTACTTAAACATAAACATAAAAAACACTTAAGTAGGTACCTACAATATTGGACGTTCGACGGTGATGGCAAACATCGTGAGGAAACTTTCATTTCGCTGTGGCGATGAGCTAGCCCCCTGTCACAAAAAATGGAGCAATGAAAAACTGGCTAAAAGTGGTCGCAGTTGTGCCTCCGCCACCCCGTATGGGAAAAGGCGTGACGCTATGTTATGTTATGTTTTGTATGACCCATAAAGGTACTTCTGGCAACAGTATACTAGGGCCCAGACCAATAAATCGCTCTTATATTAGCTCCAGATGCGTCACAATGACTGATCCGACACAACTAATCTGTAATTAGCTCCAGATGCGTCACAATGACTGATCCGCCACAACTTATCTGTAATTAGCTCCAGATGCGTCACAATAACTGATCCGCCACAACTAATCTGTAATTAGCTCCAGATGCGTCACAATAACTGATCCGCCACAACTAATCTGTAATTAGCTCCAGATGCGTCACACTGACTGATCCGCCACAACTAATCTGTAATTAGCTCCAGATGCGTCACAATGACTGATCCGCCACAACTAATCTGTAATTAGCTCCAGATGCGTCACACTGACTGATCCGCCACAACTAATCTGTAATTAGCTCCAGATGCGTCACACTGACTGATCCGCCACAACTAATCTGTAATTAGCTCCAGATGCGTCACAATGACTGATCCGCCACAACTAATCTGTAATTAGCTCCAGATGCGTCACAATGACTGATCCGCCACAACTTATCTGTAATTAGCTCCAGATGCGTCACAATAACTGATCCGCCACAACTAATCTGTAATTAGCTCCAGATGCGTCACACTGACTGATCCGCCACAACTAATCTGTAATTAGCTCCAGATGCGTCACACTGACTGATCCGCCACAACTAATCTGTAATTAGCTCCAGATGCGTCACAATGACTGATCCGCCACAACTAATCTGTAATTAGCTCCAGATGCGTCACACTGACTGATCCGCCACAACTAATCTGTAATTAGCTCCAGATGCGTCACAATGACTGATCCGCCACAACTAATCTGTAATTAGCTCCAGATGCGTCACACTGACTGATCCGCCACAACTAATCTGTAATTAGCTCCAGATGCGTCACAATGACTGATCCGCCACAACTAATCTGTAATTAGCTCCAGATGCGTCACAATGACTGATCCGACACAACTAATCTGTAATTAGCTCCAGATGCGTCACAATGACTGATCCGCCACAACTTATCTGTAATTAGCTCCAGATGCGTCACAATAACTGATCCGCCACAACTAATCTGTAATTAGCTCCAGATGCGTCACAATAACTGATCCGCCACAACTAATCTGTAATTAGCTCTAGATGCGTCACACTGACTGATCCGCCACAACTAATCTGTAATTAGCTCCAGATGCGTCACAATGACTGATCCGCCACAACTAATCTGTAATTAGCTCCAGATGCGTCACACTGACTGATCCGCCACAACTAATCTGTAATTAGCTCCAGATGCGTCACAATGACTGATCCGCCACAACTAATCTGTAATTAGCTCCAGATGCGTCACACTGACTGATCCGCTACAACTAATCTGTAATTAGCTCCAGATGCGTCACAATGACTGATCCGCCACAACTAATCTGTAATTAGCTCCAGATGCGTCACACTGACTGATCCGCCATAACTAATCTGTAATTAGCTCCAGATGCGTCACAATGACTGATCCGCCACAACAAGTTCAAGTTCAAGTTCAAAATTTTTATTGACCATAAAATCATACATATTACTTAGTCAACGTCAATATAATATTAATATTTTTGTATACTACCGCCCGTTCGGAAGTTGTGGGCTTAGGGATGGAGCAAAGAAGGGCAAGAAACCTCCCCCGTACTCCCCCGCCACAACTAATCTGTAATTAGCTCCAGATGCGTCACACTGACTGATCCGCCACAACTAATCTGTAATTAGCTCCAGATGCGTCACACTGACTGATCCGCCACAACTAATCTGTAATTAGCTCCAGATGCGTCACACTGACTGATCCGCCACAACTAATCTGTAATTAGCTCCAGATGCGTCACACTGACTGATCCGCCACAACTAATCTGTAATTAGCTCCAGATGCGTCACAATGACTGATCCGCCACAACTAATCTGTAATTAGCTCCAGATGCGTCACACTGACTGATCCGCCACAACTAATCTGTAATTAGCTCCAGATGCGTCACAATGACTGATCCGCCACAACTAATCTGTAATTAGCTCCAGATGCGTCACACTGACTGATCCGCCACAACTAATCTGTAATTAGCTCCAGATGCGTCACAATGACTGATCCGCCACAACTAATCTGTAATTAGCTCCAGATGCGTCACACTGACTGATCCGCCACAACTAATCTGTAATTAGCTCCAGATGCGTCACACTGACTGATCCGCCACAACTAATCTGTAATTAGCTCCAGATGCGTCACACTGACTGATCCGCCACAACTAATCTGTAATTAGCTCCAGATGCGTCACACTGACTGATCCGCCACAACTAATCTGTAATTAGCTCCAGATGCGTCACAATGACTGATCCGCCACAACTAATCTGTAATTAGCTCCAGATGCGTCACACTGACTGATCCGCCACAACTAATCTGTAATTAGCTCCAGATGCGTCACACTGACTGATCCGCCACAACTAATCTGTAATTAGCTCCAGATGCGTCACAATGACTGATCCGCCACAACTAATCTGTAATTAGCTCCAGATGCGTCACACTGACTGATCCGCCACAACTAATCTGTAATTAGCTCCAGATGCGTCACACTGACTGATCCGCCACAACTAATCTGTAATTAGCTCCAGATGCGTCACACCGACTGATCCGCCACAACTAATCTGTAATTTTCACGTGCTTGAGATCGATTTCATGCGCGAGAATCATACAGACCCCAGAAGCGATTTATCTGGTGCAACCGCATGTATGTTTATGTTATTGTTTTAATTTAAAATAACCGGCCAAGTGCGAGTCGGACTCGCGCACGAAGGGTCCGTACCATTATCTATAAAAACCGCAAAAAAAAGTATGGGAGCCCCCCCTAAATATTAGTTTAATTATTTATTTTTTAAGTAAATAATATACTCAATGACATTGTGAACATTTTAAGCGTCTACCTGCTACCATTATCAATATCGAGCAAAAATGAGCAAAAAAATCACGTTTGTTGTATGGGAGCCCCCCTTAATATTAAATTTCTTTTGATTTTTAGTATTTGTTGTTATAGCGGCAATAGAAATACATCATCTGTGAAAATTTCAACTGTCTAGCTACCACGGTTCATGAGATACAGCCTGGTGACAGACAGACTGACGGACGGACGGACAGACAGCGAAGTCTCAGTAATAGGGTACCGTTTGGCACCCTTCGGGTATGGAACTCTAAGAACCCGACAACTTCGCTTCTGCTTGTTTTCATTTTTAATCCCAACGAAGATAGAAAAACTTATGTAGACTTCAAGGTAGAACTTTAAGAGCACAGAAGACTTGCTTGCGCCATGTAAACACGCAATTGGAACTTTTATAAGTTCTTCAGTTTCATTACAATCTACACTTTGCTTTTGCTTACGTTTCATAGTCATCTCATTACAAAGGGAATTAATTTCAATTCAGTCGACTCACTTTCTGTGACTGTTTCCTTTTACTGAGATCTGCTCTCCGGTTATGAGACTTGCGCTATGGTCGCGGTCGTAACATTTAAAGTAAAAGTAAATGTAGACATTGATGATCCCGCCAAGCGGCACAGGCCTTTACCCGGTAACATTGAGCCATACTCCAGTTGGATTGGCCACTAGCCCGTCACCCTTCCACCACTGGCCGGGTGGTCGTAATATACGGGTGACATACTTACGTCCCAGGGAGAGCGCATAGATACATTTTCCTTTGAAACACAACTCACCAATTTACGGGCGGCGGGGAACGAGGTAAGAGAGCTGTCATTGGTCAGCCGCTGCGAAACTGTCTGGCGGCCCGTCATCGTACATAGGTTGCGTATGCGAACGTTTGTTGAATACAACAAACGTTCGGCGAGCCGCATTACCTCGCAGGCGCAGGATATATTACGTCCGGTTTCAATAACCTATCTATCTATGGTTTTCACATTACTAGAGTTTTACAGTTGCGCTATGGAACTTATGTCCACTTATACAACTTCCGAACGGGCGGTAGTATACAAAAATATTAATATTATGTTGACGTTGACTAAGTAATATGTATGATTTTATGGTCAATATTTTTTTTGAATTGAATTGAATTGTTAAATTCAACCCCATCTATCTGCAGATTGAGAATAGATAGATTATTTTATTTTATGGCAATATTTCCGGTAAAATGGCAATATTGCCGGGAACGGCACATCAGTACATACTTAATATAGACTTGCTCCCCTAAAGTCGGAAGAGAGCTCCGTGGTCTAGTGGGTTCCAAGCTTGTGCCTCACGCAGAAGATGCAGATTCAAATCCCAGTCCCTTGACCATGTACCAATGAGATAGGTAATTAATTTGGACGTTCCGTGTTTCGGATGATACATTTAGCTATGGTCCCGCCGGGATTTGAACCTCGAATTCTCGTTTGGGAGGCTGAGCCTCGAACCATAGAAGTCCTCGATTTGTAAGCAGCGGGCGTGCAGCAGTTGTACGTTCAACTTGGAAGTGCAAGTTTTTCGAGTGCTGACGTCACAGTCTCGAAGTTGCCGTTCTTTTGATCCGACACACTTTATTATGGAGTTCATGCGCGATCGTACTGCTGCTGGCGGAATTCTTGAAGAAGTCCTGATCCTGAGTGTTATTAGTTAAATCCCGAAGCCCACAACTTGCGAACGGGCGGTAATATAATAAAAAAAATGTTAATATTATATTGACGTTGGTTCAGCAATCTGTATGATTTTATGGTCAATAATTTAACTGAACTGAACTGAACTGAAAGCGTACTGACTGATTGAATTGAACATCAATAACAACATAAAAAAACCGACTTCAAGACCTGCTTCCTCCCTCTCGGTATGCAAATGTCGTCAATATACAGGAAAACGAGTCTCCTGACAGTAAAGTCCACACGTAACGAATATATGATCCTAACAGCCAGAATTAATCTCAAAGACTAAACACCGCAAAGGCATGGAAAGACTGGAAGTATAATGTCATCTAAGTAAAATCAAATTACGTTTCACAGTTTTTTAACAGTTGAATCTCATTCTGTATAGGTACGTGAAAATTACTGGTAACTGGTTCACCGACAAATCTTATATAACAATAGTTCGCCATTGTTCGGTCGTTCGAGCGGTGTGCTTCTGAGAGAGAAGGGGTTAAATTATTGCCTGAATAGGGCGCCTCTGCTAACCTGTATGTGAAAAGTTTATCCTTATATCACCGCTTGTGTAATCTCCAAACATGTCGATCAAAATAAACCATCCTACAAATCCCTTTTAGCAACCACACCTCACAAAATCTGGTGAACGAAAAAAGGCATCAAATTAATGGCTTAGAACCTTTTAGCTCTGAAATACGGAAACAAAGCAGGCTTCTATTGCATTAGCCGGAGTGAAGGTTACCCCGGATTTCTATGGCTGGATTGAATGGGCCGTATTGGAAGGTGGAGTGGTGTGGTTAAGTGGCGCGCTGAGCCATAAGGCTGTAGGATTTGGAAGGTTTTAGACTTGGTGAAAGTGAAAAGTAAAAGTCCATTAATGTCCCCACCGAGGGGCACGGGCCTTTGCCCGGATACTACAGTCTATTCGTGATGAGAATGCAGTGAAATTTAAATTTAAACACACACCCACAGGACAGGACACAACCTTCGCGTTCGAAAGTTTGCCTTCAACTGGTCACTGTGAACTTGGTAATTGGAAACGATTTGATTGGTTACGGGGCGTGGTTAGGCCGCCGGACAGTGATGACTTTACTGCATTCTTATCACGAATAGACTATAGTAAGATTGAGTTGTCACTCTACCACGCTGGACCATCGCGGGTTTAGACTTGGGAGTCTTCTTATTTTTTGTTTTGAAGACATCGTTAGGAAACCTTCATTACCCCATAGCTGAGTAGATAGGCTAGCCCCCTTTTGAATAACTGTCTTAAATTGGCCACGTTGTTCCTCTGTCACCCCGTGTTAGGAAAGAGACATTTTATTACGTTAAATACAGCTTTACTTTTAAAATACAATCATTTTTGCATTACTTTTTTAAATCTTTTAAATCTTTTTAAGTCCTGACTATCTCGGTCGCCCTTTTTAACATGCGCGGTTTTTGCCCTTAAGTTCATGGTTCAGTGAATCGTCCATGGATGGGTATCATGAAATCATGAAATCATCAGTATCATTTGGCCATGATAATGTACATAATGCAAAATGCATCATAATAAAACAGAAAAGCTGCATAAAAGTACATTACTCATTTTTACAGTCCGCGTTTTTTCGTGATAGGTATTGTATGTATGTATTTTTGTTAATTTTGTATATATGTAGGTGTATATATTTGCATATTGTGTATTTATTTAGTAATTTGGTATGCTTAGTATGTTATTTTAAAAGTAGAAATCTATATTTATTCATACTTGTCATTAGTTTTAGTAATTTTTGCACTGACTTCCCTCTCTTTATCTGTTTTTTTCCTGTCATGACTAGGTTTTCTGGAAGAAATCTCTTTTGGGAGATAAGCTCGCCTTTGTACATATCTCTCTGTAAATGTTACATGTTTTCTATGTGTTTGTGCAATAAAGTATAAATGAAAAATTAAACGAAATGATTCTCGCGCATTCAATATTATGTACGCATATCGACACCTATATCGAGTGATTCCCAAATAAAATCACTCCATATGGGTGTCGATATCCGTATATCGAATGCAAGAAAATTATACCCCAGGTTCGTAGCTCTGTGGTAGCCACATGAATATAAGCACGTGAGAAAGCAATGCACTGTACAGTTGCGCTGTAAAACATTAGGTCAAATTAGTTCCCCTCGCCCCTCACCCCTCACCCTGCGGGGGGCCTACTCCCTCTGTGTACCACGACCTCTGGGCCGTGAATTGCGCACTGAATCGCACGGCAAATAGCTATAGCCCGGGAGCAAAATTCCGGTTTATAACCGGCGGCGCGGCGCGTCTCAGCACCGACGACAAGCCAAAACCGGTTTGTAGCCGGGGCGTCGCGGCGCGTTTCAGCACCGACGACAAGCCATAACCGGTTTGTAGCCGGGGCGGCGCGGCGCATCTCAGCACCGACGACAAGCCAAAACCGGTTTGTAGCCGGGGTGGCGCGGCGCGTCTCGGCACCGACGACAAGTCAAAACCGGTTTGTAGCCGGGGCGGCGCGGCGCGTCTCAGCACCGACGACAAGCCAAAACCGGTTTGTAGCCTGGGCGGCGGCGCGGCGCGTCTCAGCACCGACGACAAGCCAAAACCGGTTTGTAGCCGGGGCGGCGCGGCGCGTCTCAGCACCGACGACATGCCAAAACTGAGCCACCGAGTAAAAAGGCGAGCTTATCTCTATAAATTTACGCCGATTTGTGTTGGCGTAGTGGTAGAGAAGGGTAATATCCTGGGTTCGAATTCCGACTGAAGGGAAGAAATAATGTAAGCGGCTGATGATATGGGGCCGGAAGCAAAGTATGTGCCTGCATGTAATTATAATGTTTAAAACCTACTCTCTGAGATACGTTGGTGAATAAAAAAAAATATAACCTGCCTGAACTAATGAATAGAATACGAAACGTAAAGATTTTTGGAAGATTACGCCGCTACGTTTGTTTTTCTCTGTCCGTCCCGTGAAGTCCCGTCATATAGTAAGTAACACATTATTTTATTCGACCAAATGATAATAGCCCCCCGGCAGAAATGCTGAACCGTGTTTCTGAAGGCAAAGTTTTGATGGCGAAAAGTTATCTAACTGCTGTTTATTGACTCTGGTTTTCATATAAATATTAGTTCATACGCGGTTTTTATTTACATAGTTTAAAGTTGTTTTTGGTGGTTTAACGTGAATGGGAAATATATTCGACTCAACAGGCATGAAACTTGTGGTAATGTGATCATTGGGGGTAGGGGCAGTAGGCGTGTGCTCTGCTTGTGGTAATGTGATCCTTGGGGGTAGGGGCAGTAGGCGTGTGCTCTGCTTGTGGTAATGTGATCCTTGGGGGTAGGGGCAGTAGGCGTGTGCTCTGCTTGTGGTAATGTGATCCTTGGGGGTAGGGGCAGTAGGCGTGTGCTCTGCTTGTGGTAATGTGATCCTTGGGGGTAGGGGCAGTAGGCGTGTGCTCTGCTTGTGGTAATGTGATCCTTGGGGGTAGGGGCAGTAGGCGTGTGCTCTGCTTGTGGTAATGTGATCCTTGGGGGTAGGGGCAGTAGGCGTGTGCTCTGCTTGTGGTAATGTGATCCTTGGGGGTAGGGGCAGTAGGCGTGTGCTCTGCTTGTGGTAATGTGATCCTTGGGGGTAGGGGCAGTAGGCGTGTGCTCTGCTTGTGGTAATGTGATCCTTGGGGGTAGGGGCAGTAGGCGTGTGCTCTGCTAGTCAAAATAAATACTTTTTAGGAAACTATCAAAATTGTACTTTTCTTCCTGATTTCTATGAAACCGCAAAAAGTGACGTCATGTGGCGTGTGGCATCAAATGCCTTTATGACAACTTTATAGAATACAACTGCTGGAAATATACAATAGGCATGTGGCCAAGGTAATCCAATAAATCTAGGAACAAGTCTTAAGTTGAAGCATTATGTACAAAATGGCTTGACATTCTCAGAATTGTATATTTCCTGCAGATATATTTTATAAAGTCAATTTTGTGCAAAAAAAGACAGCATTTGATGGCACTTTCACATGACGTCATTCTGTTGTTATTTCATAAAACTCAGTAACAAAAGTTCCGTTTTGACAGTTCATAAAAAGTATCTATTTTTACTTGACAGGCCACAAGCCTATTCTGATATTGTCAAGTCATTTTGCACATAATGCTTCAACTTCAGACTTATTTTTAGATTTACCACTGTTCTGAGAGATTTACAATACCAACTGGACAGACAAGACAGAGTCACGACACGGACATGTCACGAGCGAGACAGAGACGAAATACATGGAACAGTACGAGAGACAATATTGTTATTATTTTTACTTTTTTTTTGTGTGCTATAAAGAAATTATGAAATTATGAGAGAGCATGCATAGTATGTGTTTGGGACACCGTTCTGAACAAATTTTACTATGGAACCAATTTCATTAGAGCAATTACGGCCATCTGATTTGTATGGAGAACGGAAACAATAGTAGTTGTAATGTTCAAATCACCGATGCATACATAATACTTTATAACAAAGTCTGCCTTTGAACAAGGACATGTAGTCTAGAGGCTAGACTGTAGTTCTAATTGGGTCTCAGATGCGTAGGTCAGAATACAAGACATCTCAAAGGAACCTGATCCTGTCGTTAGAGTTCGGATCCCCTTGTCATGCCTACGGATAGAGGTAAACAAGAGGCTTAGGATGAAAATAATCTACGGTATTTTAGTATTAAGAATTTGATTATGAGTAAAGATTTATAGCAACTAGAATGCTAATCGGGTTACTAAGATACTGACTGAGTCACACAAATAAGTACCTAGTAATGAAAAGAAATCTACAAAGTCGCATTACAAGACAAGCTAACAACATTATTAATATTATTATACAACATCACAGGACAAACTATGGCAATAGGAGTATAGTAGCTGAGGGTGCACGTTTGTACAACAAACTTCCAAAACCAATTAAAGAAGCGAAATCATTACCTATTTTCAAAACCCTACTCAAAAGTCACATTTATAACTCTCTTCATAACTAAATTTCATCTTTCTTACTTACAATAAATATGATAATGTAAACACACCCTTTGCGAGCATCAACACTGATTCGTTAATTCATCTCATTATTTACGCATTCTTTTTAGGACTACCCTAGATATTTATTTTTGTTTTCTTTGCGCCTGTCGGTTAGCTATTATTTATTTTATTACCTAACTAAGTGTTTCTCAAGTAAGTGAATTGTATAATTCTTTTTGAGAAATAAATATCTTAAACCATAATTACAAAAGGTAGTTTTTATGTTAGAGAGTGTTTTGGCAAAACCAAATTATTATAGGGCGCCAAATTTTTTCACAAAAAGTTATGTTTGTGAGATACTCCAGAATCTTCTGCTCTTGTTACCAAGCAAAACCGTATACTTAGTTGCAAAAAACATGCAGTTATTCGGTTCTGCCAGCTTTTTGATGACCTGTAACAGTGGTCTTCCTTCTCTTTGGCTCAAAACGGCTGCTCTATTAATTAATGAGATTAATGCTTGACAAACCACGTGTTACAAAATATACATATTAAGGTGAAACCGTCATTGACAGAGTTGAATCCCAGATGGGGAAGTTGTTTGAGAGGTCCCGGGTTCGAATCCCGGCTGGGGACAAAAAAAACCCATGTCTTGGATGTTTACCTACATGTTTGTGATGTCGCTGTTTCTGGTTCCCACGACACAGGGTATCCTAGTGTCCAGAAGCAATGTATGTGCCTGTATGTATGTGTAATGTGTAATGTGTTTATTGTGCCTGCTACCTTACCGTGACTTGGCAGGGCGCTGCCGTGCCGTATTATGTATATGTCGTTGCAATGTATGTGCCTGTATTTAAAAGTTATCCCTTCATATATATTAATATTATTATTTATTATTATTACTATGGAGTACGGCTCAATCTTTGTATCCACGCCGTTAAAGGCCTACGCTCTTCGGACAGGACATAAAGCCCTATATTTCTTTCTTATGAGCTTACGTCTAATATTTTTTTCCAGCAAACCAAGGATTGACAGGATTCACGATATACTGGGTGGCAGGGTATGGAGTCCATGAAATATAAGCAAACACAGCGCCCCTTCGGTCCATAGCCGTATTTCCCGTGTCCATATTATTCATTCAGGGGGTCGTCTTGTTGTAAACTTGTGCAAAATCCGCTAACATTTTCTCAATCTGTCGATGGGGTTACTCCCTGAAACAATGTGGCATTTGGCACTTATCACTTAGCTTTTAAATTATCGCGAGAATAATTTCTGTTATTTCTGAATCATATTATATAGATATCGTGTTATGCTAACACCAAGAAATAGCAAGACCGTCGGCGCATTAGTTATCTTTTCATACGATCTTCGCGTTTGCGATACAAAATCGCAATACCAAAACAGCTTATTTTAGACGTTAATAAATCTACTGATTCGTAATACAATGCAGTTGCAATTGAATTTGAATAATAAAATAAAATAAAAATATATATAAAAAAATGCAATCAACTGATACGCTTTATACATGCGCGAGTTTGACGCGCGATAAAAAAATACGCCTTATGTTAAAGGTAATCTTATACCACCTCTTGTGAACGAATACAAGTTACATTTACTGAACAAACCCCGCGGCTCGGCCCCGCGATAAATCTTGCAACTTATTTATATCGCCCCGAAACCGTGCGGGACTTTGTCAAAATTAAGATATAAATCTTCGGGCGGGCCATTTTTCTGTTAGTCCCAAGTCCCAAGTTACTACTGATGAATTGTTCACAATCTCACCGAATTGTAAATCATTTCCGTCTGTCAGAGGTAGCCGCTGGTAATGTTGAACGTAGCTAAATGTTTCGGGAATATGAAGACCACAGGGGAAACACAAGGAATGTCAATCAAAGACACATTTGCATAAATCAAAATTAAAATTTTAAAAGTCTGAATAATCTTTTCCATATAACTTAGGTCTTGTTTTTTTCACTGCACTTTCATATTTTAACACTGCGTTGAAATATTAATGTAATTAAATACAATGCTATATTAGCGTTGTTGTTGCCAGACTTATATCACACTTTTTTAATCACTGAAATTTCTATCAATATGAGCTGTACGATTCACGAAATCAGCTGAATCGTTAACTGGTACCCTTAGTTAACGTAAAACAATGTATTCTCTACATATAGAAATAAAATATTTACTATAGATATTATAATGACGCCGAAAAGAAGATCTTCTAATTTACACCAAAGCAAAGAGAAGGAGAAAAAATATGCAAACAGTTGTTTGAAAACCTTTCGTTGTTGTCGTTTGTGTTTACACAATCAGCGTAATTTCAATCAAGATTCCGCGACCTGCGTTCACCAGAAAGGTATTTTATTTTGTAAAAAAAAAGTTAAATATGTTATTTTGTGCAATAAAGTATAAAGTAAGTAAATAAAGTAAAGTATAATTCACATATGGGTAGTACCAGAAAGGTGAAGTCACATTTAAAGAGGTTGTTAGGGACATTATTCTGGAAATAATTTTACTATGAAAGTAAGTTGATCAGAGCCACTGTATATTTTTTATACATAAATACATTAGATAGCTGCATGAACTAGTATTAACATAAATATACATATAGTCGGGTTGTCAGGGACATATTTCTTAACTTCTGTAGAATTAAACCGATTGTATTAGAGCAACTTTATTTTTCACTTCTCTTTACATACCGATTGCCCTCTGGACCCCGGGCACGGGTAAGTAATCTCTTCGGACAATAATTTATCATTTGTGACTGGCAGTTACCACAACCTACTCAATATTATTTTATTAGATTCACATTCTCAACACTCCATTGTTTCGCACGAAACAAAGCACTGCGTCATCATTTTTGAATTTCGAACTCCGAATAGAGCAGACGTCGCAAAACTTTGGTAGCAAACGTGAACGCGGCTTAACACTGAGACAGTTTGGGCTGGCTCCAGATTATCTGCTGTGTGTACGCTTCACAGATTTTAATCACTGAGTTTGTCTGCCAAATAACAAGAGGAGCCGACGCAAAATGTTAGTGCTGTTTTTCTTTTCCCTGTATTTTGTAACATTAAAGTGTCGAGATTATCTTGGAGTGAAAGAAATTCTGAGAAATCATATTTTTCTAGAAGTCTTTTTTAATAATATTTCTTTGAAGTTTATCTTTAGACAGTATTTTTAGTGACTCAGCTACGCGTTTTTTTATAGAAAACCGCAAATAGATAACTAAATAGATAATAGAAATAGTTAGCTATTCATACACGGGTACTTTAGAATAAAACAAAAAAAATAATGAGTCGTAGTTCTAAATTAGTGAGCGGGGATAAGGATGAATTGATGATCGACGTCATAATTTTTTTGTATGTTTTTTCTTTGATTAGCCGTTTCTCAATTATAAACTAAAGGATTATCTTTCGGCCACCTGTTTTCTTTACAACGATTTGTGTTTTTTTTGTACCTAGACCACTATTGCTCGTGCCTTGGGGTTCGGCCTTTTAGGAAGTGGCCCGTTAAGTAAAACAGTAACAGGGAAAAATAAAGGGTTTTTAAAAATCTTTCCTTTTTTACTTTTAACTAAAAATAAAAATCTAACGGAGATGGAAAACTCTATAGCTGCAGCGATGGGCTAGTCCTCTGTCACGCAAAATGGAGTGTTGAATAATTGGATAAAAGTGGGCACAATAGTGCCTCTGCCTCCCCGTACGTGAAAAGGCGTGATGCAATTTTTATTCATATCATTGAAAATGTACACATTTCATAGGTATATTTTATAGTTTACAAACCTTTACATTTTACACGTTTGAAATGCGGCCACTCACTTGAAATAACTGCATGTCAAATCGTCGCTAAGCCCCAGTCGTACCTGACTTGTTCAGCTACTTCTCTTAACTCTTACTGCCACCCGCGTAAGGTCTAAATTTGTTTGTCTAAAGAATAGATAATTCTGGATGAAAAGTTCATTCGTGGAAGTGTAACAAGCATAGCTAATTGGAGAGGGTCTCGGTTAGGGCTGGAAATATCATGCGAAAAATGTTTGACAACCCCTGCACAGTAACCGAGCGTGTGGAGGTAAATAGTAGGTACGTTTTATTTTCATGCTCTTTAGAGTTTCGTGTGGTTCTTCATCTTTCAGAACATGTCCTATTGGAGGCCGGTTTTCATTATCGCTATTTGTGACAGTTATTTTGCGGCTTGAAATTTATCGGTGGTATTTTATTTGAATGGAACCATTCTGCTAACCTAACCTAACCTAACCTAACCTAACCCGTTTTGACGAATTTTTCAAACATTTGCAGATATTTCAGACCTTGATTATCATTAGCAGTATCGAACAAAAGTGATTAGAATAGCTTGTAAGTTGCATTCATGAATTGCGTCACTCGTTTTACCATACACTTATACCATCTGCTTACAACTATTTTTAATTTTAAAGTAATGAATTGTCTGTAATGTATTTTAATATTTGGTGTAAAATCTCTGAAAATGGCGCACACTAAAATGATGTCCGAAAATTCGCTGGCATTGTGTACAGATAGGTGATGTGAAAGGGTATTTGTTTGCACTATACTTGGTTAGGTAATCATAACGCTACAGATGCCACGAGTAGATTAATGTTGTATTATAACATCAACATGTTGTAGTGAAACCTTTTGAAATATGAAATACGCTTTTTTACTGCTTGTCAGTTTCAAAATGGAAAAATTGTCTGTGATTTCTATGAATGATGACGTCATCATTAAACACTGCCTCTTTACATAAAATTGGCTTTTAAAATACAGCGGCTACAATACAATTCATAATATTGTCAAGCCATTTTGTACATATTGCTTCAACTTCAAACATGTTCTTGGATTTATTTGACTACCTAGTAATATACCGTGTTGCATGATTAGGCTCAGTGTATTGTGTAAATTGTAGTTTTGTAGGCCACGCAGATAATATTTTGCATAGGAGGCAAACTCGAGCTTCAAACAAACATTAAATACAAACTAAAAACTTACTTTATTTCAAGATTACAAGGGAATTAACTTGAGAATTGCACACTCTATACCCGAAAACTAGAATATATAGCCATAATTATTTGAATTTGAATTATACCTACCTACATTACTTATTTTTTAAACATAAAAACTGTATAAGGAGTAGATAACACCACACACAAACCTCAGTGGTTTAAGTGGTGATCAAGAACATGAAACTCTGTTCGTAATTAGATGCCAGTAAATAAATAAAAAAAAAACACAAAAGACGTCGCTTGCCCTGACGTGCAAGATATTTGCTGCTCATCTCTCATCATGCTAATATCTCTCAGCCTAAACTACTGTTGAGGACTATCCGTGAGTTGTACGAAACTGTTTGTAAGAAACAAATGACAATCCTGTGAGATTCTCGCCCTTGTAATCTGTGGATTTTAAGACCAACTGATTAATAACCTGAGTTGCTCAAAACCATTTGGAAATCCTTACTGATATAAGAACGAGAATCTAAATGGGTCTAACTTAAAATCTGTTGTCTCGCAACATGGAAAATGCTTGTTGCTGAATACTATACTACGGTAAGTACTAAGTAGTACTCGGCAACAATAATTTTCCATGTAATGTGGTGTGAGACCACCGATTTTAAGTTTAGCCCATTTAGTACGGATGAAAATTGCTGCTATAACAAATCCCCGACAGTCAGTAATTTGATCAAATGCTTAACAACCAGAGATTCAATTCTAGTTGCGTAATTCAATGGAAATCGCGAACTTTGTGCGTCGCAAACGTCTCGTAAAATGTTGGGGACTTATTGTAAAAGTTTCCGAAATTTCACGCAGATTTACTGGACGGATTAACCCGTAAACCACGAGATATGAACCGGGGAAATTTTGAAGTTACGCAGACAATTGAATCAAATTCAGCTGAATCAAACTAAGCAAATTGGAGCTGTGTCGTAACTTGTAACAATGTGGAAGTTGGGATTCTTGAATCCATATCCTCAGTCTATCGATTTTATTGCGAGACATATTTCAAATCGAGCTAAGGAATTCACGCAGGAAGGTTCTGAATGATGGATAGATTACTTGGTTGCGAACTCTGACAACGGCAACGGAGTAAATAAAAGCATTTGTACATTGAATACCTCCGACGCCACACAACGACATCGCGCGAAAGAAAGAAAAAATCTCTTCCGAGGGTCAAACTCTCGACACAGTAAGTTATCTCGAAACAGCTATCCATTCAGTTTTTAATTAATTAAAACTGCGAGGAATCGAGCCGAAAACGGAATTTATGATAATGAAGGAGAGCGATTTTTTTTAATTTTTCCAACGAGGGACGCAAAGATCTCGAAAGTTTTCCCGAAACGTCCAGACTTGGGCCAAATTGAATAAGTTCACTTCACTTCTTATTACAATGCTTAGTTGTTGGTTTATTTAGCGAAAATTGATTTTTCCTGGAAAGTTTTCGCCTTAGGAATGTTTTTGTGACAATTTTCAAGGGTTTGATAACAGGAATTGATTGCGCCGGGAGCTCGGTTAGTTGGTTTTGTATGTAAAATTGGCCGGGACAGACAATAAGAAAATAATATTGAAAAGGGAAGGGACTCACGTGGTATGATCTCCAGATTTCCAAGATTTTGCTTGAAAAACAATCCGTGTACGAAATAGTGCACTTCACAACACAATTCACTTGTTTTGCTCATTAATATATCAATAAATGTCTCAGCACGCGCGCGTGATCACAAACGTTCGTAGCCATCTTGCTCTTTTCTTTTCTTCCTTTTCACGGGGTTCTCACACCCCACCAAGGAGATAGGTAACTCGGCGCGAAGCAGTTTGAAAAGAGGCAGTATAGGAATGGATAGGACAAAGGTAAGGGATTGGGATCATATTATAATGCAAATTGCCGTTCCCGGTTAATCAGACATACAATGCAACAACCAGAGTTCCTATCACCAATTTGGCCTTATCATGCCCCCCAGCTTGAGAGAACCTAGTTCTGTCAAAACAGATGAAAGAGAACAGAAACAAATTGACTCTATTGTAGAGACACAAAATAATAGACCTAGCCTACGCTTCTGCAAATCAGCTAGGTGACATATGATAGCATTTAGTACTAAACTTAAAGGATATCTTAAATTAAAATAAACTTACAACTTAATAACATAAGTTGTGCTATATAGAGAGTGGACTGTATATATTTAATTTTTATTGAGTTGGAAGAGTGAATATCTTGACAACTGGTCTTCGATAGGTTCCAGATTTAGTGCGTACATTAACTACTCGAATAACACCATCCTTTCCCGGAAATACATCTTCTATTATGCCTAGAGGCCAATCCAAAGGAGCGCTGTTGTCTGACTTGAGTAATACGACGGTACCCTTACTAATGGGATTACTATTCTTTGTCCATTTGTAACGACCTTGTAAAGTGTTCAGATATTCTAATTTCCACCTTCTCCAGAAAGATTGAACAATATTATCTACAATACGTTTTCTCTGGTTAAGGTTTACATCAACCGGTAAAGCTTCTGAAGGAAGGGATTTCAGAGGGGTCAATGTCAGAAAATGCGCAGGAGTCAATGCGAGCGGTTCTGACGGATCAGAGCTCATGACTGAGAGTGGCCGTGAGTTTAATATGCATTCCACTTGAGCTAGGACCGTCAGCATCTCCTCAAATGTAAGTAGACGATTCCCGACCACCTTATGTAAATGCATTTTTAATGAGCGGATATTTCCTTCCCATATGCCTCCGAAATGGGGAGAACTAGGAGGGTTGAACTTCCATTCAATGCGTTTATCGCGAAGTTCGTTGGCAAATTTGTCTATGTATTCTTCAGAATTAAGTAATTCATACATTTCATCCAAATACGATTTGCTGCCGATGAAGTTGCTACCGCAATCGCTATAACATGTCCCTATTGGACCACGACGGGCTATAAAACGTTTCATGGCGTTAAGAAATGACTCTGTACTAAGGTCAGACGCGAGTTCTATATGCACAGCTTTAGTGACGAGACATATGAACAAGCATATGTATGCTTTCTGGCTGTGAACACCACGGCGACGATGTGGAAGGACATACAGTGGTCCAGCATAATCGATTCCAGTGTGATGAAACGGCTTGATAGACTCCTGAACTCTACACGCGGGAAGATCGGCCATTTGTGGGCATTCATTACGCGGTTTGTGTCGAAAGCAAATATTGCATTTATGAACGCGCTGTCGAACTATATTACGGGCAGATAGAATCCAGTACTTCTGCCTCAACAGTGACATCAATAATTGGGATCCTGTATGTAGATATTTTCGATGATAATGATCGATTATTAGATCAACTATGTGATCACGTCTCGGAATAAGAACTGGATGCTGACTGTCGTAATTCAGACTGGAATTAGACAATCTACCACCAACACGCAAAATTCCATTGTGTATAAAAGCTTTTAACTTTTGTAAAGCAAGTGAAAATTCTTTGCCAGACTGGGCATTTTTGAATTCTTGATCAAAGTGGACCATTTGTAAATCTTTTATAACGGCAAGTTCAGCAGTTTCGATATGAGCAATTTCAAATTTACGCGGCAATTTCTTTGCGAATCTCAAAACGTAAATTACAGTTTTTATTAACTTAGACCAGGAGGAAATCTTAAGGGCCAGTGAATAAAACAATGGCTTGTCTGATACATCAGTGTTGACCATGACAACTGGCTTCATCTCTGGAGCAACACAAACCGTACTCGGATCGTAGGATTGAACCGGCCATTGTTCAACTGGTAAGCGAGCGAACCGTGGTCCATGGAACCATAATGGGTGCTCCATCAGCTGAGACGGGGACAAGCCTCGAGACAGGCAATCTGCTGGATTTTCCTTACCCGGTATGTGATAGAAATTACCAGGGTCAAGGTTTTCGTGGATTTTAGCGATTCGATTGGCAACAAATGTGTGCCAACGAGAAGGGGCCGAATGAATCCATGCCAGTGCCACAGTACTGTCTGAAAACGCATAAACGTTATTTATTTTGCATCGTTTACTATATGTGTCAATAACTACCCGCATTAATTTTGCTAGTATCATACTGCCACAAAGTTCTAATCTTGCAAGGGTCACATTACGTAACGGTGCGACTCGTGATTTCGCACACATCAGACTTATTATAAATCTGTCTTCATCTGGGAAGTAAACGTGTAAGTAAACCACACCACCATAAGCCTTTTCAGAGGCGTCGGCAAAACCCAAGACCGTGACCACACAGTTTGCAGCAGCACCCACGTGACGTGGTATTCTGATCGCCTCGAGTGCCGGCAGCTCAGACTCAAATTGACGCCAGAGCGAAACGATGGCTTGAGAGGGCGTGTCATCCCAATCAACGTTGTCAATCCACAGCGATTTAATTATTAATTTCGCTAATAATGTGACTGGAGCAACATATCCCATCAAATCCCATAATCGGGCAATAGTTGATAGAATGTTGCGCTTGGTACACTCACGCAATTGTACATTGACAGAGAATGTAAACATATCTTCAGCCGGTAACCATTTTAGTCCCAGTATTTTGAAGTAACTTTCAGGACTGAACTCCACTGCTTCAGTGACGCGATGCGACACTGGAATGCCAGCCATGACTTCGGGAGAGTTACTCGAAAACTTTACTAGCTCAAACCCCCCGGCTAGAAACATACTGATCAGCTGATTCGACAACTCGATACCTTCCGAAGGTTGAGAACAACTGGTTACCAAATCATCGCAATACATGTCCCGCTCGGCAACTGACGCTGCAAGTGGGAAGCGAGTACGCTCGTCGGAGGCTAGCTTGCGTACCGTGCGTATAGCCAAGTAAGGGCTACAGCAAAGTCCGAATGGTACGCGGGTCAATTCAAAAACCTGTAGTGGGTCATTTGGGTTAAACCGGTATAAAATACGCTGAAATCGTCTGTGTTTTTCGTCAGTCAGTATACGCAAAAACATCTGACGTATGTCGGCGCTTATTGCCACGGCAAACAGGCGAAAGTTTAATATAATATCAAACAATTCATTTTGTAAGTTCGGTCCGGGGTATAGAATATCATTTAAAGATACGCCAGACGCAGTTTTCATGCTGGCATCTAGAACGACTCGCAGTTTGGTCGTACTTTCGTCCAGACGCACGACACCGTGGGTGGGGATGACATACTGGTCGTCCTCGGTGTTAATATTTTCAACACTCCCAACTGGTGATAAATATTCTTTATCTAAGTATTCTTTGATAACATTATCATATTCGATTTTGACGGCCGGGTTTGACAGCAACTTGCGCTCAAGAGAGAGGAACCTACGTTTCGAAGCCTGCATTGAATCGCCTAACTCAGAGCTATCATTTTTAAACGGCAGATTTACAACATAGCGGCCATACTCGTCACGCCTTGTCGTCTCTTGGTAAATATTCTCACATTCCTGCTCATCCTTAGAGAAAGACACTGCATTAGGTACGTCCTCTAACTCGAGAAACCGATTCATGCAGTTTTCGAGAATATGAAATGTGCAGTATGAGCGCGGCCCGTTAGAGTCAGTGCCCAGTACTGGGGCTTTACCGACAATCAAGTAACCTAATAATGTTTCGATCGCGACGGGTTCCGTGTCAGCGCGTGAGACAGTATTTGGTCGTATTATACGCGCGAATATGTCTGAACCGATTAACAAATCAATTTCACCGGGTATTGAGTAATCACAGTCAGCTAACGGGATATCATTCAAATAGTCCAGCCGCTGCGCGTCAATAGTCGCAGTCGGTAGTTCGTTAGTGATGCGATGTACAACCAAGGGCTGAATTGTGAATCGCGTCTCATTATCATAACGGGATCGAACCGTCAAGCAGGTGGTTCCTTCAATAATATTAGTCATATCACCTAAACCCGAGACATGTTTGTTTTCCGTAGGAAATAGTTGCAAGCCTAATTTTTTGCAACATTTAGCAGTTATTATATCTTTTTGCGAGCCACTATCAACCAGAGCGCGTATAGTAACCGTGTTACCCATCTTGTCAACAACATTGCATTGAGCAGTTCCTAAAAGGACCGTCTGCTGATGATCGGGTGGTACGGCGCTAGTGTCGTCGACCGCACAGAGGGAGACAGATTGCAGTTGCGCGTCCGTGGCAACACAGAGTGGTGAGGCGCTAGTGTCGGCAGTTGCGTCGAACGTCGGTAAAGCAGTTCCAACATTGTTATTTTTGTTTGCGGGGACTTTTACATTCGCAAAACACAACAACCGGTGGTGACTTCGCGAGCCACCGCATTTATCGCATCGAACATCAGATTTACAATGACGAACATTATGATTTTCCAGGCAGTTAACGCAAATTTTTGCTTTTTTAGCAACGTCGAAACGTTCGCGGGGACCCATGTCAACGAATTTTGAACAACCGGACAATGAGTGAACCTGACCTTTGCATAGAACACAATGATTCCCCGAGTCAGCCACGCTGACGAATGATTTCATAGTTCCCGCGCGCGACGTATTGTTACGAGTATTATTCGAACTACCTGACGATGGCAAGTTGGGTTTTGGCTGCTTCGTAACTGAAACGCTTTGTGAACGTTGCAGTATGTGTGCCTGCTTTCGTACAAATTCGACGAATTGAGAGAATGTCGGCATTTTATCGCCATACGACATCTCAAAGTATTTTAGGGTTTCTACATCAATCTTTTTTGACCCTATGTGTATGAATAACATGTCCTCAAGGCTCTGAAAGTTGAGTTGTTTCAGAGCATTGATGGCTGATGAAAACTTGTCAATAAAGTTCTCCAATGCAGTCGGTGAACTATTGCTCACTGCAGGGAGATTCAGCAACGTATCCATGTACGAAGCAGCCAGAACTCGCTTGTCATTGTATTTGGTGACTAACATGTTCCATAGCACGGGATAATTATCCGCACTCGGCATGAACCCCTGACACATGGCTTGCGCCTTACCGGTAAGTTTGCCTAGTAAGTATTGAACGCGTTCTCCGTCCGTAAGATCACGGTTTTCGTGAATAGCCGATCTAAACGTTTCATAGAATAAGGGCCAAGCCTCAATATCGCCGTTGAAGGAAAGTAGCTCCAGGCGAGGCAATTTTGGACCATTCCTACGCGGTTGATCATTTTGTGAAGATGGTTTGCTATTAGTAGCACTACGTGACGCCATTATTTCGGTGTACCTGAATTTGATTGACGCGAACATATCGTCGAAGGCGAGCAATGAGTTATAGTCGACCTCACATTCTATTTCGTCAAGATATTCGTTCTTCTCTTGCAATGCTTGTTTGAATTCAGACCGCACGGTATCGATAGTCATAGCTTTAGCCAAGAAGGTCTCCAATGTACTAGGAGTACTCATTTTCATGCTATCATAAATCCCTTGTGCTTGACGGAAATACAGATTGACATTATTTTCGAGCCTACGCATAGTTCTTTCTACTTTTTTCTTCTCCTTTTCTGCAGTAGTAAATTCCGGTGGAGCCATTATGATTTACAATACAATGTAGCCTACGTGTAAAAATCCTATACGGCGGCGTAATATGGCGGCCAGGAAACTTGAACACTATAATAAACTAATAACCAAAAAAACCTATCCGTGGTTCGAAGTGACCAAAAATGATTGCGCCGGGAGCTCGGTTAGTTGGTTTTGTATGTAAAATTGGCCGGGACAGACAATAAGAAAATAATATTGAAAAGGGAAGGGACTCACGTGGTATGATCTCCAGATTTCCAAGATTTTGCTTGAAAAACAATCCGTGTACGAAATAGTGCACTTCACAACACAATTCACTTGTTTTGCTCATTAATATATCAATAAATGTCTCAGCACGCGCGCGTGATCACAAACGTTCGTAGCCATCTTGCTCTTTTCTTTTCTTCCTTTTCACGGGGTTCTCACACCCCACCAAGGAGATAGGTAACTCGGCGCGAAGCAGTTTGAAAAGAGGCAGTATAGGAATGGATAGGACAAAGGTAAGGGATTGGGATCATATTATAATGCAAATTGCCGTTCCCGGTCAATCAGACATACAATGCAACAACCAGAGTTCCTATCACCAATTTGGCCTTATCAGGAATTACCTATATGCTTGCTTTTTTATGTGCATTGGTTGCTTTAATTTGGCAATAGAATAGATTACTGTCTGTTTGTTTTTATTTTACCGGTTTCTTTAGAACTGGTGCCCCCCATAAAATCAGTCAAAAATAATAATCAGTCAATGTTATTTTAGTGTGTAAACATACATATGAGTATTATTATTTTTATCTTTCCTTTTAGTATTTAATTAAATTGCACAAAACAGTGCCAACGTTTAATAATAAGAAAAAACTTAAATATTTATGTACTGATAATAACGATATCCGTTGCCATTAAGTACCCATACAAAACTTACAAAGACCTGCCGTAACTCACCAAAATTGGGACAAACTATTGCACAAACAATAGTCGCAAATAAAGTCGCAAATCCTGAAATTACTGGAACAAACACCAAACACAAGGCTAATACTGGAAATTACCATTTTGCTTTATTCAAAGCTGGGTCATTTTCATTATCGAGTGGTTAACGAAATGGAACATCATTGTTGGAATAAGCATATTGTTGTTAATTTCACTTGCATTATACACGTTTTTATATACACGGCCAATAATACAATCCTCAAGATAGCGTTTAATTAGCTGTTTATCTAAGGAATTAAACATTTCATAGTTAAACTGATATTTTGTCACACCTCGGACACTCCATAGAACGCTCGTAAAATAATCACCTATTACTACTACATAACTAAATGATGTTTGTATACGTGCACATGTGTGCGTAAACTTTGCTAGGGCTGGTGGCGCGGCAAATGCAGCGATATTAAATATACGCGTCGTCCGTCACTCGTCAGGCGTTCAGCCCTGTCTATTGATCCTTTAACCAATCCTTTGACGCCAGGGGTGGGGTGCGGTATCTGAATCAGCGCGGGGAAGGGAGTGGCCGTTCTGTACGGAGTACTATTATCTCTTCTGTGATTTTGTCTCTGTATCGGGGTTCAAAAAAAACTATTTTGGACAGAATAACATATATACTGTCGACCATACAGCTAGCCTATTTTTGTTATAAAATAAGAACTATGTCTCTTTATTGACTTCTATCCATAACAAACTTATCAAACCTTGCTGATATATCAAACTCTCTCATCGGAACTTTGTTTTGCTGAAAGAGATCTCTTTTTAGAGATAAGCTCGCCTTTGTACACTGTTTTTATTTACTTTTTGTCATTGCAATTAATTCTGTGCAATAAAGAAATTATGAATTATGAATTATCAAACAAAAACCTCCCACCATAATATATCCATTGAAGTTGTGTTTAACAATTTAACAGAAACCCAAATCATGAGACAGTAAAAAGCAAACATTTCTAAGACCCTCAAACCAACGATCCGTAAAGATACAATATTTATGAAGTCCCTAAACGAAGCCCTATTAGGTCCATATCACGATGTCCCTTATATCAAGGGGTTAAACTATTTATTGTCTAATAGGCGGCTCAGGTGACCTATACGGCTGTCATTCGAAGCAGTAAAATGTACGTTACGGGTCTGTGGGGTGTACAGGATGTAACGAAATCGTGTAGTCATATTTTTAGGGCTTGTTAATGTTCTAATTAGACCTGTAGGGCAGTTACGGTAGTTAACCTCTAGGGCCCATAGATTTTTTCAAGCCGTCAATCAAGCATAGAAGTTTATTTAAACAGTATCTGATGAAAACTGTTTATTCATCAGATGAGACCAAATTGGTGACTTAATGTGAAGTAGAAGATATTTACCCCTAAACCTTGATTTCTTATTCACTGCCAAAAATGTAAACTTGAGGGTTGCCATAAAAAATAAAATTTTGTCAAATAGTAGATTACTTTTTGATAACTGAGGCACTTTACACTGTATTTATTGGTCGTTTAACAGATTTGCCTGAGTTGTTACATACATCAGAATGAAATCGTATCGATAAATATTTAATAATATTGTTTTTTTGAATTAATTATTATATTGCATGGGTAACCCTTCTGATGTAACTTAATGTTGAAGGTGGGTTTACAGAATGGCGCCAGTTCTACGCAACGTAATGTCAAAAAGCGGTAGTTTGACCTGTCATCACGGTAAATATCGTTTGGAAAGCGCATCTCAAATTGACATTGACACGTTGGCATTGACGTATATTTGGTCAACTTTTTTGCAATGAATTATAAATCAAGGTATAGAATAAGTAATGTTAACTAATGTTTCTAATAATACCCCTCAAAATATTACTGCATCCTTTGTTTCACCCTGTTTACCATCAATACTAATGCGTCGAGCGATTTTCGACCCTAATATTACGGTCCTTTAGGACCTAATTACTTTTGATTTTGGTTTAGATTTCGAGGCATCGGGCCGGGGTAGGTTATTTTTAGATATGTTGGTGGAAATTATGCCTTAATGTGTAAGTTGAAGTCTGGTTTTTGTATGTGTCAAGTTTCATGTTTACGGGCTATTTCAGAGTGCGTTTGGAGTTTGGGAATTTATGACAGGTGTTCGTCGTGTGGAAATGGGTCAACTCATAAAAGTAAGGTCACAAACATGGTGGTCTTTATGGTATACAACGTAACGTCACTCGGAATATTTAAAAGTCGGTTGAAAGACCTTTCTCTTCCATATTAAATTTAAGTATTTGTATTTATGTATGTTTTATTTCCTATTGATATCCATTAATTCTGGTATATATGTACGTATTTGTATGTAGTTTATATTATTATTATTTTTTATATTATTATTTTTTACTTAAGTATTTGATGTTGTACACTTGGATCTACCTATTGTTGATTTATTTATCCTTTCCATCCTGGGTTTGCTGGAAGAAATCTCTAGATAGAGATAAGCTCGCCTTTGTACATGTCATTTCCATTTTTAATTGTCATAATGTATTGATTTGTGTGCAATAAAGTATAAAGTAAAGTAAAGTAAAGTAAAGTGTTTCACACACAGCCACATAACATATGACCCACACTAAGATACATTGTGTCATGGGAAATAGATCATTTGATTTCACAAACATGTAAACATGCAAGACCTTTACTTTTACTTTCTCCGCAGTCGGGATTTGAAACCGAGACCTCTTGCAAGAGAGGCTGAGCCTCGAACCTTAATGTAACAGAGGTCATCTCCTCTTCATTACGCCATTTATTGCAAAATATAATAAAGATAGGCGTAACTCGGATTCCAGCTCACAACCTCACCCCGCAGAAGTATCATAAAAATATGCAAAACGTGCACATAAAAACGACCTCCTCGTTGTTTTCTTCCAAACACCCATATTATTCGCTTAACAAAGCCCGGGTAGAGGACTAAAAAGTAGATTTCCGTCCAGATGCATCGCAGCGTGAATGGGGAACTGGAAATGTACATTTTGCGACTCTGCTGACGTGCGTGGGTGCATCGCATTAACGACGATCAGCTGGGAATGGAGACGGATATGGTAATTATTATTTCTGAATTATATCATCATCACTATCACTACGTAGTATAAAACAAAGTCGCTTCCCGCTGTCTGTCCCTATTAGATCTTTAAAACTACGTAACTGATTTTGATGCGGTTTTTTTTCATAGATTCAAGAGAAAGGTTTCTTTGTATGATACATGCATAGTAGTATCAGTATTGCACAAAATAACAACAACGATCTACCGTTATAACATAAACATCTAAATACACTAACCTCCTACCTAACCACTATCCTTTGCAATTAAAACATTGTAATCACAATGGCAGCTGCAAAAAAAAAAAACGCGTGTAGCACCGTACACGTGTTAGAAGTAAAACTTCTGTAGCTAGATCATTAAGTGGTACCTATACTATACACCTATACCTACCTATACTAAAAGAGATTTAAATTTCCAATTTTGAGATCCAATCTCTGCTTCAAGTTACTTTTAAGTTTCAGACGTCCGATTATTTGAAATTATTTTATACTTGTACTTACTTTTAATACGTCATGTCATTTATTTCCCACCATTCCTTATCTACAATTTGTCGCGCTCGTGGTGATATACTTAACTCATTCAATAGTGTCACTACTATTTGCATCTCGCTCAGATTATATACCATCTGACGTCACGTCTTTAAGCCGTCTCGCTCAAATGTATGCATTGCTTTGCTTGTTTTAGAAATCCATATCGACCCGTGTGACATTGATGAAACTCTTTTCTTACAAACTGTATGGATCGCATCGCACAGCTGTCAAACATAAGTTCCGGTTCCAACAAAGAGGTTGAACGAAGTAGTTTGAGTCATGCTAGATATTAGGCTACTAACGCCATCTAGCGAAAGAGAGTCAGCGCCATCTTGGCCATACCGGAAATCAAGAACTCGTGGAAGAATGCTTAAAATAATTTTTATTTGTTAACGTTTCATCAGGTTTTTCTCTCACTAATTAACATTCTTTATTGTACGAATGTATTATTATCTTATCTGATTAGTTAAAAACCGTATTGAAAATAGTTGCGGTTTTAAAAGTCTTCAGCCGACCCTGACGTCACCGATTCCAATTTCCGTTACATTTCTTAGCCACTCGTGATAGCACCCGGCTAGTAGCAATTGAAAAGCAAATATATGAATAACCCACAGTTGAGAGGTTAAATAAATTTTACCCCCGTGCCCCAAGAAGTTTTACTTCAAAAAGCGGAAATTGTAAAACAATTGAATACTCTACAACTACATCAGTAAAAGGTTCTATGGTTAGTAGGAGCCAATACAAAAAATACACACTTCTATTTATTAAATATTCTTGACGACGATGACGTTGAACAGCGAGAGATGCCCTTGATTCCCATACAACAGTGGGTCAAGCAGGAATATTTACCAGATCGAAAAAGCGTTCGAGTTCAGATGAAATAAACCTTAAGACATTGTACATAAGAGCCACTAACATTTCAATTCGAATACTTTTTCGGTGCGTAATTTTTCCTGCTACCAACACTGTTCTTTTATAATTTTTGCAATATCGTACGCAACTTTGCCACATCAAAGGCTTGGCTTCTATCTCAATGTGAGAAAATATTCATATATTTAAAGGAGTATCCTGAATGCATCTTTTTAAACAGAGCCATGTATGCCAATTGTGGCTATATGAATAAAAGTGGGTTATGCCGGCGTTGTCCGCTCGTTTGCAAGGATATTCATACTTGTTCAGCGGAAAAATGAAACGAGTCGGTATTTTGGACCCATGGGGATATAACGAGTGTTTGATTAGATGGTGTCCAAATACGTTTTTGAACGGTATGTTGGACTCCGAAGCCACTTGATATGGGACTGCCGGTAGTAGTGTGCTGTAGGGCCTATATTTAATGTAGAAACTAGTTCATACTAGAAAACATTAGTTGAGCGTTTCCTGGTCTAGTGTGTTTCACGCTTACTGTGCCGGTTGGAATCTGGTGATATAAAATTTTAATCATACAATACAATACAATAAATCTTTATTTCAGGACATAATAATCCCATATCCATATATACCTTAAAACTAGACATAAATATAAAATATAACAATATTAACTAGCCTAGCTAGGGATTTTATTCTTCGGTCTCGCTTCCCTATAGCGTCGGTAGACGATGCCCTCCGGCCAGTAATCTTTGGCCATTGTAACATTGTAATTTCGTAATCATAATCATTCGTAATTTTATTATTTCTCTACATAAAAGGTATAGAAGGCATGCTCACCTGTAACAAGAGAATACGATGGAAGTGATGGCGTTACCTACATTTTCCTTAACCCGGCTTCATAACAGCCACAACGGAATATTTTATTCACCTCAATTCGGGGTAGGATTAAAAACGTCGTAAGATAACCTCCGCCTCGTAATATGAGAACCATAATTAATGACCTCCTGTCTTATCCGAATGCCTGAGCTTCTACGTAAGCCAGTGGATTAATGCTATTTACGATATTAGGATATATGAAATGTCTTGTCTGCTCCAAATGCGGATGTTTTTGTTCATTTGGGAAATTTCAGACTTCATAAAAATAAAAAATGCTTATCGTACAGGGTTTTGATTCATTCGATGGTGTTTATCTTGTGTAAGATGGGGAATGAAGATAAAACAGCCTTTAAATCTCAAGCTACGCAAAATAGGAGGATTGCATAGTCGTTTCTTTATACAAGCTTGTTGATCGTCTTACTGCCATTTTCTCGCCACTGTCACATAACAGCCGTTTCCATAGCGGAATCTAGGCCGTGTAGGAACGAAACGCTAGTAGCAAACCTAGTAGCCATTTCCATTTTACTAAACAGTAAACCGTAGCGACGTAGCACCTCGTAGCACGCTACGAGTTATCTCTGCTACGGGCGCGCTACGCTACGAAATACAACGAATGAATTTGGTGAGAATTCCAAAAAAGACAACTAGGGTTGAATTTACTCACAACGTTCCTTTTACCGGTGGTTTATAAACATCATTATATTTTTTCATTTTGTTGTATTAATTTTGATATGACTTTTGATCTTTCTTAACACTGGCGTGTTTTTGCCTATAGTTGCTTTACCAAGCCAAGTATGAAACAAAAGTCTGTGCTATAATGTTAACAGCCGTTGTTAGTCTAATTTTAATATAAATAAATATTTACGAAGACGTGATTCAAGATTATTTATTTTTCAAAACAAATATCGTATATTATAACGTACAATATGTTATAACATCCATCACCACAGCTATAGATATTGAAGGTTTCCTCACGATGTTTTCCATTATTGTAAACGTTCTTAGTACTATAATGTACATTACTTTTCTCATCGGTATATGGTTATGGAGAAATTCTCGCGCTATCGAGATGATCTCCATGGTCAAAATATCGATTCTAGATAGGTACCGAATATCTGCATCGAAAACAAAACAAAACATTTTCTCACGACCCGCCTTACCAAAAACCGAGATATCTCGACCCGATTTTGATCGAAATAAATATGAATCAAGACCATTTTCGACGGAGATATGCGGTAACTTGTCTGTGTTAAGTTTTCAAGCAATAAAGTATAAAATAACGAAACCGATATCTCGGCTCTGGGGATGATATAGATAGCGCGAATAGGCCTGACGACTGTATCAAATAAATAATCAAAAATTTAATGATTCTAAGGGAATATATTAAAAGGATTTAAAACACTAATTTAATTTGATTATTTTTTTTTAGATTAATATGATTTTCAATAAAACGAAAAATTTGAATACTGCATTCGGCCATTTTGATCGAAACAGGAATCATAGCGCATGACGCTGCATGACGTCATGACAATGTAAACATCATCTGATTTATGCTGATTACTCATTTGGACATTGACATGTTTACTTATGCGTGACATCAAAGCCGACGCCATGACACCTGAGAGCTTTTTTAGCGCACTATTACAAAATATTAGAAAAATGGCTTTAAACTTCGTTAAACTTAAGTTTATTACCGGAATAAAGTTTTTTTCGTAAATAGTAAATGTGGACCCACATTATGGCAGAGGATTTCAAAATCTTTCGTGATGCCTATCTGCACCTGATTCGAACCAGCATCTCTCTCAGCAGCACCCTCTTCTTGTAATAAACTGCTTACATAAATTGTATTACGTTGTTTACAATTTGTATTTATCTGCTCAAGCTTACAAAATATACAGAATACGTTTGTATTTTACTTCGTATACATTTTATTACATCGAAGTGTTGAGTCGAGAGTAGCTTGAAAATGGGTTTGTTTCAATAACTCACCAAGTTCAAAACTTTAAAACCGACTTCAAGGTTTTGCTTTGCTTCCGCTCTCTCGGTATGCAAGTGTCGTCAATATTGACACGTGTATATATACACGAAAATGAGCTACCATATCTGTCTCCTAACAGTGAAGTCCGCACGAATTACACGATACATATAAACGAATAAACGATCCTAACAGCCAGAATTTATCTCGTGATAAAGACAAACGCCACATAGGGACGAAAAAAGGTATAATGTCATCCAGCTAAAAACAAATTAAACTTCACAGTGTTTTCCATGTAGAATCCTAACTGGACCGATTCCTGATATTCAAAAAATGGGACCAAACTGGGTCACCTTTTCAAACAAAGAAAGAAAATAACTCGTATGCCATAACCTTAGTACAGTACGAGGCCTTTGTTTTGGCACGTTGGGACGGGACCCGAGATGCCACGAGTATGATACTCGCCGTTTGACTTAGCGAGGTAGAGAGAGAGAGAAAGCGAGACGAGACCCAACGTGCCAAAACAAAGGCCTAGTACTGTACTGTAAAGACTTATCGTGCGAGCACTCTGCAGCTTTCCAACGATCCTTTGACACGCGGTGACAAGTGGAACTAAACAGCTTTTTGACATATTCGTTGTTGCTTGTTGAAGTTGCGTACAACTAACGTCCCGCTCGCTGTAAGTCGTATGCCTCTGCCACATCGCACGGGAACATGGGTGATGCAATTTTCTACCTCAATGTTCAACCTCAGCCGCGCCGTCCATTCGCTATGCAAATTGCTGAACATCATTACCATGAAACTGTTTAAAAGAAGGGCCGAGTAATTAAGAGCACGAGACTCAAAATTTCACTTTCAAATTTTAAGATCGATCGAATCTACTCAACGGGATTTACTTACGATTCTTTCCATTTAAGGGTTATTTGCCCAATAGGAAGTAGACTGTCAAATTGCTTTTAAGGGAGAGTTAGACTCGAATTACTAATGTCATAGCAAAAAGGTAAAACATAAAAATATTGTCAAAGACAGGATTTTTATGTGAAATCTCTGAAGCCCATTACGCACAGCGATTTATTTTCGCACGTTTTTTCCCCGCAATTCTGTAACACATGCAATACTATGGGAGTTGCCGCACTGGTGATTTTTTTCCGCACATTTCTGCATAAAATTTAGTGATTTTTTTCGATTCGCGCGGAAAAAAATCGCTGTGAGTACGGGCCCTAATTCCTCAGCTAAACAGACTGGCAGATAATAAACGTTAGCTGAGGATTGTATAATCAGCAGCTAGTCAAATTCATAAACGCGCCTCTACCAACCCGTATGGGAAAACACACAGTTTTCATGTTTGTTCAAATACGCAATTTCCATATCTATGTCTCTTCAACGGGACTTTCTTCGTTTCTTTTAATTTTAGGGTCATTTGCACAATTGGTTAGGTATTTTTTCCCTCGATAAGGAAGGGTTGGGAGTCGGGAGCAATATTGTAAGTAGGTTCGCGATTAGCGATCGAAGCAGAAGATACGCGGAACGGAAATGTTGTAATTTTGTAATGGAAGATTGTGCAACGGAGCTTGCGTTTGTTTTATGCTCTGTTTCAATTTTGAATGGTGTTGTGCATAGCTATAAATATATTAGAGTATGGTAGAGTCAGATAAGTGCGTCTTCTTACAATTTGTTTACACCTTGTTTATTAATATTGTTTTTTTTTTTTATACTGGCTTTAATGCAGTTAGGTTATTATACGGTGTTATTAACGGGGATGTAAATGCTTATATTTATGTTAAACCTTTAATTATAGGTGCAACGTACAGTAACAAACGGATTATATAGGCCAGTCTGGAGCTCTTGACTTATATCAGCTTAATATGTTCCATTTAGGGAGACTTTTCTTATTTGATTGTAAAATGACATTGTAAACTGGGGATAGAATAGAATGAGTCGTACTCATTCTATATCACCTATTATAAAAGATTCTAGCAGCTGGTGCCTTCAACTTTGTCCGCGTCGTTACGTTTTATTTAAAAGTCTCATAATTCGATTCGATATTGTTACGTTTCGAACTTACTTTTATAACATGTCAGTTATAGTTGAGGATCTCTATCGAATGATCGATTCCGAGATTCGATTCATGACATTTGACAAGTCGTTCATTCTTCTTTCGTTCACTTTTTCTTTGGTTGATTTTGTATAATTCAATATTGTATTTATCTCAGTTACTATGACTTGCCCGTTTTCGTTAGATAGAGGAATGACGCCCAAAATTATACTAAAATAAGGTCACATATAAATTGTTTTCCTGTGTTTATAGTCACCCAATTTAAACTCAGATTCTCTGCGAAGTATAAAGTAATTGTTTCTCATCTCTGCACTCACAATCGCACAACGGCCGTGGATAAACTAGGACACAAAATGCACCCTAAACATGTCGTGTATGAGACATGCCCCTACAAACGCAGGACATGATGCACGTGGCTAACTTAAACTTGTCTAGTCTCTTAGGACGTTTGATGTTGATTTCGAGGGACATTTCCCTAAACATGTTGCTCCATTTACCCACAACTTATCCAAGGCTAGAGCTACTCATTAACCAAAACATGTCGCTGCAAAAGTGACGCGGCAACGTTGCACGGTGTCCCGAAACATGCCACACATGTTCCGACACATGTTTAACACATTTCCGGATACAGTGCAACATGCTATAGACACAGTGACATATTGTGGGAGATATTTGGTCCAAAGCGCATCTGAGCCCTTAAAGGTGACTGTCATCAACAATTTGACCTTAACCGTCGTTATATGACAAGACTGTCACGAAAATTGTTGTTTCCTTCCACATCAAACAAAGTGGAATGAATTTAATTAAAACGTTAAACATTAATTTGTCCTGTAAAGAAGTTGTTACCGTTGAGGATATCGAACGAGAAGACACAGGTTTTTTCAGACAAATTAGGCGATGTTTGAAGGGAATCACTACGTGAGTAGGATCGTTTATTTGACGCTTCTTAAATTCGTATAAATATATTACAACTCTTCAGGAAGTCCCGGACGGAGATGCCCTTTGTAAAAATAAATCACAAATAATTTAAAATTGCAAATTAATTTCTCACATAGAGCTTATCGGAAGTTTTTGGAACAGACATACAACAACAAGCAAGTTTGTTGTATGGAACGAGCATGATGTCGAAAAAAGGCAGGCCCTCAAATGATCGCCTTCTCATTTGTCAAAGTTTGGGGGAAATTCCGCTTTATTTCTTTGTTGTTATTTGTTTCTTTATTTGCTTCAGACGCCTACAATTTTCTTTTTAATAGATAATGAAGGAATTGAAATATTTTATCGATATTTTATTGTCTTATCCTATCAGTGTGTTATTTGACCAAAACGTATGTTAGGAAAATCTTTAGACTAACAGTGTAATGTACGGGGCCATTGTTTTGGCAGGGGTCGGGTATCGTCTCGTTCTCTCTCTCTCTCTCTCCTGCCAAGTCAAACGCCGAGTATCATACTCGTCCCGCCCCGACGTGCCAAAACAATGGCCTCGTACTGTAATCTAGTATTACAGTCGTGAATAATATGATCTAAGATTAACGAATTAATCCTGAATAGCATAATTAAAAAGTGTTTGTCAAAACAAAACGGCAAAATAAACTTAGTAGTTTTTTCCTAAGTTCAACGATCCATCTTCCACAACGCAGTCAAATAACTCCTGCCCAGTCGCAGCAATGCCTTCAACTTGATAACAAGTTTCTTCTGCGGTCGCTGTAATGCTAAATCGCTGCTGACGGATGTCTAGCTCGGAATTTTAAAAGTCTTTCTCCGGTTAGTGTAGCATACAGAGAAGTAAATGGAGGATGAAATTGAGTTCACAGTCTGCAGAGCACTCTGGCGACACCAGATTGAAACAACTGGAAAAAAGCAGAATAGATAAAACGAACATAAGAAGTATACACGATATACCTACATATTTCTTTCTGGGTTCTTTTACCTTTCGACTATACCTAGAAGCATAGAAGGTAAACATTTAAATGCAGTTCTACTTGCAAACTATTGGTTATCTTGGTCATGGGAGCGACGACGGCACAAACATCCTGGACAGGATATTTTGCATAATTTCATAATTTCTTTATTGCACACAATTAATTACAATGACAAAAAGTAAATAAAAACAGTGTACAAAGGGGAGCTTATCTCTAAAAAGAGATCTCTTCCAGCAAACCAAGTTTTGATGAGCGAGTTTGATATATCAGCAAGGGTAGACCTTTGTGTACAACAAAATACCTACGAGTACCTACAAAGCTAGTATATACTTACATCCAAATACATCCTAAAATTAACTACCAAAATATTAAAGATATAATACTATTAATAAACTAATATATATAAAGAAATATTTACATACACATGCATACACTAATAAATACATACAAACTACCTGAGATTTAAAGAGTAAGGTAATGTTTCTTTACCTGGCTTTTAAATATGTTTAGAATAGGACTGTCCCTGATGGCACAGGGGAGTGCACTCCACAACCGAATGGCCCGGAGTCTGAACCCGTGCTCATAGGATGCGATATGATGCTGTGGGGTTGTGAGCATTGAAGCAGCATCAGTCCCTGGTCTGGATTTGAAGAGAAGGTCCTTTTGAAAGTTCGATTCGAATACTTTTTTGATACTTAATAATTATTTTCGATTTCGCCTCTGATCGCGCCAAGTTTCTTGGCACTTGATTGAAGGGGGTAGCGGGTACAAAAGAGACGCATTTCCGGGTGAGAGGGAGAAGTCTTCTTGACTTTTTCTAGGCGTTGCAGTTCGACGCAGCCTCCCAAGCAAGAGGTACCTCATTCGAAGCCCTGTTGAGGAAGTAAAGTAAAAGTAAATGTAGCCAACCAATGACCGCACTGAAGGGCCTTGGCCTTTACTAGCTATATACGAGTAAGACCGAGCCATATTCCACCACCCTGGCTCAGTGCTAGGTGGAGGGGTGTCAAAGTATATGCCTGTATACTTAAACATGTTTGTGTATATTTACATAAAATAACATTGAAATAAATCTGAATACGCGATATCACCCCGGTTCTAGTTATTTCAGATGAATCAGTATTATTGTATCCGCTCCTGTTCAATTCGCATCGAATCGAAGTTTAATGAATATTTCCACTAGTCTGGGTAATAAATGGCTTGATTACCTTATTTGCTGCTAGACCACAGAATGTAGATACAGATGATGTCGCTTTCATATTCATATTCATCTATTTGTCTAGAGATTACAGATGGAAAATGTATGTAGGGTACATGCACCCTGAAAAGGGTATTACAAATTTATTTACACATACACATAACTATTACATTGACCCGATCAGCTGTTCACAGGTTAAAGAGACTAAATTTATTTTCCTAATAATTTTTATCTTCGAAGAATTTCTGCAGCACCTAGTAGCATTTATCGATGAGGTAATCTTTTGATAGTTTTTAGGGTACCGTACCCGAAGGGTGCCAAACGGGACCCTATTACTGAGACTTCGCTGTCCGTCTGTCCGTCCGTCCGTCCGTCCGTCCGTCCATCCGTCCGTCCTGTCTGTCATCGGGTCCGTCTGTACGAACCGTAATAGCTAGAAAGCTGAAATTTTCACAGAATGTGTATATCTGTTGCCGCACCAACCACAAATACTGAAATACGAGAGATATTGCAAATTAAAAGGGGCCCCGATACAAGAGACGTGTTTAGATACACTTACGCATTTCAAAATGGAGATCTTGACTGAAACTGTTTATTTATTGTCATAGCAACCATGTCATAGACACATATACTACACATTTAAATATGATAGCATATTTCGCGTCAACCCACATGGTTGTGGTTAGCCGGTGCGGTATGATGTAGACTCTCAATCCGGAGGTCGTCGGTTCAAATCTCGTGAAGGCATAAACTTTTTAAATTTTCTTTTTGTTTATTTTTTTATTGTTTTGAGTGCTTTTGATTGTTGTACGATGGTACGGTACCCTTCGTGTGCGATACCGACCCGCACTTAACCGATTTTTATTATGAGTGATCTTAAAGTTTCCTTACTTTTGCTGTAATACCCTGCTCCGTCAAAGTTCTAGGTCATTGAGAAGTATCCATTACATTTTAATTCCCTTGCGAGTATCCAGCAAATTCAGCAAAATTGTGACTGTTTAGCTGGAGATTGAAAAATCGCCCCGTATTGAAAGGCCATTACTTTGACCAACCTAGCTCCCGAACCACAAGAATAGCTATTGCTTCACTTATTCCCGCCATGAGACTATCTGTTTAATTAATTGTCCTAACTCAAACACTGCATTGCATAGTTCAACTGTATTATTGGAGTTTTTATCGTGTTCGAAGGAAAATTAATAGCCCGCGCAAATAGACTTTGTCTCTGAGGTATGGGAAACC
The DNA here is from genome assembly GCA_963457715.1 of Argyresthia albistria. Classification (NCBI taxonomy): domain Eukaryota; kingdom Metazoa; phylum Arthropoda; class Insecta; order Lepidoptera; family Argyresthiidae; genus Argyresthia; species Argyresthia albistria. Next base: position 9,056,116 of record OY735272.1, read on the forward strand.
TCTCTTTCTTGCTCGATGTGAGGGAGAGGTAACCCCGTTACCCTTAATTTAAAAAATATATATTAAAAATGTTTATTGTTTATCAGAGATATCATTTACATTGTGTAGGCTGAAGCCTTCTTTTTTAGTTTAAAGTACCTGTATCAGAAGACTTCGCTCCCTCGTTGCTAAAGAAACTTGATGTATTCTTATTTAATTGAGGAGCTACCTCCGTGGTTTATGTGATGTAAATGTCCTTAATTAAGACGGTTACCTCCATATGTTAAATAAATAAAAGAAAAAAAAGAAAAAAAAAGAATGGCCTAATGCTCATATACAGCCCGGGCCAACACTCTTTGGCTCTGAGCGAGGGTAAGTTAGGGTTTGACGCCTCTCTTTCTCGCATGGGGTGAGAAGAGGTTACCTCTTATATTGGAGCTAAAGCAACTTGGCACGGTCTGTACTTGTATACAAAGGTAGAGGTACTACATGATATGTATAACTCTAGTGTGTTCATTAGTAGTACTCTAGTACATGTTCCGATTCTGCTTCAGACTAAATTCCTGACATTAACTATACACGAGAACTCGGCTGATTGGGTTTTGGTGGAACATAATTGAACTTGGGAGATTCAATGGACCTTAATATTTAATCCGATTTTCCAGATTTCCTGGAAAATCTGTAAATTGCTTGAAATACGTATGACCTCAAAAGATTTCCAATTACCAGATTTCTGAGAAAAATCAAACAACAAAATGCCGGTCTAAAGGGCGGGCCCTAGGCAATCAGAACTTAGAATTTCATCCTTAACATATTTTTAGAGGAAATAAATAAAAAAGGTTAAAGCCAAGCTAAGCAAGTCTAACTAAGGAACATACTGTGCCATTTTTATAATGATTAGATAAATAACAAGAACAAAATTCAGATGCGGTGCGAAATTGTAAAACAAAACATTGTGACAGACAAATTTTCTGGCAACTTCAGGAGACTTTTCTATCGAGCAAAATTAATGAAATTACTTTTATGGGAAAGCGAAGTCACGCTGACACTCTGTGATAAACAAGCGAGTGAAAAAACGTACAGCGATAGTACTCATAATTCCGAGCGACTTGTGTTTTGCTAAAGGCTGTTTTTGCCTAGGGCGCCCCGTCTTAACCAAAGATTTTTACAGATCAATTTATAAAATTTGGTACATCAGACGAATTTTAACGATTTTTTCCATTCCGGGTGGCAGAGGCACTGTTGTGCAGACTTTAGGAAAATTATTCAACACTCCATTGTGCGCCCATCGCCGCAGCCTTGCAGTAATAATGGTTTTCTGGATTCTACACGTAAATGCACATTTCAAAGAAACGTCCAACAAGAAATAATACAGATCATAAAACGCCAATTTATATTTGTTTCGACATCCACATCATTCTCGGAACTCCTCAAGTGATTCCGAAAATTAAGTGGTCGATCGCGAGGAAGTAACTAGCAATAAATTGCACCGCATCACTTGCCGGCTGAGTTCGCGATTTATGTAGCAACTTGCATTGCCAGCCGGAGATGTATTGTGTCCGCTACTGCTGCGGACATGTCCGTGTTGTGATATTTACTGCCGATGCTTGTATTGGGAGTTGGGTTCGGTCGTCGTAGACTAGCGAGCAATTTCGGAATCGACAAGTTACTTGTTTAAGCCTGCGGGGGTTACTACGACATCTTATGCCTATTTTCGGCTTAGATTTCTATTCTATCAATAGTTTGGTAAAGGAGTGCTCACAAGGGGGATGTAGACGAAAAAGTGTAGGGCAGAAATGTTAACGTAGGGATCGTTTTTGGATGTTGGGGGGGGGGGGGGGGGCACAAAGAAGGCCTTGTCGTTCCTCTTGGCAATCACTCTATCCTAGCCAGTCAACCTCCTAGATAACTAAGCTGAATCGCCAAAAAAGTTATGGTAACCCCATGCTGTCCTACTCTATCTTTGACATTTCTATCCGGATCTTTTTCAAATTGTTTGTTTTGAAGGATATTCACTTCACTTTGTCGTTTGACAAATCTATCGGCATTTACTGTTTGACTCATCAAGGCTATTTGGGAGGTGTCAAAAGGAACTAGAGGAACTAAAGGCACTAAACTGACAACCTTCAAATCCGACAGCTCTTGCGCGGTGGCCACAGATTCAAAACACATCGTTTTAATTAATTTAGTTCTTATAGTTCGTGTCGCCTCCCGAATCGCAGGCACTGTACAGTGGTTCCAACGATCGTTTGGCTGATAAGTGACGTTTACAGGAGGCGCCAGCTCTACGCAACTTAAAATGCAACGGACCTGTCATCAACACAGACCTTTCATTCCTCATTGGTCATCAGGCGTTAGTTCCACTTATCACCGTGCGCCAAAAGATCGTTGGGAAGCTGTAAACGTATAAGGTCAGGTAAAAAGTTTCTTCGTATTTTTTATGAAGACCGTAACGGGTCGAACAAAAAGGTGCATCTTTGACATAAAAAATTCCGGATTGAAAACGCTTAACCAACTTTGTGCTATTTTCACTGACACTGTAATAAGTTCATAAACATATTTTTTTTCACGGCCATATTTTGTTGCATGTCTTCCTTTTTTTCTACAATTTTAAACTGTATTGAATTTCTCCATTAGATTCACTCATTTTAATACAAAGAAAAACAAATAAAAATTTGTCGAAAACAACATTTTATTATATTTATTCCTTTTTTGAATAACCTTTTTGATACAATTAATACATCCAAAGATATTTATTTACAAATATACACTACAAAATATTAGCGTGTTACGAGACAGTGATGGGCAAAGTATAGCGTACAAGCGCATTAATATTAACCCATAACATTTACATACAGACACATACATTGCTTCTGGTGATACCCTGTGTCGCGGGAACCAGAAACAGCGACATCACAAACATGTAAACTTTCAAGACCTGGAGTTTTTTTTTGTCCCCAGCCGGGATTCGAACCCGGGACCTCTCGCATGGTAGACAGATGCGCAACCGCTGCATCACAGAGGCCGTCGTGCTCTGTCTCTCACTTTAAATCGTGCCCTTTCGGAGATTAGCGTAAGGAACTATTCCTATTCCTTAGCAATAGGTTCTTATATGTACCTATGTGTAATAATAATATCTGTATTTATAGGTACTAGAATAGTTTTATTGTTCGCGCAATTCTTCCCCTTACCTATCATCTCCGTCTCATACACAACATGGTTTGCTGGAAGAAATCTCTTATTAGAGATAACCTCGCCTTTGTACATATTTTTTCTATGTTAAGCTATTTTTACTGTCATGTGAGTACAATAAAGAAATTACGAATTACGAACTGTAATTTTAAGCGTTTGTCAGCAATAGATGGTTTAACGAGGTTTATACAACTTGAAAAATCAAAGCAAGCGCATCAACAAAACACGAAATATTCTTGCAAATAACAAAACTATAAATAGTTGGCCGTTCCGGCATTTCCTTCCACTCGGCCCTCATCAACCCGCTGTCATTCATAGTTATTACGTTTTATTCATAATATCATTAGCCAGAGCCTCCTTCTCATTTTCATTAAGGGCCCCAGTGCAGGCCAGAGGGATCTCCATCAAAAAAATCATTAACCCCACACAAAGGGCTGTAGGGCTGTACCATGGGCCCTTTGAAACGTCCAGCCTTCTTTACCGCGCTGGCGTTCGCTCGCTTTGAGGAATATTCGTCGCTTTTCAGGGTTCCGTAGTTACGGGAATAAAGGAACCCATAGTATTATTTCGTTGTCTGTCCGTCCGTCTGTCTATCAAGACACTTATTTTTTAGAAACGCGTTGATGTTTCTAGTTTAAATTAATATCAATGTATGTTTTGCGTAGTTCATTGTAATTAATATGAAATACTTTCTACATTACATCAGTATTAGTTGCCCTTTAAAGGTTTACGTGAACAAAAGATACGGCCGTTTACGATGCAAAATTGCTGGATTTGCTTGATAGGTACTTGCAAATAAGTCAACACTAGTTGACCTGTAGTCATGAATTTATCACATAAGTTAAGGTAAAAAAAATGATAATAATAGATTGTTGTTCCATTACAAACAAATTGTGATTTGTTCGGAACCCTCCGTGCGAGAGTTGGATTCGCACTAGCCTGGTTTTTTTGAGGTAAAGTGAGTCTGCTGATGTTTATTTAGAGTGAGTATAATGGCCAAACAATGAGAAAATAAACGGTCAAGTGCGAGCAGGACTTGCGGACCAAGGGTGCCGATCACACTTGGAGATTGTTACCTTGTAAACCAAATGAAATATTTTTGCATATATTCGAATTCGAATCCCGGGTTCAAATCCAGGCTGGAGTAAAAAAACCCCAAATCTTGGATGTTTACATGTTTGTGATGTCGCTGTTTCTGGTTCCCACGACATAGGGTATCCTAAATTTGTTCTGTGCTAGTGTTGGGCCAGAAGCAATGTATGTGCCTTTATGTAAATGTTTATGTTTATGTTATTACGACAGAAATTTGGCAGTTTTCAGATTTTTTCCTTACTTGTGCTATAAGACCTTGCTTGACGCCTTTCATGATTGCAGGCGAACGGGAAGTACTCTGTAGGTTTGTGGTCCATTGCGATTTTTATCAAAATCCAACAATTTTACAGCTTATACGGTCCTAGCGTTCGATTGCGTTGAACTAGAAGGTTGATTTTTCACAACTATATACGACTACAGACATCAAAAATTTATATAAATTTCAGCTTGATAAGTCCACGTTATCTTGATATAAATGAATTTCTTTCTTTCCATCAAAAGATTCACATTTTGGTTAAGCCCTAGACCCCACACTAGGATTCCCTGTATCGTGGGGACTGTCTCTTCCAGACCATTTACAAATAAAGTTGTATGGAAAAATAAATATAAACGGTCTTGACACACAGACGGACAGACAGACGGACAACAAAGTGATCCTACAAGGGTTCCTTTTTTCCTCTTAAGGATCGGAACCCTAAAAGGAGTATAAAGAAACACTAGAATGGGCTGTAATGGGCGTAATTACGCATTGGGTCCATGTTAAATTTAGAACATATTTAAAATTGCTTCAGCCATTTCAATTCGTGAATATGCGATCATGGGTTTGTGAGATTTGACTTTGAAAAAATCTTAAAAAAATCTAGAAACTACTTGTTTAAATGCTACCAATGTTGATACCACGTTGATATCACGTCCTCCACTATTCATATTCATTTATTTGCTTTAAATGTGGTTATTACATGGGTTCTTTAATATTTAAGTCTCACACTTTTAGCCGTCGCTGGGTATTCATATGATTAACATAATATATTTGTATCGTACACCTAAATTTAAATTGAGTAACTCCAACTAACAAATCTGTAAGATAAAAATAATAATATTAAATCCATATAGCAGTAAACGCTAACAATTTACTATCAATAACAAACAAAGAACTAACAGAAATAAAAGAATCATCTAATGGCTCCCGAAACGGTTACAAAATCGGAATGGGAAACTAATTCAATCGACTGTTCCAAAAGTTCTGTAGCTTGACAGAAACTAATCTATAGCACCTGCTACAGAAAGAACGGCCGGCACAGAGGGATTTAAAACCTTTTAACTTTCTAAGTGTGAATAAATGTATGTCGGATATATTTCTTAGATTGCGCTAATGTTTTGAAAGGGTTGTTGGTTGCGAGTTTGTACGAGCATAGGTTCATTCGATACAAAGCGTAATCACATCACGTAAGTATAAAGATTTTGCAAGGCAGGACAGGAGGAGTCATTTGTTTGACGCGCTCCTGATGAATGAATGAATGAATGAATGAATGAAGTATGAATGAATGAATGAATGAATGAATGAATGAATGAATGAATGAATGAATGAATGAATGAATGAATGAATGAATTAATTAATTAATTAATTAATTAATTAATTAATTAATGGATGAATGTTTATTTTCATAAGTAAATTACATTGGCATTTCTTAAGTTGTATTTTAAATTAGATCATTTATGTGGTCTCGTTGATCCATACACTAGGAAGACCTGTATTGTATGGAGCAGCGTTTCCGTCCTAATTGTGTATCTTATACAATTATAAACTTATTATTATTATAACAATATCGTTGCTGTACTTAAGTATTATTTGCTCTAAACAACATCAATAATAATTATAACAAGGTATTACATTTAATTATATTAATGATGCTTGTTTGTCCTTTACCCGTAGCATGCCCGCCCCCGCAGGGGTTCGCGAGTTTCGCGACGCGAGGGAGTGAAGGACAGAGCATGCGATTTACATGTCTCTGTCCCTTACCTCCTTACCTTAGGCGACAAAATCACCCCCGCGCTCGGCATGCTGCATGTGCTGGTCCCCTGATTTGAGTTAAAAAACACAAACAAAAGACAAGAACAAGTTAACTCTCTCGTTCGCAAATCTATTCCAGCATATCTAGATCTATCACACAAACTTACGGATCCACCCGATATGTTGGTAAATGTATTGAGTGGCTGAAGTTGAAGGCGGCGTAATAAGTGTATTCCCCAGGTACTTTCAAGTCGTTAGATTCGTATCGAGATAGTTACAAGGTTTCTGAAACTATAAACGGGTTTTGGGTTATCGGAATTTTCAGCGATACTGCCTTTTGGGAATCGTAGGTTATAAAACTGATAAATCTATTCGTATTTTCTTTATTGGACGTATCTTCGGGTACGGATAAATAAATAAACAAGTCAACAACAAACATGAAATGACACACAATATCGCGCTCTGGTTGGTCAATTGGGTCGTGTCCAAGGTAATCAAATAAATCTAGGAACAAGTCTGAAGTTGTTTTTTTTTACATTATGAAAAAAATGGCTTGACAATCTCAGAATTGTATATTTCCAGTTGTATTTTATAAAGTTTATTTTTTTTGCGAAAAAGACAGCATTTGATGCCACAAGTTACGTTGTGTTATTTCATAGAACTCAGGAACAAAATTATCTATTTTGACTAGGAGGGCACTTACAAGCCTATTGATAAGTTGATGTAATCGAACATCCTTTAAAATATAAAGACTGGGATTGTGATAGGAATTTAGATATCAGTGATATAAACAGCTACAGAACAGTGCAATAAGTTCTGTAGCTCTATTATTGTCTTTTGCTTATCGCGATCACATTAAATACTCATCCCAAATAGCATCAGCAGAGTTGTTTGTGACGTCACGCGTTAATTTAATTAAATGCGGTTACGTGTTAATTTCAACTAAGCGTCAAATTATAACTATCTGCGGTTTGACTCGCAGATGCGTCGGATAGTCACAAACTGATATTAACTTTTAGTGCACACACTTACAGTATACAACAGAAAATAATACCTAAGACATGGCAATAAAGACATGCCACCGAATGGGTTCCCACTGATGGCTACCGGCAAAGAGGCAGGCTGAGACGTTGGTCGTTGGCGGGAAGACCTGGACAGGTTTATGCCGGACTGGGCAGAAGCGGCACAGGACATGGAGGAGTGGTCTGACATAGGGGAGGCCTTTGCCCTGCAGTGGGACACTATAAATAAAATATGTTTATTCAATAACCAAATGATACATATAAGTTTCGGCTGGGGCCTTCTATTAAGTAATAATACCTGTATCAGAAGACCGCGCTCCCTCAAAATAAAGACATGGGCATGGTTCGGCCACAATATTTAAAGCTGAATGGCTATAAATTTTGTGGTGACCCCCCTAAAAGGTCCCTAACACGGCACCTACTTTACATGCGCCTTATAAACTAACAGTTCTTCCAGACCGATATGTAGTTTCTAACAGAACTCTCAAAGAGATATATATATGTGCTCGACTAAAGTGCAGTCAACTGAGCCATTAAACTAGATACAGTTGGATAAATAATTCAAGGTTTTCGTACGCCTTGCTCTTAGTGCAATCCGCTGTTGCTTCTTCCCGACGACGTAAGTATTGGGTGACTTTAATGGAGAAGGCAAAATATGGAAATCTGAAAAAATAAGGTAGAAACAATAATGAAAATTGTTGCGAGCGAAACTCTTGTTTAATTTTTTCGAAGATTTACATTGATTCTGGCAACACCTCCTACTATCATGAATGAAAAAATATTTTTTATAATGCTTCAAAGGTTCAGTAGTATTATAAAACGTCATTCACTCGAGAAAATTTAGTTGGATTCGTAGCATGATTCTCGTGCCTTCCATATACGGATATCGAGACCTATATTGACAGATTCCTATACAAAATCAGTTGATATGGATGTAGATATCGTATATCGAGTGATTTTGTAGGGGAATATAGGCCTCGATATCCGTATATCGAAGGCGCGAGAATCGACCCACTGTATCTATATCAATATCGATAGCTTTCAAATTAATGTCCTAAAATCTATTAGCCACGTTGACCAATACCTCGAATGTTTCACCCGAACTGTCATTTACAGCGATTGTAATTTGAATTTGGAAAGAGTGTCAAATTCAAAAGATACAGCTTGTCCAAACTGAAATGACTCGCCCCACTACCGCATTTATACACGCAATTTAAAGAGTGGGGCGCGTCATTTTAGTTTGAACAAGCCTCTACATACTTCTTCACGATGACGTCATCATGACCAAGACTTACAAACCGCATTCTCAACTCCACGGAAACTGTAGGTACCTACTAAGTGGACTTTCTTGAGTGCAACCAAATTAATGGCGGGACCATTAACCTAATTGTTGTATAAAGAGGCCCACGCAAGCACTGCGTTACAAACTGTAGCACAATGCAGTTGCAAAGTTTTGTTTAATTTGCGTAAAGTTTGTGCACTGAATCACGAGATTCGTAAAATACGGGCATGGCTGTTCTGATGGTGCAAGTTACTCGATTCAAAGTTCGTGGGTGCTAGAGGTGTGTGTACTCGAGTATACACGGTGTAACAGACTCAATTTTTAAAAAGGTTCTGACACACGGGCTTACGCCAAGTGCTATGAGACTATCTATCTATATAGATCATGGTCCTTGCCCAAGAATTATCTTACTATTCTGCCAGTATTTAGTATGGTCGCTTTTTGGAGAAGAATGTGAGTGGATCTGGGTATATTGAGTGATTTAAGACTAGTGTGTAATGTGTATGGGATTACTCCTGTGGATGAAAGGACTATTGGGATAGTTTTGACAGTTTGAACTTGCCAATGAGTTTTAATTTCAATGGCAAGGTCTGTGTATTTAGTGTTTTTTTTCTGTAAAAGTCGTGGTAAGATTGTGTGTATTTGGTATGGCTATATCAATGAGAAATACTGTTTTGTTTTGTTTATCGTGGAGAGTAATGTCAGGTCTGTTGAAATGTATTTATTACGAGCCTGTAATGTCCCACTGCAGTGGGCAAAGACCTCTCTCCCCCTCTTCCACTCCATTCGATCCTGAGCGGTCTCCTTCCACTCTTTATCCCATAGACCCAACTCATCACTCCATCTCTTCCTGGGTCGGCCACGCTTTCTCTAACTTTAAATTTATAAGTTAAATCAATATATCAATATATGGATATCACCGTAAAATTGTGAAATTAAATAAGTCAGATTGTAATACCTATCTGTCGATTGTATGATGTGATGACTGTACCGTACTTCATACATTATAACGCGTTAGTTAATAAATTGAAATGATGAATGTGTGGGTAAAGTATGAGTAAGGGTTGGTGAAATATAAAGTTTATCCTTTGTGATAGGTTCACTTGTAAGTACCAATAAAAGCATAAAAGCTAAAATTGTACCTCTAGATCTTGTTTACAATTTATCGACAGATTATTATCTAACAGTTTTTTTAGGAGTGTAATCTCACGGGTTTAACAAATTTGTTGGTCTTCCCTCTCTGGTATCTGTTTTTTCCTGTCATGCCTAGGTTTGTAGGAAGAAATCTCTTTTTAGATATAAGCTCGCCTTTGTACATACCTTTTTGTAAATGTTACGTGTTTTTTATGTTTTGTGCAATAAAGTATAAATGAAATGAAATTTATGGTGGCAGATACACAGAATATATTACATATTTTTTGTGCAATCAAGCATATTAATAAACATGTTAAAAATAATTTTTAGTAGGCTATATTAAAAGTAATCACGAGTCCAGTAGCTTCATTCTGTAGTTCTGATATTATCGTAATATTTGTCCAATCAGGAACACGACTGGTTAACTACTCAATTTGAATGGTATTGGTTCTTTTCTGAAATCTCGTGCATGCATACAAAATAAAGGTATCGTTTTATTTCCATACTGACAGCTCGTCTGCTTACTAGGCTTACTCCAACTATCCATTCTAAACGTAAAACTTGCTTTTAGTGATATTCAAGTATACGTATTTTAAGGCCCTGACATATTTAAAAAGAGGTACGGGGGAGTTTCTTGCTCTTCTAGAGATGGACCCTAAGCCCACAACTTCCGAACGGGCGGTAGTATATAAAAATATTAATATTATACTGACGTTGACTCAGCAATCTGTATGATTTTATGGTCAATAAAAAAATTTGAAATTGAACTTGAACTACGAATCAGGAGTAAAATACTGATATTATTAATCTAGTTACAGTCACTTTATAATGTATTTATAACATCTCGTTACTCTCCATTCTTTAAAAAAAAATGTTTATTACAACATGACATTGTTAATTAAATACATAATAACGAGGCAGATTTAAAAGAAGCAATTTTCTATATTCCCTGATGCCTAAACTAAGTTAGCAATAACTTGTACTCATCAGTGCTCTTCCAGGTTACAAAGTTGCTTGAATTAACACTAAATAATTATCCTCTATTAATAATTTGCACTAATAAATCAAAATATTGCTATTCTATTCATCATGTTATTGCTATTCAAAATATATGTAGTTACAGTCACTTCTTAACCGGTTAACTCGAGCCATTTTTTTTATTTATTTTGTTAAAAAAAAATACATTAAAATTAGTTTGACAGTGGGAACCAACGTCAAAAATTAGACATTCATTGACGTCTTGGTACCCACTGTCAAAATAATTTTAATGTCATTTTTTTTATAATTTTAATGTCAATATTGTTCCAAGGACTCTTTTGTCCTTACGCTACCGTGGGTGATAATGTAAAACATCATCTCGTTACTCTCAATTCTTCAATAGCATTCACAAGATAAATCGCCAAAAAGGTACAAAGTCACAAGTATGGCTCGCTACACTCGCCCCAGTCCTCTCTCTAACGAACCAACTAGAAATTAATAATGGAACGCCCCGGCTTTTACGATATCCCGAGTGATTCATTACCATATATTCAAATTTTAATTGAAATCAGAAATTGCAGTGTACAGTGGCGTGGACAAAAGTCGTTCATAAATCCAATCTTTTACAGGGCGAGCGTAATGGCCACATTAATATTAAATTTTAATATTACTGCCCGATATTGACGAGGTGGCCAGCGTTGTTGGGAATGGGAAAGAGTTGTAACTTTGATTGTATTATGTGTTGAGGTTACGCCGTGGAGCCGTTAGATTTAATATACTTTTAGGCCTCTGTCAGGCCCAAATAAAAAAAGTGTAATTGAGTGTCCAGCAAAGGACAATGGCAAGCTTGTATGAGAGTCCCGTACCGCAATTGAGATCATCATGGTTGGTGACGTTACTCATTCAGTGATAAGTTCTTACCTTTAGCATATCAGAATTAAATCGACGAGTAGTCGTTTTGTATGGGGGTCCCTCGAGTGTCTCATCTCATAGTTTGAATTTGAGTGGTGCTCAAAATCATACAGCTTTTGTTAGGTTAATCATTGAACCGTCAACTCCCTCAAATCTTGGTTTGCTCAAAGATATCTCTTATTAGAGAGAAGCACCTTGGTACATTATGTTTATGGTCATTTCGATTTAGGTCCATTTGCACCAAAAACCTAATTACGATTAGCGGCTTTATTTTATTTAGCCGCTGTCTGAAACGCGTCAAAGTTAAATCGGTTTAAGACGCTGAATCTAGAATATCTGGTTACCGAGCTTTGTCTGGCGGTTGGTGGTACGAACACAATAAAACATCATATTCATATCATCAGACTGAATTAACATCGACTATTAATATGCTGCTCCGTTTTTGAACAGCTGCAAACGAGAAGCAAACAGGCATTTTGTTTTCAAGCTTAGCAAGCAAGAAGGTTGAATAGCAGATGATGAACTTAGATTTGAACTTATTTGAACGAAACCTTTTTGGTGGAATTTTCTGAAGACGCGCCAAAAAGTGTCACGTGATCTGAGGTCGCAATGAGTTAACTTACTTTTAGATTGTCATTGGAATTTAAGCCATATTTTCATTGTATTAAAGTGAAATTGCCAATCTTATTGAGCGGGAATCTGAAATACGCGATTTTTCAGTAATGAGACCTAGCTCGATCGATTTTTTACCACCAAAACCCCAACACAAACAGAACACAAAACAAGTATCTTTACATACAAATATTCCTCGTATTAGGGTATTGGCTACCGCTCGGCTCAGACCAACCGCTACGCGGCTGGTCCTCGCCTCACGGACACCAATTGGGAGATTTATGCCCTAAGTATCATGAATTTTGTGCCATTACATAAAATAAATAAGCAAGTTTTAAGTTATGTCTTGCTTGACCATGTTTTACAAATAAAATCCATACCTCTATAAGTGCTTCGTGGTCTAGTGGGTTTCATCTTGCTTCTCACGCAGGAGATGCAGGTTCGAATCCCGGTGCTGACCATGTACCAGTGAGATGATTAATTTGTCTTAAGTACATTATCGGACGCTCCGTGTTTCGGATGGCACGTTAAGCTGTATGTCCTGGCCACTATCACTACTTCGTAGTATGTAGTAGTCGTAATAACCCCTCCACCAACCCGCACTGAGCCAGCGTGGCGGAGTATGGCTCAATCTTACTCGGATCCGGGTAAAGGCCTGTGCCCCTCGGTGGGGACATTAAAGGGGCTACATTTACTTTACTTACCTCTATAAACTGGAGGCTGCACAGCCCCAGCACATGTACCTACACATACACAGCAGGTGCAGGAAACTCGCCGTCATATCGATACTCTCACTGGTTTATTGTACGGGATCGGATTTGCTATGTGAAGATAGCCGGGGAGGGTACTAGTTTGCTTTATCTCGATTTAGAATCAACTTTAGCCCTTTCAGTCGAGAGATTGTCATTCTCCTGGCCGAAAAGGAAAAAAAATACATTAAAATTAGGGGAAATTAAGTTCTTATCCATTAGACATTAATTGACGTCTTGGTAGTCACTGTCAAAGTCGAGCACTATTTTGTGCTTCTGCGAGCACCTTTTGGTCCCTCCGCCGACCGATTACCGAAATATTTCTGTATGTTATCGTAACATTACCGTACGCATTTGCGACAAGATTTTTAAGCGAGTGGGAGACTAATACCAGATTTCACCAACAGTTATGGGACAATTAGCTCTTATTCTTAGCTGTCTTGTGATTATTTCCGAGGCCGGTCTCTTACATTTAGGGGGTCCCTTAGTAGCCTAGATGACCCTTAAACTTAGCTCGAAGCAAAACAACCGCTAGGCGGCCCCTGAAAGGAAATAAAAGAGTTCCCTAAAAAATAGGTGTCTCCTAGATTGTTGGTGGAATCGGCCATAAGTCGCCACGGAGTATCTCACAATCATTTGAAGGCAGGCTGGCACCACTCACGATCCGCTGATAAATGTGCCAAAGCCTTAAAAAAAGACCGAAAATTCCTTTTATGACAAAGACCATAGTGTCCGTAGTTCATTAGACGTGTGTCAGTTCAATCCTCACACTTATTCGTTGTGTATGTCGGCGGCCGATCGTAGAATTGGGCACATCACATGATGTGCCCAAACGTGAAATATCATAAAATCTCTTAAGGCAAACACTGCGGTAGCTTAGGTGAAGACTAAAGGGTGCGAGCGCAGCGAAGCTCCCGAATAGTCTTCGTGTTTGTTTGACATGTATAACAAAAAAAAACATCACGTAGTGCTGAATAAAAATGCTTTTAAAAAGACACGTTTTCGTTAAAACCCGCCACATTATGATGTGCCCTGCTTGGGCATATCATGAAATGGCGGGGCACATGACGGCACATCATGATGTGCCCGAATCTACGATCGGTCGCCGACAAGTATAATCATTCGCGATCGGGCTTGACAAACATCGCTCCAACCATGGAGCAAATACTAGCTTTTAATACTTGCTCTATCTTGCTCTTGCTATGCTCTTACAAAGCTAATTTTCCCAGGCTCGATCATGAGGGAATGACCAGAAATAATATGAAAGAGTGATAGTACCAAAGCCGTAAGCTTAGTAACCTCTGTGTCTATTTGCAGCGTGCTCGTACACGGATACTGACAGCTCTATTTTCTTTGCCAGTACATCTGATGCTATCAGTGCATCTGACAAGAAATCTCAAGAACGTATCAGCTGTAGATATTTCAGAGAGTTTCCACAGAATATCTCTGTATGGTTTAACGTGCAATTGAAGAGCTAATGCCCGATTTCCCTCGTTGTTAACAGTTGTTAGGAGACACTTAGCTCTATTTATTAATTGAATGACAGAAATTTCGGAGGCCGGTCTCTTAAATTGTATCCTCTAGTAGTCTAGATGTCCCTTAAACTGAGGTCAAAACCGTTTGACTATCACTAGGTGGCCCCTGAAAGAAAATTACTATTTTTGCGGTCGTGTTTTTTTTTCAGTTTACTCACATTCTTTTTTTGAGCTATGCGTTGTTGTGCTATCGGGAATCATCTAACTACTTACCTAGTCCTGGATTAAATTCACTTAATACAAAATTGAGTCCAATAATAGCACAAAAAAAACATGATCTCACAGATCCGTTCAGGAAAACACAAAAGAAACACAATGAAAATTTCCACAAAAGAGCAAGAAGTCTGAATGCGGAACTGCGCCATCTATCGCTCTAATCTATCAACTCATATGCAAATTGCGGTCTCAACTGAATGCCTTGGAGAGAGACAGGAGCGTAGGTAGAGAGATAAAGGGGCAAAAAAGTTTTTAAGACTATCAGCATTCAATCTATCAGTAACTGAAATTGATATATGCATATGCGACAAATATTGTGGTAATCGGCAATGTTACGCACTGAATTTCATTGTGATGTAAACTGTGTCAATTAAGCTAAGAATTGGGGTCAGTGAGAGATAAGTAAGTAATAACACAGCTCATTTAGGCATTACAAACTAACACTATGATCAAAATTACATCATTTTAGTTCGAATTTTCTGACACATTTATACTAGACACCATCAAGAAGACTCATGAATGTGTCGAGTAAATGCATGTACATCAACATTAATTAGTGAATTCAATCTACGATTAGCACTCATGGCCCTTTACGCCCCTCGAAGCTGCCACCCTGAGTCCGCTCACATCCGGCCAGTGATCCAGTTAGCAGCGAGATGACTTGCCTTGTTGGGGGTTATTAGTCTACTCCGATGTTTGCAGACTTAGTGTGTGTAAAGTTTGGCAATTGTGATAGATGTTTGAATGTGGCTCAACGAGGCAGTACGTTTCGGTAATTGTGTGCCGTGTGTTTGTCGGGTTCAAGTTTGCGTTTGAACAACAGTTGGGTCAGTAACTTGGTGCTGTAATCCATCCATCAGTTCAGTGCTCATTTTGGATTTGAAGTTACTCGAAGCAAAAAGCTTTTGAATCATTCCACCAGTCCAGTTTGGCGAACTAAATGCGCATGCATGGTGCTGGTGCAGAAAATAAAAGAAACAAAAGAACGTAGGAAAGGTTCCTTCATATAACATTCTCGCCACTCTACGTCACAATACTGTCGCATATACGAGCATGGCTTCCGAATGAGGGCTATTTCTCTATGGAACGCGCTTCCCTGCGGCGCCATCAGGGACCTCCGTTAGGAAACTGAAGAAACGATAATTTAAGTACCTAACTATAGTAAAACTACTTTGGCAGCTATATGTATATATTTTTGTACAGTGTTTTCAGTAAATCGCCTTTGGGATTTCGGCGAGGTATATTTTGTAGTTGCAGAGAGCATGAGAGGTACATAAACCCAGTGCCCGAACATCCGGTTGCCATGTTGTGTAGCACCGGAAGGTGCTCATACGTATTTCCGGTGATGGTCTTATAACAATTAGTTTGGTGAACGTTGGGAGTACGTGTGTGATTCTATAGGTGTTGGTTTTAGACAAAGTATCGTAAAAATGTAACGTATCTACATAGATCATGTATGTCAGTATATCTTGGTTTAGGATCTGGCTTTGATTGCAATTTGATAGTTCTTGAAACATTTTGATAAACTTCAAACAACAAAGATAAACTAAATTCAAAATAACCTAATAACACATATTACACCATTCTACGCAAATAAATCAATTGCTCCCCAAAACAGGGTTCAAATCCATTGTTCACAGGATGAACGTAGGAGCCAATTCAGCACGAGATCTATTGAAATCTTTGTCTAAAATGAAATACGGATTCTGACGAACAATTATTTGCGCTGTAAACATGATTAATTGAGTTTTGCGTCCAACTATTTGTCGAGGTGGCACTGTCCTGCTGCAATATTTATAATTCCGTGGATATCTCGATTCCTTCTTGCTGGAAATTGTGCCAATAATTTCGCAAAGTTATCCCAATTAACGCTTTACTTAAATGTGATCATTAATTTTGCAATGATTGAGGATATAGCAGGGAGCACTTATCCAGTGGAGAGAGCATAGATACATTTTTCTTTGAAACACAACTCACCAATTTACGCGCGGGCGGGGCAAGAGGTAAGATAGCTGTGATTGGTCAGCCGCTGCGAAACTGTCTGGCGGCCCGTCATCGTGCATAGGTTGCGTAAGCGTATGCGAACGTTTGTTGAATACAACATACGTTTGGCGAGCCGCTTCCCCCGCAGGCGCGGTCAATTGGATATATAGTCTCTGGGATATAGGTTTATCGATGTAAAAAAGTAAAGTAAATGTAGCCCATTAATGTCCCCACCGAGGAGCACAGGCATTTACCCGGATACAGGTAAGATTAAGCCATACTCCACCACGCTGGCTCAGTGTAGGTTGGTAGAGGGGTTTTACGACTACTGCATACTACCATATAGTGTTAGTAGCCGGCCGAAACACGGAGCGTCCGATAGTGTTCTAAAGACAAATTAATTATCTCATAGGTACAGGTCAACACCGGGATTCGAACCTGCATCTCCTGCGTGAGAAGCAAGTGTAAAACCCACAAGACCACGGGGCTCGATGTATAAATTAATAGATGTACTGTTTGGCGTAGAGACCTCGGACTGTTTGGCCTCGTGCCGTGGGGGACCGAACGCTCGGCGAGTCTTTAAGGAGGCTGCATAGAGACTCGTCGAAGCGTCAGGTGGTTCTAGAGCTGGCACCTACCTCGCTCAGCGAATTAGCCTAACGATACAGTGAGATAATGGTGCCACCATGTTGGGCACCCTGCCACTTGACGGCGGCGGTGACCTTAAGGATATTTTTTATTTAATTTAATTGATTTTAGTAGTAAGTTAAGTTAAGATGTACATATTACCGATTGTGTATTAAAAAAAGACATCTAATTGAAAATGATATCTATGGAAAGTCAAAGTCAAAGTATTTTTTTTATTGACCATAAAATCATACAGATTGCTTAGTCAACGTCAGTATAATATTAATATCTTTGTATACTACCACCCGTTCGGAAGTTGTGAGCTTAGGGATGGAGCAAAGAAGGGCAAGAAACTCCCCCATACCTCTTTTAAAATATGGAGGGCTTTAAAAAATACAATTTTATGTATTTCTACTTAAGTCTAAGGAAATACACCGAAGAGAGACGTACTGACTCAGTCCATCCATCAGTCCCCTCTTTGGATTAGAATTAGAATTATGTTTATTGCTTCCATAAATTCACATGCTCTTAAATCAAGATACAATTTATGAACCCTGTCCATAGGGCACTGCAACAGTAGAGAGGTATATAATACTAATGGCTAGGTATTGTAAAATATTAATTATTGAGGTATATTTATGTGTACGTGTGCACGGTTATTTCTGTGCACCGAGATGGTAAAGATCACGCAGTTTTGTCATCTAAATATGGATCGTCTACTAATGGAATTGATGGCTACCGAAACAAAGTTTATCGTGTTCAAGTTATTAGTTATTTCTACTCAGAAGTATAACAAAAATACTTATGAAGTTAGTAATATCACCTTCAGAATTCTGATAACTAAGTTTACTCATGATGTTATTAATCTACAAAAGATTGAAGGAAGGTTTTCCTTGGAGTCGGAAAGCTAAAATTAATTGACATCCTTCTTGGCTCTGCATAATTCGTTGAGCCTACTTCCTGTATACATGGTCTCATTCACAGGTTGAACGATATCAATACTACGTTGAGGGAAATTCCATGCAATATTCAATGAAATTACCCATGTTTTTATATAATTTGGACTTGGACCATACGTACGTCTTGGGAAATAAATAAAGGCGAAGGGAAGGCGTATGGGAAGTCCCTCATTTGAAATAAATATATAAAAAAATAGACATAAAAAGCACTTTTCCCCCAGAACCATTAGTTATATTTATCATAACATAAAATAGCGTCACGCCTTTCCCCATACGGAGTAGCAGAGGCACAGTTGGACCCACTTTATTCAGATATTCAATATCTACTTAATTCTGCGTATCAGGGGGCCAGCCCATAGCCGCGGCGATTGAGTAATGAAGGTTTTCTCATTTCTTTTCATCTTGTATATAAATATACTGATGTGTAGTATGGATGCATACATTTACACAGTACAACGTCCTTACAGAATGAGGTTTTAATGCTACCCAGTTTTGTCGTAAAATAACGTTGATGACATTCAAAGTAGAATTTAAATGAATGATGCCGATATAATAAGCGGTATACTGAAATAACTGTCTGTGCTTGGTTGTTTGAGGATATATTGGAATTACTTAGTGTTACAAGCTTTGAAGGCCGGCCACTTGAAACTAACTAATAATAGGCCTATGGAACGAATAAAAACAGACACGTTCGTTAGTTTGTATTTAAGTTTTCATAATTAGTTTCAAAAATATCAAGGCCCTGTCTCGTTAGCAAGTAATTCCTTCGGACGTGAGCGACTGCATTCCCCAACAAAAAGTTATACGTAGAATAACTATACCGGGGATAACTTGTATGACAAATGACAGTTCAAAATGAGGTGATCTGATCTAGGTGTCACTGGTGTCTATGAAAAAGTAGAAGATACTCTCGAGTAAAAGTTGTTCTTTTGTTGTCGTACGGCTTTCCAACGACCTTTTGGCTTGCGGCGCCAAGTGGAACAAACTCTTTTTGACAGGCTCGTTGCATTAACTTGCGTAGAACTGGCGCCCCCTGTAAACGTACCGAGAGATCGTTGGAAGACTGTATGCTGCTGTAGAGCTTATCGAGAACAATTTGCCTAGTGTATTTATTTGAAATGGGACTCATTTTTGGTGCCATTATTAAAATTAATTTTTAGTCGGATTAGTTCCTACCAGGATGGACCGACAAAGCTTCGACTAGAGATGTGTGGGCTCGAACCGGTGAGGCCTTTCCCCAGCAGTGGAACACCACAAAGACTATTTAAAAATAAATATGATGGTCGTGAAACTAAGAGAAAGCTTTTATAAAAAATAAAAAAGTAGGACAGGTTGATTTTATAACAGCATAAAATAAAAAAATACAACCAAATCCATTCTATTACTTTCTTAAAAAACAATTTCAATGCAATCTATTCAGCGAGTGAATTAACTTTTGACAGCTCAAAACCCATTTTGACATCTGCAACGTAAATTGACAAAAGTTATAATAAGGAATAAGCAGAGTATACCGCGACCAAATAAATATAGCGACATTTACCTGTAAGGTTTCCTTTATTGTCGCAATGATAAAGAAGATCACGAATTTAATAAAAGTAACGTTTGAGAGATGTGAAGACGTTTTCTTGGGTGGTTATTCTACTCGTCTCACTGCCATATCGCTGTTTGTCGCTGTTATATCACTGGCCTTAATGGCCAGCCTTAATACGTTTTATATTCGTGTCGTAGTTGGAAATTCCTAGGAAAGTGACCTATAAAAAGATCTTTCCTCACATTCCTAAAACAGCCAATGCCTGTGATTTAGGAGGCGACACGAACTATATACTAACTAAACTAATTAAAATGGTTTTTTGAAAATGGAATCTATGGCCAACGCGCAAGTGCCGTCGGATTTAAAGGTTGTCAATTTAGTGCCTTTAGTTCCTCTAGTTTAGTGGTTTTGACACTTCGCAAATTATAGTCCCCATTGTCTGGTATCATTTATGACTCAGTCAAGCAAGATGTCAGAAACGAGCGTGTGACGTCACTAGAGAGATAAACGTCAGACGGAGCGTTTTCGACATGTTTACGTCACAGATTATATTTCAATAGTTTATACATTTTAATTCCTGGAATCCGCAAAAAATAAATATATTTCACTCTAAAATACAATGAAATATAAATTTCTACGCTACTATCTGATAGGATTACCACATTTTGTCGAATATTTTTAATGTTGTCCAATACCGTATTACAGTAAGGAACTTGGAATAGTAGAATCGCGGCTCTTCCCGGGCATCCGCCGGCCATTTGTAAAATGCGGCTTGAATATGTAAATGTTTGGGCAAGCAAGGAGTTTTCGTTTAACCACCATTTTCGTTTCGCAACAAAAGGGTAGTTCTGTCGTGTTTTTGGAAAGCCACACCGACGACGCGGTGGGAAGAGAGCCGACAAAATATTCAAGAATATTTTTATACCTAAACTGAAGCATACAAAAATAAGTAATATCTTTATGTAATAACTTATAAGACAAATACGAATATTAATAATGTCAAAACACCCCCGATGCATTAAATGAAACCATCAGGACTACCATAACGTTGGGCGTGGGCCAGTTCATGTCACTCAAGTCGCCTGAGTGGCACCTGCGACTCAAAACAAGTGCGCGCGCATCGTATTAGTTACTAACTCGCTGATATGTTTCAAAATTTACACTTTAATTACCCACGCAAAGCTGTCAAGAGGGGTTAGTCCGCAAAACCCCATTTCTATTGTTCTCCAAACTGCAAAGTTTCATACATCGTATCGTATCCTAAAAACCCCAAAATAAGTGTCAATAATACTAATATTGAATCACGATATTTTCATACTCCATGTCCGATTAACCCCAAGATGGTTAAAGTACAGTCGGCCACTTGTTTGTTTTGGTATGGTTATAGAGAAGGTTTTCTAATAAAAGATATGAAATATTTTTATAAAGATTTGTATAATAAAAAGAAAAAAAAAACACATTCAAAATAACAAAAGATCGCTATTATCTTCGATCATATATTATATGATCGAAGGCTATTAAAAATACTGATCTCTGTAAAATGAAAAGGGTGCGCAGGTAGCCAAAGTCATCATCACGATGACGTATCATGTATGTGTTTAGAACTTTTAAAATCATTGTTAGATACTGTTGCTGACTGTACTTTTTACAATCGACTATGGCCAAGTGCGAGTTGCATTACCATTAAACAATAATAACTAAAAACAGCTTTTGGGGTTTATCATATTTTTGGGGCTTTACGGACTAACCCGTCAAGAGGCGCACGCAACTCGCGCATGAAACGCACCGTCACACATAAAGTCTAAATTCGCGACTCAAATTCGACGTTGCTGCCCTATCCAACAGCTTGTCACTGTGACTTTACTAGGCATGGGGATAATGTCGATACAAATTATCGATATTCTAACTAAAGTTTCTGAATGTTTCAAGCAAATCAAACAGAAGGATGTTGTAACATGTTTTTATTCTTGTTAAATCGATTCACAGCCCAAATCACCATCAAATTCTGATTCGGACTCGCTGGAGCAGTCTTGTAGATTTATAACCAGTTCCTGGGTAGATTGGTCGAATCGTAACAAACTCCCAATCTTCATCCATAATTTTTCTTGTTCTGTCTTTCAATATTCTATTATATGTTTCGAGTCAAGATCGATAACTTGTCTTACGATAAGTTTAGTACATCTATATTTGCCAATAAAGTATGTTAATTGTCTTTTTAGATTTTACCGTTGAAAAATACGATACTTCATAGGCGTGTTTTGACACTGACAGCTGTCAGAGATCATCCTATGTTGGATAGGTACCGGTGGCGCGGGGCGCGAACCGTCATTGAGTCGCGTTTGATATTAATTGTCGTAAAATGCGTGTCTGATGTGACTGGCTTGCCTTATGGTAGCCCTGCAAAAGTCTTTGGCTGAATTGTTTCCATATCATAACATAGCGTCACGCCTTTTCCGATACGGGGTGGCGGAGGCACAACTGTGTCCACTTTAAGCCAGTGATTCAATACTCAATTTTGCGTGTCAAGGGGTTAGCCCATCACCACAGCTTGGAGTAAAGAAGGTCGTTTCCTTAGCTGATAACTTTACCACCACACTACAGTCTATTCGTGATAAGAATGCAGTGAAATTTAATTTTAAATCTGTTAACACACACTCACAGGACAGGACAAAACCTTCGCGTTCGAAAGTTTGCCTTCAACGGTCACTGTGAACTTGGCTGGATAATTGGAAACGATTTGATTGGTTACGGGGCGTGACTAGGCCGCCGGATAGTGATGACTTTACTGCATTCTTATCACGAATAGTCTATAGGACGTGGCAAGTGGAGGTCTTTGAGTGTACTATACTTTACCTTAATAAGCTTACGCCTATATCCCGGTCGAGGGGTAGGCAGAGACTACAGGGGGGCAATTCTGGCGCTAGCGAGATCAAAATATCGATTTTGAGATACCGAAATCTCCATGAAAAACAAGAAAAAGCTATTCTTACGACTAGCCTTTCGACCAACCGGGATATGTCGACCCGTTTTCGATCGAAATAAATATAAATCGAGATTGGTTTCGACGGATTTAGGCGGTATCAAAACCGATATCTCGACTGGGGAGATGATCTCGATAGCGCGAGAATCGGGGGCCTGCTGTAGTTCTAGCAACTGAACATTGTACGCCAATATTTTGCATTTTTCTGTTTCGTGCCTGCGCCCCTGCGGCCGCGTCACTTTGATTTATACCCCAGTGACGTATGACTTGAGGCAATTTCCTCTCACCTCCATTTCAGTCAGGAGTCAGAGCTATCCAATTCTCGGGTAGTCCATAAAAAGATCAGAGGCCAGTGGACGCATTCGACGACGCGTGGGAGATTGACATGGAACCTTTTCTAATTGGAAAAACGCTATATTAAACCATCTACAAATTAAATGGTTTACTTAGGTACCCGAAGTTTCTTAAAAGGGTGGTTAATTATTACAAAAAATACTCGAAGTATGATTTAAAAATTGGTTGAATTAGTTCCCACTTAAAAGTGTAGTCGGTATTCAGTCTTTCTCAGAAAACTCAACACCACTATGCTCAACGAATACTCTTAGTTCGATAAAGTCCCATCCTATTTCCAATACTTTGGGCCGCCATACAAAAGCGCACGGTATGTAATAAATGCAAATTGGACTACGCCCTCTGTTCTGCGTAAAACAGTTACGCTATTTCGGACCGAGCGATGCTGAACCTGGGTAGCGGACAAGGCTTTAAAAAATAAAAAGCTATTTTGAATAACTCGATGTATTTGGCTTCGATAGTATGTCACAATTTTAGTCCTTGTTTTGTTTCAATTTCAAGTTACAGGGGGCTAGCCTATTGCCGCAGATACGGACACTGAAGATTTCTTACGATGTTTTCCTTCACCGTTCGTGAACCACCTTAGTAACATAATATCACTTATGTGTATATTTATTCTTTCTCGTTTCTGTTAACTGAGCCAGCGTGATGGAGTATGGCTCAATCCTACTCATATCCGAGTAAAGCCCGTGGATCTCGATGGGGACATAAATGCGCTTCATATTATTAATCATTTATTATTTTGTATTTTTTTTTCTCTATCTTATCTTATTTTAGTTTTATTAGTTTTGTAGATAATTTATATAATTTTATTGTAATTTAATTTTAATTTTATTGTATCTTATGTCTGAATTATCCTGGATCTTGTGTCTGAGAATAAATAAATAATAATAATAATAATAATAATAATTAAGAAATTTTGAAATTTTGCAAGTGGGTAGGAACAGGCTCAGGCCGAAACAGCCTCATCCAACAGGCTCTATTTATGATCTGATCATATTGAAATAAATGCTTAAAATCGAACGGTTTCTGCCACTGTAAACAACATGACGAAAACCTATATATATGCATAAATTACGCTTTAAAGATTAGAAAGAGTGAGCGCTAAAAGTTTTACATTCTTAATTTGTAAAGCTGCAATTTAACTTTTGAGTGTTATTTCATTCTTTATTACTTACAAACAAATTAGGACAATGGTGTTTTTGTAAACATCATCCTGCCGTCCTGCAGGTAAAGTTGGTGCATTTACTAAAGGCATAGCATACTTGATGATGTGGCGGCACTGCACTTGCAGTTTGTGCATCGCCCACAATGCAGCGCGCTGCAGCTGCGAGTCCATGACCCGTCCAGGCGCCGCGGGGCGTGATGAGGTGCGCGGGGTCGCGCCGAGGAACCGGCTCCCAGTCTGCGTGCGCCCGCGCCAGTGGCTTACCGATCTGCTTGCGCGCTGGACCTACGTCGCTTTCTCGCTCCGCGCTATCGCACTCGCTTTACGCTTTTTACCGTGATTATTTGCTGTTGGACTTTGTGAACTACAATATACAGTTTATGTGGGGATCCTGACTTTTCTTCAGCTCACGGTAGTGTTCCCCACATCTGGTGACCCCAAGACGCGAATATTACAACTAAAACAACATGTCGCTGCCTTCTAACTCGGATAGCAACAACTCAACCGGTAGCGAGGACAGCATTACGAATCCCGTTTCTCAAGATAACCCGACCGCTGCCGTCGAGCGTGTTGCAGTGAAACTACCACCTTTTTGGTCGGAGGACCCAGAAATTTGGTTCGCTCAAGCAGAAGCCCAGTTTAAAATCTCCGGTACCAAAGATGACGCGACAATGTTTTATATGGTGGTTGCGCAACTGGACCACAAGTTTGCACGTGAGGTAAAGGATATTATAACGAGTCCGCCAAGAACTGATAAGTATCCTAAATTGAAAGAAGAATTAATAAAACGACTTTCGATTTCTAGCGAACAACGCATACGCCAACTGCTAACTCACGAAGAGTTAGGCGATAGAAAGCCGTCGCAATTTTTACGTCATCTAAGGACCTTAGCAAAACAAGCAGTTCCAGATGAATTTCTGCGCAGCCTTTGGTCGAGTCGTTTGCCGACACACGTACAAGCCATCATTGCATCGCAGACCACCAGCAGCCTGGACGACGTGGCAGAACTAGCAGACAAAATTTGCGAAGCAGTAACACACTCTCCATCGCAGCAGGTCGCAAGTACTTCATCGAACAATTTCGACGGGTTAGTCAACAGGTTAGAAGAGATGATTACGTCACGCATCAGAACAGAACTTACGCAACAAATCGCACAGTTATCGTTGCACGAGGGTAGACGTGGTCGCTCCCCTTTCAGAACCGGTGCGTCAAGATCAAGAAGCAGGGGTCGGAGCCAGAGCAGAACACCAGGTATGTGTTGGTACCATGATTGCTTTGGTGAAAAAGCGCGTAAATGCGTTCTGCCCTGCAACTTTAAGCCGGGAAACTTCCGCGACAGTCAATAGAGGCGACAAACGACTGTCAGCCAACAACGAGTCGCCTATTTGTCACAGAAAAAAAATCTAAGGTGCAATATTTAATAGATACCGGTTCCGACCTTTGCGTTCTACCACGACGATTTCTTAGACAATTTATAAAGGCGACAGATTATAAACTTACTGCTGCTAACGGCACTGTTATAGACACCTATGGAACAATGACTATGCATCTTGACCTAGGTTTACGCCGAGATTTTACCTGGAACTTTGTAGTAGCCAATGTGGATAGACCTATCATCGGCGCTGACTTTATTTCGCATTATGGTCTTCTGATTGATTGCAGAAACAGCCGATTACTAGACAGTCTAACAACGTTGTCATCAGCAGGATCAGCCAGCAACTGTCAACTATCCAGCATGAAAGTCATAACAGGCAATAGTGAGTACCACAAGCTACTGACACAATACCCCAGCCTCACAAAACCATCAGGGATACATCGCGAGATAAAACATTCAACAATGCATTACATCCGAACGACAGCTGGCCCACCAGTATTTTGCAGGCCACGACGACTCGCGCCTGATCGTCTTAGAATTGCAAAAGACCAGTTCGATGACATGTTACGTGACGGGACTGCGCGTCCATCAGATTCACCATGGGCATCAGCTCTTCAT
Source organism: Argyresthia albistria (assembly GCA_963457715.1). Taxonomy (NCBI): domain Eukaryota; kingdom Metazoa; phylum Arthropoda; class Insecta; order Lepidoptera; family Argyresthiidae; genus Argyresthia; species Argyresthia albistria. The sequence goes on from OY735272.1 coordinate 9,082,422, forward strand.
CTGGCCCCTAAAAAGGATGGCTGGAGACCTTGCGGAGATTACCGCGCCCTTAATACACGAACAATTCCAGACAGATACCCCATAAAACACATTGAAGACTACTCACACCAACTAGCCGGATGCACCATATTTTCAAAGATTGACCTAGTAAAAGCATATAATCAGATACCAGTGTTTCCAGGTGATATCCCAAAAACCGCCATCACGACACCATTCGGAATGTACGAATTTCCGTTTATGTCGTTTGGGTTAAGAAATGCCGCACAAACTTTTCAAAGATTTTTAGACGAAGTACTGCGGGGGCTGTCTTTCTGTTATTCCTATATCGACGATGTCTTAGTCTATTCCAGAAGCGAGACTGAGCACCTGGAACACCTGGATACAATTTTTAGAAGACTGCAGGACTACGGGCTACTCATTAATGAAGGAAAGTGCAGTTTCGGACAAAAAGAGGTAACTTTCCTCGGATTTACAATTTCAGAGCAAGGCACACGCCCTATTGAAGACAAGGTCATCACGATCACCGACTTCCCTGCACCAAAAACAGTAAATGGTTTACGCAGATTCCTCGGGATGTTGAATTTTTATAGGCGATTCGTTCCCCACGCTGCCGAAGACCAAGCGCCTCTTCATGGGATGTTAACAGGTCCAAAAATCAAAGGCTCACAACCATTGACTTGGACGACAGAACTGCTTCAAGCATTTGACAAGTGCAAAGCGAGTATCGCACGGTCAACCCTACTAGCTCACCCTGTAACGGACGCACCGCTTGCCCTAGTGACTGATGCATCGAACACAGCATTGGGCGCAGTACTACAGCAGTTGGTCGACGGACATTGGCAACCTTTGGCCTTTTTCTCCAGAAAAATGAATAAATGTCAGCAGCTCTACAGCGCATATGACAGGGAATTGTTGGCAATTTATGAGAGCGTTAAACATTTTCGTTATATGGTTGAAGGCAGACACTTTACTATTTTTACCGACCACAAGCCAATAACATTTGCTTTTCAACAGAAAGATGGCCATTGTTCACCGAGACAGTTCAACCATTTGGATTACGTGTCACAATTCACAACCGACATCAGGCACATAACAGGCAAGGAGAACATCACCGCAGATACCCTGTCACGGATTGAAGGTATTTCAAAACCACCTGATTTACTCACTATAGCTCAATCCCAACATAATGATATTGAAATACAGGATATCCTGTCCAACGGTTCTACTCATTGAAGCTAAAAATAGTAGAAGACCCGGATACAAACATAAAGCTGTACTGTGACTTCTCTCAGTCGAAACCACGTCCTTTCATAACAAAGGAGTTGCGTCGACAGATTTTTACATCCCTGCACAGTTGGAGCCATCCAGGAGCAAAAGCTACAACAAAATTAGTCACAGATCGATTTATCTGGCCATCCGCGAGAAAAGACTGTCATGCGTGGGTACGACAATGCGAAGCCTGCCAACGGTCAAAGGTACACAGACACACTTCATCACCTCTAGGTCATTTCAAACTACCGAGCGTACGTTTTAGCCATGTTCACATAGATCTGATCGGTCCATTACCACCCTCCGGCGAAAACAGATACTGTCTCACAGCGGTAGACAGATTTACCAGATGGCCGGAAGTGAAACCTTTGCCCGATATAACTGCAGAGACCGTTGCTCGAGCATTCTTTGAAATATGGATTGCACGCTTTGGGTGCGTAGAAACTTTGACGACGGATCAAGGCCGACAATTTAATTCCCGTTTGTTTAAATCATTGACAGATATGTGCGGAACCCAAATGCGTCAAACAACTGCCTACCATCCCGCGGCAAATGGGATGGTCGAACGTCTACATAGAACCCTAAAGGCTGCGATCATGGCCCATGAGGATAAGAGTTGGACCGACGTTTTACCTGCCGTACTTCTGGGAATAAGGGCTGCGTGGAAGCCAGACCTCCAGTGCTCATCAGCTGAGATGATATATGGTGAGCCATTGCGAATACCCGGGGAGTACTTACAAAAAACCGTTCCTAAAACAATAGAACCGTCAGATTATGTAACACAGCTCAAAGAACACATCTCGCGGATCAGACCACAACCGGCCTCCAGACACGGTAACAAGAACGTTTTCGTACACGATGACCTGAAAACAGCCCAGTACATTTTCCTACGAAAAGACGCCGTACGTGGGGCACTGGAAGCGCCTTACACTGGACCGCATAAGGTCATAAACAGAACGGACAAGACAGTCACTGTTGAGTTAAACAAAAGAGGACCAGTGACCGTCTCGATAGACAGGGTCAAACCGGCCTATGTTGCATCGGACCATCTAACACCTCCTAGCCAAGGCTCTGGTCATACTTCAACAACTTCCTCTCCTCCTCCAATTAAAACCACGCGATCGGGACGTGTCGTCAGATTTCCTGATTATTTTTGTGCAGGTCTTTCCTACTCGTGAGGGGGTGGTGTGGCGGCACTGCACTTGCAGTTTGTGCATCGCCCACAATGCAGCGCGCTGCAGCTGCGAGTCCATGACCCGTCCAGGCGCCGCGGGGCGTGATGAGGTGCGCGGGGTCGCGCCGAGGAACCGGCTCCCAGTCTGCGTGCGCCCGCGCCCGCCAGTGGCTTACCGATCTGCTTGCGCGCTGGACCTACGTCGCTTTCTCGCTCCGCGCTATCGCACTCGCTTTACGCTTTTTACCGTGATTATTTGCTGTTGGACTTTGTGAACTACAATATACAGTTTATGTGGGGATCCTGACTTTTCTTCAGCTCACGGTAGTGTTCCCCACAATGACTTAGACCCGTAATAATGAACCTCTCTCAGTTCTGAGAGCTATCTCAAGATAATTGTGTCTCTGCCATCCCGTATGGGAAAAAGGCGTGTAGTGAAGTGTTTTAGTGCAATAAAACTTAGAGTAAGGCGTTATACGATGATATATGTATGTATAAGAATAAGAATATATTTATTTAGAAGGCAAGACTTAAAGCTAGGTTTATTATAAGTTATCGTTTGTGCAAACATAATTTATACAGGAGTTAGAATGCGGCCCCACACTAGGCTGAGCCTGTATCGTGGGAGCCATAATATTCTTAGCAGAGTGGGAAATGTTGATTGTAATTTACAAACAAAAAAAAAATACGCGTGTAGCACCGTACACGTGTTAGAAGTAAAACTTCTGTAGCTAGATCATTAAGTGGTACCTATACTATACACCTATACCTACCTATACTAAAAGAGATTTAAATTTCCAATTTTGAGATCCAATCTCTGCTTCAAGTTACTTTTAAGTTTCAGACGTCCGATTATTTGAAATTATTTTATACTTGTACTTACTTTTAATACGTCATGTCATTTATTTCCCACCATTCCTTATCTACAATTTGTCGCGCTCGTGGTGATATACTTAACTCATTCAATAGTGTCACTACTATTTGCATCTCGCTCAGATTATATACCATCTGAGGTCACGTCTTTAAGCCGTCTCGCTCAAATGTATGCATTGCTTTGCTTGTCTCTGTGCCCAGTCCCTTTATTTAATTGATCGAATACGTATTTTCAACTATTCCAAGTTAATGTGTACCTGCGGGGCTACCATAAGGCTTGCCACTCACCTCAGTCGCGCAGATAAATGACAAAGAAGATGGCTAAATCAATATATGGACGACTGTCCCAGACATGTACAAAGACTTCTCAACAGCCAATAGCATTTAAATATTCATTCATAAATTTAATTTACTGCGTCTGTATTTAGTTTGTAGAACTTGAAGAAAAAAAATATTAAATATAGGTAAATAAGAGTTGTTACTCAATACTCCGTGATTCCAATATGATTCCGTGACCTTTGCCGTCGCTAGAAATAAGCACCATTTTGCAATAACATGCAACATAACGCCATCTAGCCACTCCTCTGGAAACCTCCTGTTTTCAACAGTTTTGCTAGTTGGCAATTGGCAATTATGTTGCATGTTATTTTTAACGATGGCAAAAGTCACTAATCAATGGCGGAATCATAGAGTATGAAGTGACAACTCTTAATTATTTAATCATTTCCTTCAAGTTCTACAAACTAACTAAAGACGCAGTAATTTATGAGAGAATATTTAAATGCTATTAATTGGCTGTTGAGAAGTCTTTGTACATGTCTGGGGCAGTCATTTTGCCAAATTGCCAACTCCTTTCGCGTCTCAATGATGTTTCTCCATAAAATAGCGCGCATTCATTATGATATGACATTAAATTGTGACAAAATGCGTGGCTGGGGTGACTGGCGTGCCTTATGCTACCCCCGCTAACCTATACATACCTACTTTGCTAGGATTTTTTAGGGTTACTTCATCGCGAAGCGATGACGTAACTCTTATTTAATTTTATTCTTGACATTTCCTTAGTCCGCCATACGACATACCTCGATTTTGATATTTTACTTCAACATTATTGACTGGCATGAAGCATTAACTTTAAAATTACAAAAGCTTATTAAAATCAAAATCGTATAATTTCAACAGTTATAACAACAATTCAACTTTAAAATATGTATTACAAAAATTACATACAAACAAATAAGCGAAACAATAAGCCATTAAACTTATGGCTCTGTAAGCTGTAGACCTCGCTTTGGCCGTTTACTACAGATAAACATTAAATAGGTACATAGGTATAACACGTACTTAGTAGCTAAACTGCTAATTTGTGACTTGAACTGCACTATATAATGAAAAGTGGCTTTAGAACAGTTCTAGGTACCTACTTATTGTTTTCAAGAAGTCTTAATGCAGCCATCCATCACATCGGAATTTGCTTGAAAACTAAATATCACATTTGGATGATTCTAAGTGACTTTATGCGATTACTAGCTGCCCGTTGCGCGACTACGCAGCGCGTTTTAGGTACCTATTCCATAGTTACCGGCCACAAAACGATTCGTTCATCATTTTAGAAATCCATATCGACCCGTGTGACATTGATGAAACTCTTTTCTTACAAACTGTATGGATCGCATCGCACAACTGTCAAACATAAGTTCCGATTCCAACAAAGAGGTTGAACGAAGTAGTTTTTGGTCACGTCACTGGTTTTGGCCATACCGGAAATCAAGAACTCGTGGAAGAATGCTTAAAATAATTTTGATTTGTTAACGTTTCATCAGGTTTTTCTCTCACTTATTAACATTCTTTATTGTACGAATGTATTATTATCTTATCTGATTAGTTAAAAACCGTATTGAAAATAGTTGCGGTTTTAAAAGTCTTCAGCCGACCCTGACGTCACCGATTCCAATTTCCGTTACATTTCTTAGCCACTCGTGATAGCACCCGGCTAGTAGTAATTGAAAAGCAAATATATGAATAACCCACAGTTGAGAGGTTAAATAAATTTTACCCCCGTGCCCCAAGAAGTTTTACTTCAAAAATAAAAGTTAAGATAGGTACTTAGAAACATTTAAAAAATTCAAAATATACGCATTTAAAATATTATACACTTTTAAAATATACAAAGCTCAATATTAGTAGTATGAAAGACAAATTCTTAAGTTCCTGTCAGTTTGATTGGAATAACCGGCTTAACTTTCATATTCCACGATATCCTATGATTTGATCGATTTGAAACACACGCCTTCTTTGATCTACCAGTCTACCGCTGATTTGTTAGTATATTTTTACACAAGCAATTTTTCATTGTAGCGAAATTTCACGAAGCATATTTTAACATTCCTAATATTTAACATTCGCATGAACTACTTTATGAAGCGTTCCTACTGTAGCCTGCAAGGCGGCAGCGATCGATGAGGGTGGCCAAAACAGAGTGCTTTCAGTAATTTGCATTAATGAACTGCCTCCTTGGGCGTTGAAGATACCTTTTTGCTCCGCCGAGGTGGCTCAGTAATGTATACGATATGTCCATGTTGGTTCCAGGCAGGGAGCACTTATCCAGTGGAGAGCGCATAGATACTCGTACATTTTCCTTTGAAACTTCTTCTTCTTCTCAGTCGTATCACTCTTGGCAGAGTGGTCGTGGTCGTCTTTTCGGTCGGGTGACCCGCCTTACAATTCGTCGCCATTCTTCCCTGAGGGCTGCTTTTTTGGTGCATTGGTACAGAGGGTCATCCAGTGCTGCCTTGATTTGGTACGTCCATCTCATTGGTGATCTACCACGCATTCGGGTGCCCTCTACTCTGCCCTGTACCACCAGTCGCTCGATGGACATACGGCCGCGTCGAGAAACGTGTCCAAAGAAGGTGAGGATTCTTTGAAACACAATTAACCAATTTACGGGCGGCGGGGGACGAGATAAGAGAGCTGTGATTGGTCAGCCCCTGCAAAACTGTCTGGCGGCCCGTCATCGTACACAGGTTGCGTATATGCGAACGTTTGTTGAACACAAATGGCGAGCCGCATTCCCCCGCAGGCGCAGTTAATTGGATATATAGTATCTGGTTCCAGGGCTTTGCTATGTAAATGGTTGGCTAAAATCTGGCACAATTGTGCCTCTGCCACCCCGTATGGCAAAAGGCGTCACGCTATACAGCGTTTAAATGAATTAACGCAAAATGAGAAACTACTTTGTCAGAGAGATCATTCTGAACAACTTTCATTGTGAAACTGATGTGATCAGAGCAACTTTATTTTTCACTTCCCAGTACATTTTTCAACTCAATTGATGTCTAGTTTATTTAAGTATTTCACGTAAATCTGAGTTATTTGTTAATCTGAGTTATTTGTAAACAACATAGGTACCTACACAGTTATATTTGTTGGTTTGTGAAATTTCTTTATTGTACCACACAAAACAAATATACAATCAACTTACACCGATCGGAGTAATAGGACCTGTGCGTACAATAAAATAAAATTAGTTATATTACTTATTTTATAGGTACAGTCTGGGACCCGATTGGCTGGGCCTGCCCGGACTGTACACACATACTTATAAGTCTATTGGTTTAAAGACGTAAGTGTACCTAATTCTCCAATGTGGAATGAGCGGTCTCCCCTAACACAGGTTTTTATTAACTTAAAAGGGGAGTCCCACGACCTGTGATGCTGTACTTACTGAAATAAACTAATTTTGTTTGTTTGTTTGTTTATTGTGGCCTGAGTGGGTCGCAGCTGATTTGTATGGACAAGTGAAAAATAAAGTTGCTCTGATAAAATCGGTTTTACAATTAAAGTTGCTCAGAATGATGTCCCTAACAAAGTAGTTTCTCATTTTGCGTTCATTAATTTACACCTTGTATAATTATTATAAAACATTTTTTTCAGGCTTTTAGGGTTTATCCATATCACTATATGTAACGTGCTAGATTATAAGACAACTTTGTCATCTAACTGAAGAAAACATGCAACCTATTTAGGTCAGGCGCTAAACTATAAGCTAAGTAAAGCCACGACTTCCGGAGTACTTAAATTGGTACAAAAACTTGCGCCTAAAGCCTTAGACACACTGGGGATAAATAACGCAATTTGTTGATCAACATGTGCCTCAACAACTACGTGGAATGTTCCAAGATACAGGACACAAGTAGATACGACACATGTACGCTACTATGCTGTACATAAAGCCACATGTCACGCGACACGCATAACACCGGCCATGTGTCGGGAAGGGAGACTGAGCAACGTTGCAGGGTCACATGGGCATGTTGCAGGGATGGTGCGAATTCTTGCGATTTTTTTGGGTCCTAATGTATCTAAGGCTTTATACTTAGTTAAGATGAGTATGGTATCCAAGGCTTAAGATGAGTACATTGAAGGAACAGGAAGTAGATTAGTTTTAAGGAAATGGCGTTACATGGGCATAATTACTGACTTTGTGAGTGCGAGGAAAAAGGTGACTTTATGTCACATTCTGATGGCGCCATAACTTGCTCACTAATTTGACTAACTGCCATATACAAGTGTAATATACAGTTACGTATTTACTTGTCAGTAACAAATAATGTGGTGGTAGCATAGTTTTATGAGTGTCATTTACCAACTGACATCGAGAAATCCGAGAGCATTTAATTTTATCCCTTTGCTATGAACAGATCCTATTAAATAGGAAGTTTAGCTGTAGTAGGAGGTGGCTCTGAGACCTACGAGAACTGTCAAAGATCTACATATGAAAACCGATCCAGTGCAAGTTACACAAAAACACGAAGGGTTCCGAAACATCCTCTTCGCAAAAAACGTCTCTTGTATCTATCCTTTTAGTTTTCGAAAATTGCGTCTATAGTTACTTATTTTTTGCTGTAGCGGCCTATGCCCATAATACCTATTACCCATTACAGTTCATGAAATACGTTCGAGATGGACAAACGGACGGACATCGGAAGCTTCGTAATAGCGTTCCGTTCAGCACCCTTCGCGTACGGAACCGTAAATAGCCTATATAGTGTTTTTCATCCCACTTCAAAGCTACGGTGCTCTAATCAGGGCTCCAGTGATCGCCACTCATTGCCATCGATTACTACCTCTAAACCAAGCTTTAAATCCTTCTGATCACTCATGTACCCTCGATGTAGGTTAAATTAACTCAGATGTGTCTTCAGATAAATCTATCCCCAATGCAACATAGAATTTCTTTTGCACATCACAGCGGGTCGGTATCGGGGCGGAAGTAGAATACAAGAAACTTTTAATTATGTCACACCATACCAAGAAAGCGGCGCTGGGGCGGGCGGCGCGGGGCGGGGCGGTTCTGATGCGGGGTTGTTCCATTCTACCATAATATTTGAAATCGCTGACAACTGCACCGCTTGACGCTCGGTGGTGTGTGTGCTGCACCTTTATTACGATGTAAATATCTACAGTGTAAAGGAATTGGAATCGTGTTCGGGTGAAGGCCATTGGGGACATTTAATGAGCGAGATATTATTATTATTTATATTGAAGAATTGAAGAATTCACATCTATTTCTTCATCAAGTCGACGGCACTGATGCCATATTAGCGCGCGAAGCCACCCACAGCTCCGGCTCCAATATTGGATATCGCGAGCCATTAGCGTGGATAGCTAGGATATAGCGTGGATATAGCGTGGATATAGCGCGAATAGCCTGTGTGTAACACAGAAAAATTAGCAATGGAGTCGCCTCTTGAACGAAACGCTCCACACCGCGGCGCACAGGGGTCGTGATCCGGGCCTAACATTCCAAACTCATCAAATGACTGCGATCACCTATGCCTATACCTGTCAATGATTAGTGTAGGCTTGTTGTAGTGTAATTTTAAATAAAATCCCTCCAGTATTGTGATAATCACTCATAAATAAACTATTTAATTTCATTTCAATCAGCTCTATTCAAAAATACGCAGAATAATGTTAATTCAATTCAATTCAATTCAATTCAATTTCTTTATTTCGAACTTCTAGGTCCAGGTTAATGTTTAATCAATTAGTCTGCGAATTTTTCTCACAATCTCACATTTTGAAGTGATTACACGGCATATTTTTATCTAACTTATGCCCAAATACCATTGAAGGCAATTAAGGTCATGATTATGATTTAGCTTTACGCTCTAAAGTTGGTAAACTTCCAAACGGTAAAAACACAAAAAAATATTGCTTAAAATTTTCACCTCTATGTCGTCAGCAAAAGCGAGTTCAAAGCTCATTACTGAGTCCACTCGCTTAAACATCAGCTAAGGGTTAAACTATAGCGGTTCCACTTATAACTTATACTCTGAAGCCCACTCGATGATTAGCGCTGTAAACTAGAGATCTAATGGGACTGTGTTGTCGTCGGGGTAATGCGTTGTGCGCACGCTAATATGACGCTTATTTCGTGTTTACGATACTGGGCAAAGGACGAGATTGCCTTGGACGGTATTGGTTGCAATTATGTGTGCGGCGGAAACTGGCACTGTACTTACAGATTAGATTTAATTTATGCTTAACCCCCCTGTCTCGGAGACGATATTTCTAGTGTAAATGTAAATGTAAATAGTATTTATTCATGGAAAAATGGTACATATCAGGCTTAAAATTAGTGGTGTCTGCTGCCATAACTAGGATAATATATAACCTGTATTTATGGCTCGCAGGCCCGTACCTCGTACGGGCAATGACGGGCAGCCAAAATACTCAACAATCTATGTATGCTAAATGAGAATATACCTGTGAACAAGTTTGTTTGGAGGTTGTCTTTGCGTGAAGAACCAGAGTTGTTATATGCGTTCTGAGTTTTTATGAAGAATAATGTACTAATGATTCAGGAGAAGTTTATAGAGGTATTATCGATACGAATATAGCTTTTACTGTATCACATTTTTGTCTGAAAATAGAGTGCCTAAAGTTTAGCCACTGTGGGTAGCTAAATAACTAAAGGTCAGCCACTGTGGGTAGCTAAATAACTTTGAGTGACCTTTAAGCTTTGAGTGCTTGGTTTTAAATACGGGCCTTTGACGGATATTAAAGTGACAAAGTTAAAGCTTTGTATCGTGGGCATAAGCCCTTTTTGTACCGACTTTAGCCCAAACACGAACAAAGATTCGATAGAAAACTATCGAAAAGCCAATTGTCAGTGATTGTTATTCTTTATGACATAAAATATAATTTCCTGCGTTCTTGATAACGTTTTACGATCTATAAAACGTTCGTGATCGAGGCTCGCAGGTCCTTATATCGAATCTGGTTTTTTTCGATAATGGTAATGTCATTGTCATTATCTTGATTTTCTATCGACCATCAATCCGGATTGCATTCAAATTACTATACTATTTTGAAGATAGTGTTAACGATCAAGTTTTTCACGCCTAATCGATCGTTTGGACAACACTAGTGAAGTGTGTGTCCCATCACTATTGTTGATACTTTAAAAAAAAAGTGGGTTGACGCGCGGGGAATATGGCGGCAGCGTACAAGACGATGTGAAAAGGCTTATATAATATAATTATAAAACAATTGTAATAAACGAGGAAATAAATAACTGTGTATGTGGTCTATTCCTTAGCAATAGGTTCTTATATGTACCTATGTGTAATAATAATATGTATTACTAGCTGACCCGGCAGACTTCGTACTGCCTCAATTTAATATGAACTTTATTGAATAGTAATAAAGTTCAAATTGACTCTAGAAAACGTTTGTATGGGAAATAGAAAAGGGCTGTTTTTAGGGTTTTCCCGGAAACTATTCGATTTTTTCTCGCCTTTTAAACCTTCCCTAGACCTCCACGAACATTTCAAGACTAAGATAAGATAAATCCGTTCAGCCGTTCTCGAGTTTTAGTGAGACTAACGAACAGCAATTCATTTTTATATATATAGATACTAGAATAGTTTTATTGTACGCGCAATTCTTCCCCTTACCTATCATCTCCGTTTCCTGCCCAACATGGTTTGCTGGAAGAAATCTCTTATTAGAGATAAGCTCGCCTTTGTACGTATTTTTTCTATGTTAAGCTATTTTTACTGTCATGTGAGTACAATAAAGAAATGACAAAATAATGGATGTCCACGTTGTATTATTATTGAGGAGCAGCAGCAGCAGACCACGAAAGGGAAAAGTCAACAATAGATAAACGCCTTCTGAGCCAATTTTGATTGCAATTGCAACTGTTTTTGAAACAATTGAAAAAACAAGCGCTGGTTTGTCAGTTGTTATATCAAATTGCAATCGAAATCCGAGTCGCAGCACCTGTCAGAGATAGAGAGAATCGAGTTACTGGTTGTTGGTCGATCCACGCTTCTTTTGCTTCTTTTGTCTTTTGCCCATCACTTGGTCTGTTCTGTTCTTACACATAATACATACAGGACTTGTCATTTTGCTTGGTCGCACCTTATAGTTCGGCTTGTTTACGAGTAGATGGTAAGATAGTTATGAAGAAAAGGTTTTTGCAGCACTTTTATCTGCACAACTTTTAAGGCACGAAGTTTACTACTTATATGCAGTGTGATTTACAACTCGAGGCAGACAGGAGCTTTTAGTAACCACTATAACCTCCTCAGCGTCGTTGTGGATAAAACAATTTGGGAAACTTTGCTCTCAAAACTTGCGGGGGCGTAACGTAACGCCTGAAGTTTGGGGAATGCACAAGTTTCTGAACCTTGAAAAGGTTCGTTTCGGACCAGGGAGCACTTAGCCAGTGGAGAGCGCATAGATACAATTTCCTTTGAAACACAATTCACCAATTTACGGGCGGCGGGGGACGAGGTAAGACAGCTGTGATTAGTCAGCCGCTGCGAAACTGTCTGGCGGCCCGTCATCGTACATAGGTTGCGTATGCGAACGTTTGTTGAATACAACAAACGTTTGGCGAGCCGCATTCCCCGCAGGCGCAGTCAATTTGATTAAAGTCTCTGTTTCGGACAGAAGATTATGTCAGTGGTTTGAGAAGAGCTGTGTGGGTAAGGCTAGTTGCATACATTCTTTGGTCGCTTTTATGTACTTAGTAAACAGGTTGACGTAGATTAGCTGAACAACTTGTAAGGAATAATAGTGGGTGCGCATGAACAACTATATTTGGAAAAAGACTATTAATACAACACAGATAACTGTATCAGGAGCTCGATAAAAAGTAGGAACGGATAAATCTGTGATAAGTTGCTAATTCTTCACGAGACTGAATAACCTAGATTAGCTGTTAAATCTCTAGATCTAACGATATACATGGAAGTATAGTAGCACTAGTACAAACAGTTCTTTTCCTTACTAAGTACAATATACTTAAGCACAATCTCCGGATATAAAACGACGCCACGACGACGGCTTAAAGCCCACATATTCCCGAAGCCACTAAATGTCACTACAGACTGCATAATGAGTCAACTGAATACGTGAACTAAAAACCCAAAGGACACACCTACAAGTCCAGACTTAAGCCTTTTCCTGTTCTTCCACCTCATAATGCGACCAGCCTCGGGAATATCACGAATCCTACAGCACAGGGGCTCTCCACTAAGCCTGGATTATCGTTTTTTGTTCCACATTTCTACAACTAGAACCGAGGTAAGCTGGAGCGTTAGTGAGCGCTTTTTTTCCTATATCATATGCCGTACGAGAGTTTGAGTGTCTCAGTTTTCGGTGTGCGTTTCGTGCATAAAGAATAGTTTTATGCGAGGTGAAAATTGCTTTGGCTTCTGGGGGTTTTTGTTTTGTTACTGCCGTATTTACGTACTTATTAGTAAGTCTAGTCTAAGTTCTACCTTTCGTTGAATACTTCTGTCCATCCTAGGCTTGCTGGAAGAGATCTCTTATAGAAGAGCCGCTCGCCTTTGTACATGCTTTTCCATTATTAGGTGTCTGGTTTGTTTTGTTTGCAATAAAGCATAAAATAAAGTATAGTTTTGGCGGGCGCAAAAGCTAGATTTTTGGATGTAGTGCTTGGGTGGATAATGGATTTATCAATGTCTAGAGTACAGGGCCGCGAGTCGCGTACATAATCGTATGGCAATAGCAATAGCAAGGGCGCAAAGCTCCGGCTTTGGCCCAGGGCGCTGGGTCGCGACTTGCGGCCTAGACAATACACATACGTGGAACTATTGCACGTCCTCAACATTATAAGGTTTGAAAAATGCTGATAGTGTGTGTTTCATAACAAAACCATCATCAACCGTTGCGTATCTATTTATACCAGACCCACAAATAAAATAAAACAACAAAGAACATTCGCGAGTATTTCCATTTATTTTAGTGAAAACATTCCGACAGTAAAGATTCCATCGTTTAAAGTATTTACAGATACATTTTAAAAAGTAACAAAATATTTATGTAACACAAACGTTAGAATTATTAGCTAGCAACAAAAAAGGATATTTAATATCCTTTAGAAAAGATGACGCAACTCTTCATTTGCTAATAATTTGCAACATGTCGGACTCCAAACAGTTTGTTTCGATGACTTCTGGCTTAGATTACGATAAATTTAAGACACAGATAGGATTAACCATATAATACAAAACATATTTACATCGTTTCGTTAACATTACTTGTCTAATATATGTACAAAGTCCAAGGATCGAGTTTGATACGGGTGAGCCAGGATTGGCAAAATTGACACAAACCTTCAACAATTAAACTATAGTAAAAACTTACAAACTATCAAGTAGAAATACTAATAGTCCGGCAAAGATAAAAAAAACCTTTCGTGCAAAGTTTTTGAAAGGTTGTCAATATTACACAACGAGAAAAAATAGTTAACCCTTTTTCCTACCTACCTAGTAGTGAGTACGTATTTTTGACATAATTAAAGCTGAGATGTAACTAAATCGTGTGTCAATATCACCAGTTCCTTAACCCTTAAATACATATTCACATAATATGATGAATACATGAAAGAAAAGCATGTTTCTAACTCTGATAAGGTTTTTCTAAGAATTTCCTTTTCATGTCAGTGCTTTTGTTACTTTCATGGAAACAGTTTGTTTACAGACTTTACATTTTAGTATTAATTGGATTGAGAGACAATCTAGCTAGATATTTACAACATCATCATGCTTCTATTCACATTTTCACAACCTTACTATGCCAAGAAAAAAAAAACGATTAAGGCTTATACATATGTCACCGTAAAATTGTAAAAACTGCGAGAATACATTCTAACGGAAAAAAGTCGTTAGATTTTAATCTGTCGATAAATCGTAAACAAGATCGACAGAGTTTAGCTTTTATCCTTTTTTTGGTACCTACTTACATATCAACCTAACACGAAGGATAAACAGGGATTCGCTTCGCTCAGCCCCTTTATCCTTCACCTACCCTGACCCTGACCTGACACTTTGGCCAGACATTCATCATTTCAGCTTATCTACTAACGCGATATATTTCAAGAAGTACGGTACAGTTTACAATTTATCGACAGATAAATGACAATTTCACGGTGATATTTACACTAAGGAATCGGATCTGTTGCTGCAACGTGACGCTGAAATGTTGCACAGTGTTCGGAAATGTACTGCGCGTGTCTTGAAACATTCCCCGCGATATTTTACCATTTTACACGACCAAGTTTTAGAACACTGCAACGTTGCAGTGACATGTTTGGAGACATTTTGTCCTCTAGTGACTCTAGTGTATCATAGCCTTAATCCTTCAATTATTTGGGATCAGAGGTCTCGAGGTAAGGAGCAAAACTAAATGGAAGAAAGAGCCAAATGACATTTATTTCTGTATAGTTACGAATCACACCACATGCTATCACGCTGCTATCGAGATGCCCCGCAACGTTTCTGATACCCCACTTACAAAAGAGGACACCTTTATGGAAACCCTTTATGAAGGTTCTTAATGAATTATTGTTATTTGTAGCAAGTAAAGGTATTTAGTTTCTGCTTACTCTTTTTCTGGAAAAAAAAAAGGCGTGGACATTATGAATGAATGCTACTCGCAGTTCTATCACCGATCACCACCACGTATCTCATAAAGGGATGTTTGGCAGAGATTATCCTCAGTAATCAATTAAGAACCAGAGCAAAGTTCTCTCTTACTTCTAATGTATGCTAAAGCAGCGAAACAATTAGGCATAGGCAGTCTTACACAAAATGACGTAACCAAAACGGTAGTGTAACCAAAATAGTAAAGATGACACCACAAGAGTCACTATAGCCGTTTGACGGTGACTGCGGCGGCGGATGATCTAGTTTTAATCCTTCTTCAACCTTCATTAGGTAATGTTTTCATAATTTCATAAGTTCTTTATTGCACACACTTAATTGAAAGGACAGGTTTTCTTCCAAGTGTATATCACAAAATCAGAAATTCATTTGTTTTCCAGTACGGCGGACAATTTTTTGACTGCTTGATGCGTGGGCGGTTTTGCCGATCATACATTTTAACATTCATGTCCCGCATGATATCCAATTAATTAAAATAATGGTAAATTACTCAATACAAAATTAAATCCTCATTTTTCCCCATCTGCGTATCAATATCATTTTGGCATACAATAATTTCATAGACCCAACTTAAAGCTGAAGCTCATACATATTTAATCAAATAATGGAAATTTCTGAATGAATATAAACACGGCTAAATATTATTTTACGAGACGAGGCATCAATTTATTACTCCGAAATTCAAGATTGTATTTACTGCATCACAAAATTTCACCTCAGAGGTGCCAGTTTGAAGCCGATCGCAAAGAGATTCTCTGAATTCTGTTGAAGAGAACAATTATTTTGATGCAGCTCAATGGTTAGGTCAGTCTGACATAAACTGTACGTACATGTGCATTGTGCGTGTACATAGTAGGCATATGTACCACAACAAGATCATCAGTGTCCCCTAAATAACGAAAGCCATACCAAATCCCATTCAAAAACCCTAGAATTACTAAATATTTACAACAACCTTTGCGTGGTTTCTTTCTCAGAGTTGCGATTTTGTATACTAAGTATAGTAAAAAACACAGCTCGGCAGGATAACATTAACATACATACAGCTTGGCCCAGCCAATTCAAATTATCAATTTAGTATGTAGGCTGGCCATTCTAAATACAGAGTGACATTTTATCAGCTGACCATATTTTGGGGAATGATAGTACCCATCATTATGAACAACTGTCCCCGAGAAACATATAGTCGCAAATGAAAAAAAATATTTCGTCCCCCAGTACATTGATCAGCTGATTTCAAGTTATTATGGGAGACTCAAAAATTTTTTTCGTTTGCTACCATATGTTATCCATGGGGAAAGTTCTTCATTATGATGGGTTAATGATGTTCATTCCCCAAAATATGGTCAGCTAATTAAATGTCACCCTGTATATTTCTTACTGTACGCACCACACAAAGTTCAATTACGCTTGTGATTTACAAGAGAATTGACTTCAACTCATCTTGGCGCGCTAAGTTTGCGTGTGCTTCTAGTCAGATTCGATTTGTGGCAATGACACAGCGTTGCTCTGTCCTCAGCTTTCTAATGATCTTTTGTAACGCGGTGACAGGCGGAACTAACGCTTGATGATTATATCCGTTGCGTTAAGACGGCGCCTTAGGCAAAAACAGCCTTTAGCAAAACACAAATCGCTCGTAATGGTGAGTATTATTGCTGTACTTTTTTTCACTAGCTTGTTTATAACGGGTGTCAGCGTGACTTCGCTTTCCCATAAACGAAATTTTATTAATTTTGCTCGATAGAAAAGTCTCCTGAAGTTGCCAGAAAATCTGTCTGTCACAATGTTTTATTTTACAATTTCGCACCGCACCTGAATTGTTGTCCTTGTTATTTATCTAATCATTATAAAAATGGCACAGTTTGTTCCTCAGTTAGACTTGCTTAGCTTGGCTTTAGCCTTTTTTATTTTTTTTTATTTAATTTCCTCTAAAATAAGTTAAGGATGAAATTCTAAGTTTTGATTGCCTAGGGCCCGTCCTTAAGTCGCGCAGAAGTTAAGTCACTTAAGTGCTAAAAGATCTTCGGAAGACTGTATGTTAGGCACACAAAGCGCCGCGCGCCAAGATAATTTGAAATCACTATATACTTCATTTATTTCTCTCTCTCTGCCTCTACACAATAACCATTAATGTCGGTACCTTACCCCAAAACCCCTATAACTAATTATGTACATCCTCCTATAGCTGCGTGGTCTGTCAGAGCGGCGTGTCTCGCGGCAGCGGACGAGGCGGTGCGGGCGCGGGCGCGGGCGCGGGGCGGGGCAGGGTGCGCAGGTGCTGGAGGGGGATGCCGGCGCCGGCGCCGCGCGGGAGGGTGCACGAGCCGGACGCGAAGCGCGCGGGCGGCGGGATGTTGGGGTTGGTGTTCTGTTGGATCAAACATTTGTATACAGGTACATACATTCCATATCCTCTCATATGTGGGGCCATAATTGTTTGATGACTGTCTTTTCATAGGTTGCGGGTTTTTTTTTGGGGCCCGACAGTTGATACCCCAAGGATAACCTATGAGAACCAGAAACAGCGACATTACAAACATGTAGATATCCAAGACATGGAGTTTATTTTTCTTTTTCCAAAGCTGGGATTAAAACTCGGGACCTCTCGATTCGGAAGCAAAGCCTCGACCGCAACGCCACAGAGGTCGTTTAAAATTTTGTAGTTATTATAAATGCATAGTGTAAGTCTAACGGAAAACTCAAAATCCGCAAGCCTGAAATGGGACTGGGCCGGACCGCATGCACCGCAAGAAGCGGGCGAAACTTGCCACCGAATGCGAGCCAAATGACGGACACCGGCCTAGGGGCAGGCCGGGACGTGGCTAGACGGGTGACCTACTGGATGGACAAGTTCATAATAGACTGGGCAGGGGCAGCGCAGGCCAATGTAATTTATTGTGTTTTATTTATTGTCAAATGAAATTCAAAGCGTTCCTTTTGGGAGACACCATCCAAATCCAGAATAAATATGTTGTGTGGTTTGGCTGCAGCGACTGATGAAAAACCCACGTTGCTGTTATCCATCCAATATTGTGCTCAAAATTACGGCCACCGCGAATCGATTTCTTTTACCGATACAAGCTGTGGATACAAATCACTTACAGGGTGTTCACTCATCTGCGGATGGTGCGGTGGCGGCGCGGTCCGTAATGCGCAGTAGGCCGGCAGGGCTCGCACCCCCGCCACGCTGCCTCGCGGGCGGGCGAGGGGGGGAGAGATCGTTGACACATGTTGCCGGAAGTAGTCCGACTGGAACAAACAAATCTATTGTTAGAGATAAGCTTGCCTTTGTAAATTGATTTTCTTAGATGTATTTCTGTATGTCTGCTGTTTTGTGGAGTACATTAAAGAAATCACGAATTACTAATGGAGTACGCAACACATTAAATAACACAACCATCGATGTACCTATCGCCAAATCTATTGATACTTACAAATATGGATTGCTGTCCGTTGGTTTTACTAACCCTGAGTTACACGAAACGATTTTGAAACGAAACCTATTAAGGGCGAGAATCTCATAAGGTTGTCATTTGATTCTATTGCAAAGGATATGCAAGTGATTCGTCGACATATAACTATACAAACCTGTAATTTGGCTTCGTTCCCCAATAGGCTTGTGGCCAAGGTACTCCAATAAATCTAGGAACAAGTCTTAAGTTGAAGCATTATGTACAAAATGGCTAGACATTCTCAGAATTGTATATTTCCAGCAGATATATTTTATAAAGTCAATTTTCGTGAAAAAGAAAAAGACAGCATTTGATAACACTTTTACATGACGTCATTCTGTTGTTATTTCATAGAACTCAGGAACAAAAGTTCCGTTTTGACAGTTCATAAAACTTATCTATTTTGACTTGACAGGCCACAGGCCTATTGGTCAGTTATTTATGTCATCACCTGATCAAACCGGCGGCGATGTCATTTATAAATCTGTGCATGTGCATAATAATTAGGTATGCCAACTTCTTCACTATTCCCCGATGCAATGCCAGAGTTAACCAGCAATAATATGACGTAAGATTTGATCAAATCCGATTGGGTCGTGTATACGATATCGAAGACGATCTAAATCTGGGTCAGAAGCATTACAGTGGCACTAACAGTGACAATCATTACTGATTGACGTCTATTGATGCTTGCTGAATGTTTGACACACCAATGCTCAAGAGTAAGTGTGTGTGTGTGATTTGCTTTGAATATTCCAGTTTCTGAGCATTCTATGGATAAACCTTGGATATACAGATATTATAAGCACGGACTTAGTTCACGCTGAATGAATGAGTTAATTGCTAAAATCCCTTACTAATTGATTTGCCTAAATTCCCAATGAATAAATATAACACTGATCCATGATTTCATAAGGGTTGGCAGAGACTTAATTGTGCCCAAAGTTTAGTCAGTTATTCAATAATTCGTTTTGTGTGAGCCAGCTGTGGAGATCGAAGGTTTCCTGGCAATGGTACTGTGTCGTAGCAATATCGTCGAATTGGCCAAATCATGAAGTGGCCAACCGTGAAATATTATGAAATGATTTACGGCCAATCCCAATAATAACCTATCTTCACTCCATAATCTGCAGATTTGAGATTGCTAGCGTAATTTTTGACATAAATCCCATAGCGCAGCTGTCAAATGTAACGCGTAATCTGCAGATCACGGATAGAGATAGGTTATTGGGATCGGCCGTGTTAGGGCAAACGCTGCAGTAGCTTAGGTGAAGACTAACGCCTCTTGACGACCTCTGTGGCGCAGCGGTTGCGCATCTGCCTACCACGTGAGAGGTCCCGGGTTCGAATCCCGGCTGGGGACAAAAAAATAAAACCTCAGGTCTTGGATGTTTACATGATTGTGATGTCGCTGTTTCTGATTCCCATGACACGGTATCCTAGTTTAGGGCCAGAAGCAATGATGTGCCTGTAGTAAATGTTTATGTTTATGCTTACTAAAGGGGGCGAGCGCAGCGACGCCCCCGAATATTCTTCGTGTTAGTTTGACATGTATAATAAAAAAAAACATCACGCGGTGCTGAATAAAAATACTTTTAAAAAGACAGTTTTCATTAAAACCCGCCATATCATGATATGGCAAATTTGACGATATGGCTACGACCGACAGTACTATATAGTAATTTTAATGATAAGTATATTATTGTCTGTAATTATTGAATTTATATGAATGTTATGATCGCCTGTAAGAGGTATATACTCTAGAACCATAATGAAATTTAATTTAAATGTGAATTGTATATACTGTTCGTGTTCCTTATATAAATAAATAAATAAGTATACCTAGCCACGTACTGAATCGCACGACAATAGCTATAGCGATGGCGCATAATTCCAGTTGGTTTCGCCTCTTAGCACCGTTCGACAAGCCAAAACCAAGCTATTTGCGCTTCGCTATCTCCATGCCATTACTGTACGCGGCTCCCGACCCTGATGTAATTGCTGATGCCGACTCACCTGCATTTGATCAGTATCTGAGGGTATGATGTCAGGGTTGCGGTCATCGCTTTCACTGTCATCTTTCTCCCGTAGCTTGTCAGGAGAGGCAGGCTGCGATGACGGCGGCGGCGCTGACCTGGTGATGAGGAAACGATTACTTTACGATTCCTTCTGACAGTCGGTATGGCCACTAGCCAGATACCCATCAATCAACGCACTGTCACACAATCTTAATTGTATCCGAGTAAAGGCTCGTGCCCCTCGGTGAGGGATAGGGATCTCAGTACAGATTTCCATTTGTACCGATCTTGGGCCATCGGCTCTAGCTCCGCCCAATCTGAATAAAATAAAATATATAAATAAAAGTTGTTTTATTTCATAAAAACTGTTACAAAACCCATAACAAGACTCCCAGTAAGTAATTACAATACTTGTGTTGGGAATGACTCGCAACTTCTCTTAGGATTCTAGCGTACAGTTAATAGGTAAACATTTTTAATTTATTTGAATATTAACAAATAAGGGTATGTTATGTGTGTGTGTGCGTGTGAGGGTGTGTGTGTGTGTGTTGTTCCTATGCCCTACGGTTTCATTACAATGAGCCTTGGGATCAGGTGTATAAACATCCACATAAGGTTACAGTTGAATCTGAGCTTACAATGACGGCTGTTCACGCCATACAGCGAACACGAAACGCAGTAGACGTAACGTCAGAACCTACTTGAGAACCCCTCCAAACGACGACGCGAGCGCGGAGCGCGTTCTCAATTTTCTCACCACATTGCGTTCCGAGACTCGAGCAGAGCATACACGCGCGCGTCAGCTCGAGTTCCCGCGCACCGCACACGCTATGTAACACGTGTCTTTCATCATCAGCTCGAGAAGCATCCATCAGAACATTTATCGCAACAACCCAAATAAAGGCTAGCTAGCCCCGTCGCGTTCGCGAGTGAAATAAAGTGCACGCTTCACAAACATTCAGCCCATAGTTCCTGCTCATTGCCACGAGGCCTGGACCCAAGCGAGGGTCTGCCCGTGGCCTCTACGCCATCCAGCTCAACGGCCGACGACGGAGGAGCATCAGCTCAAGAAGCTACCAGGTACCCATTTCATCGACATCCTATAACCTCCCATTGACCTACATTCCATTTTCTCATCATTTCTCATCTCATCCCTCATCAGCCCTACACCGTGGACGACCAGAGGACCTGGCGTCCACATCTTTTGGTCCTTCGAGCCGGATGGCGTAGAGGCCACGGGCAGACCCTCGCTTGGGTCCTGGCTTCGTGGCAATGAGCAGGAACTATGGGCTGAATGTTTGTGAAGCGTGCACTTTATTTCACTCGCGAACGCGACGGGGCTAGCTAGCCTTTATTTGGGTTGTGCGATGAGAAATTAAAGTTAACATTGAACCACAGTCCAATAAAGCTCTTTCTCCGTTGAACGTCGCCATGTTGTTACGGGGGGACCTCACTTCCGTTTTCCCTCGAGCAATCAACCATGGGCTACCTACATTATTTATATCATTATGTATTTAATTACCTGGGTTTCCTCCTAGCGCACTTCTGTCTCACGGCCACCATGAATAGCACCAGAACCACCATGAGGATTCCCCCTCCCCCCACCGCGGCGGACATCGCGCCGGACATCTGGAACGCGGTGCGGGGCAGGTCTGCGGGGGGTAATACGGGTTAGAACAATAACACAGATGGGAGAGAGTGGCTATCACTCAAACGCCTGCAGCCGCTTGGTGTGGTATACTCACGACACACACAACAGGCGGCTCCAGTTTAACACACTTTTCCACCCTAGATTGCGCCTGCAGCAGGCGTCTAAGTGGCCGCCCTAATTTTCGTTAAAACGAGTATTCAATTCAATTCAATTCAATTAAATTTCTGTATTTCGGACTTTTAGGTCCATAATACTTATACTTATACATAATACATACAACAGTACAGTAACATATAAACTTACAAGTAACATATTATAACAACACAAACATAAAAACAAGAACAGCCTTACGTGGAAACTAGATCCAACCCCCAGACACTGGGCCCTTCCAGTTCTTATTCGAGGCTATGTGTAAAGATTCCCAGTGTCTGCGGATCGGACAGTCCAACCTTTCGGCAATGATCGCCAGGATGGAGTTGGCGCCGCCGCCGCGCACACGGTACAGCAGGGAAGCGCCCGCAACCGTCTAAAGAGCTTTTACATTACGCTGTCGGCAGGGCACGATTTGTATTGAAGTCTCACTCATATGGAACGACTATAAAGAGACAGTGAGTCAGACAGGGCCCTGCCGACAGCGTAGGTAGTCTAATAAGTCCATAATTGCGTAGAAGTCTGAGGTACGCGCCTCGGCTCATTATTGTACTGGACGCGAAGGGCGCCGTACGATCTCTGGGTATAGCTGACCCACAGAACACACGTGTAAAAAACAAAAAAACACACTTGAAAAGCGCGCGAATCTGCGGGCCAACATAGTATTCACATCAAGTTTTTTTTGGCTCTGAGTAAGGAGGTATGGAGGGGGGGTTTACTTCTCTTTATCGTATATGGTAAGAGAGATGTTACCTTACCCTCGCTCAAAACTAATGAAACTTGGAAATCATATTACAACGATTCAATTGGATTTACTGTCTGCAGCATTGTCATTGTCATACGAACATATTTATTGAAGACAAATATCATTAAAGACAACCAAAGGGTTCATCCGTTACAGAAAAAAAACCCTACAGCGTCCTCAATAATTTTGTCTCTCAGAGTGAAAAATACCTAAAATATACACCGTAAATACCAGATACCAGTAATATCTTACTCCTCAATAAAAACGTCTCCGTACTCGGATACTGAGCGTAAGAATATTCTAGACCATTTCCAATATCCGAAAGAGCTCTTGCATCATCGCTCAATGTTCTGATAATACCTCGCAAGGGTCGCTGTCCTCAAAAATAGGGTCAACGTAAAAACTTAGTTCACGGAAAGGTACACTTGTTTTATGTTAATTAAGTGTGCAATGTTTGCACCACATTAAAAGATTTTATATTTTGATCTTTGTCTCCATGAACCTTGATTATGGTAAACTGAAATGGTTATTGCATCCTACAACTCTCCTTCATGTAATCGTGGGGGGTCATTGGTACCTTTATACAGGGTGTAAAAGAAGGGTGTAGTCATAATTTAGGGAGACCACTCTGAGCAGTTTTTACTATTAAACCAATTTGATCAGAGCGACTTTATTTTTCATTGCTCCATATGTTTTGTCCGGGCGGTCAGCTGATTTGTATAGAGAAGTGAAAATTAAAGTTGCTCTGATCAAATCGGTTTCATAGTGAAAAATTCTCAGAATGATGTCCTTATTAACCCCCTAAAATATTACTACACCTTTCTGTTACACCCTGTATGAATTAAATAATAGCCTTAATAGTGACGCTCATATTCATATTCTTTATTGCACTGTAACTTAATATATACATAAAAATCAGTGTGCAAAGGCGAGCTTATCTCTAAAGAGAGATTTCTACCAGCATACCTGAGCAGGACAGGAAAGATGGTGCTGAGAGGATAGTCCTAGTGCACAAAGATAAAAAATAACTACTGTGAAGCTGTCAAGATGACTCACCTAAACTCTTATCATGTACATGGTGTTTCTCCGGAGGCCGTAGGGTGCTCGCCCTCATAGGGTAAGGGTCCCCTCGCCCTTTAGCGTTATAGGCGAGTACCGCCACCGCATACGTCCTCCCAGGGGAAAGCCCCACGGCGGTGAACCGGGGCACTGCGCTCGAAACATTGGCCACCATTTCCTGTTGATACCAATCAGGTTGAGAATACTGTAGGCGTCTGTCCAAACTACAGACCTACATAAACAGTTTACTCAATCAAGATCAACGCAGGCATACTGAGTTGGCAACCCCATTTATATACATATACAGGGTAACATTTAATTAGCTGACCATATTTTGGGGAATGATAGTACCCATCATTATGAAGAACTTTCCCCATGGAACATATTGTCGCAAACGAAAAAAAAAAACGAAAAAGAAGCTTCTGTACCATCTCAGTTTACGCCGCCGGTGTCATATTTTGTTCGGTGGTCTATCTGTATTAGTTTCTGGGCTTTAGGTAAATATGCATCCGATTATCCGATCACTGATCGTCACATGCGAGCCCACGGGCGGCGTCTAGAAGACAAGTTAAAGCGGTCGCCGTGACCGAAATTGGTCCGATATCATCATCACCAGGCCTTACCTGTGTAACCAACTCCCGAACTTCGAGAAGGAAGGACTGCGGCATCCCACCGTTGAAACCCTCGGCACAACGCACGCCGAACGATGCTAGTGACGCGTTGACCACTGTGCAGTTATGGACCTGGTCTGGCCGACCTGTAGGGACATATTCCTTGTTCAGACATCAGAATTTCTGAAAACAGAGTTAAGCTGACGGCCAAAATCCGAAAATAGGTTTATTATTATTATTACGAGCCTGTAATGTCCCACTGCTGGGCAAAGGCCTCTCTGCCCCTCTTCCACTCCATTCGATCCTGAGCGGTCTCCTTCCACTCTTTATCCCATAGACCCAACTCATCACTCCATCTCTTTAGTTTTGAAAATTAGTACAGTCATTGTTTGAGGTGTCGGGACTTTTAGATTCATCGGGATAACTCACGCAATAACTCTACCAATTTTCAAAACTACACGAATTTTTCGGTCCGATCATCAATTTTTAGGGTTCCGTACCCGAATGGTGCCAAACGGGACCCTATTACTGAGACTTCGCTGTCCGTCCGTCCGTCCGTCTGTCTGTCACCAGGCTGTATCTCATGAACCGTGGTAGCTAGACAGTTGAAATTTTCACAGATGATGTATTTCTGTTGCCGCTATAACAACAAATACAAAAAATCAAAAGAAATTTAATATTAAGGGGGGCTCCCATACAACAAACGCGATTTTTTTTGCTCATTTTTGCTCGATATTGATAATGGTAGCAGGTAGACGCTTAAAATGTTCATAATACATTGAGTATATTATTTACTTAAAAATAAATAATTAAATTAAAATTAAATTATTATTTAGGGGGGGCTCCCATACATATTTTTTTTCGCGTTTTTTTCCGCGTACGGAACCCTTCGTGCGCGAGTCCGACTCGCACTTGGCCGGTTATTTAACTAGTTTTCCTATATCATTAAAGAACCAGCTTTTTATGTCGATTTGATGCTACTTAGCACTTACTCGTACGTTACTTCAGAGTGAACGTACAGGGTTACTCGTACGTTACTCTCAGAGTGAACGTACAGGGTTCCACGAATTTCCTGCGGGCGGGAATGATCAAATATTTCCCCATATTCATAGTTTTAGTTTGAAGTGAAGGGAAGTCTATGAAGACGTTTTCCTCAAAGGAATACTATCTGAACAAACATCTATAAACATTTCTCTTCTTAATACGGAGATAAGCCAATAACCAATTTCAATGTTATATGTTAAATGTTAATCGATAATTTGGCATTTCTGATTCCCGCAGCAAAGGTTACCAAAATGTAGGTACAATTCATTTCAGGGTAAAATATTGAAAGTTTAAATCCTGGTCAGTTAATAGAGCTCATATTATAAATATGAAAGATTATTCAAGTGTAACTTAATAAATTCAAAATGGCTCCAAATCCAAATGACCGAATTTTAATGTGGCACATAGTAAAGACTTGGACTATGATACTCACCAGCAGCAATAATGTGATAGACGCACGGCACCCTCTGCTTGCCTATCCGGTTGTGCGCCCAGCAGAGTAGCGTGCCATAATCCATCTCTGTGTGAGGAGTGTAGGTCACCGTTGAGCTGGTACCAGCCCGAGACACGTAGGCTGAGCTGACCTCGTTACTGTTGGCTGTGTTGTTGAAGGTCCAGCGGAACTGGTGGAAGAATACAAGCATAAATAACGATCTTTTGGGGCGTGACCGACGTTTACGAGGGCGCCCCAGTTCTATGCAATTTAATGCAACGAACCTGACAAAAAACGTTAGTTTCACCTGTCATTGCAAGCCAAAAGGTCGTTGGAAAGATAAACAGACAGATATTTTATAGGCATAGATTTTTCATCATTTTAGAAACTCCTTCATTGTATACAGGCGCATTACGCTGCAGCATTTCATATATACTTTATTGCACACAAAATGTAATATATTGCTGCTTCTGGTTCCCACGACACAGGATATCCTAGTGTGGAGCCAGAAGCAATGTATGTGCCTGTATATAGATGTTTATGTTTTATGCTCATGACGTCAGCAGGCACTCACAGTGACTTCCGGTGGGTTCGCGTCGACATGGCACGTGATGTGGGCCCGCTCCTGCTTCGCTACACCATGCACTCTCTGCTGGGAGCTTCGGCAAGTAGGCGCGTCTGCGGGAAGAAAATGAAAAATAAGAATAATTTAATGCAAAATAATAGGTGATTAGTGATTGCAGAAGAGTTGTGGTTGGCCAATGATCATAATGTCTCAACAGAAAAGACACGCACGATTTTCTCCGACGCGCAGCTATGCTATTCTATGAGAAGCATACTTAACAAACTGCATCGAAGATACCTCCAGGGAGAGGCAAGAGAGTTCACATAATGTACATAACATCAGTGAATTCACAAAAATCTCTCGCACTCTGCACAATCCACTCAAAATCCATATCTAAGCCGATCTCAGATATCTCTCGAGAACGTATGGAGATGGGCGTCGGAGAATGCATCTGAGACTCGACACATGAATATCAAAGGAATTCCCATTTATATTTCCAACAAAGAGATTCCCTGCCTAAAGGTCGTAATCTAACAATGTTGCGATATTTTACAAAGGTTTTGTAGCGAGAGTGCCTGACAATGAACCGGAATGTATCTACTTACTTTTGATGTTAAGTGTGCAGTTATTTTAACAAGTAACAGTTCTGACGGGTTTCGTATGTGACTGCGAAAGTTATTTGGCGATTTTCATTTCACCGAACATCATTCGATTGGACGGAGGCTTGATAGATTTGTTTCTAGGAAGCCTTAATGAACTGATGTAACATTTCATGGGAAAACTACTTACGTCGAATTATTTATGTGAGCATCGCTTCCTACAAATGATTTAACGTTTCATCGAAAAATGAATTGCCCATATATTTTGTTTCATAGAAACGATGAGATATTGATAAGAAACAATACAACAACCAGTCAGCGAACTAATAATGGGCTTATAAAGAACAATCAATAAGTGAGCCATATATAAGACCAGCTGAAGCACCCCCCAAATCTTTCATTGGTTTTGGGCTGTATTACCAAGGCAAAAGATTGAAAAGAGGGGCGTTCGTAGCGGTTTAAAAAGATGACTCAACTCAATATTTGACAAACACTCAGCTGCCAACTGTCTCCTCTCTGAGGAAATGACAGCATGAGAATGACATTTATGTGGTACTATTATGATTATGATCTGCATTCGGCCCTTATACCTAAACATCTGTACCTATCTCATCTGGATCGCGAGCAGCGTTAAAGTTCATAAAGAAAATTTGCAACGTGCACGGGTTTCTATGAGTAAATAACCTTAAACAATGCTTTTCCTAACTCAAAGCTGTTTGTTATGATATAATAATAAAGACTAGGGGCGGGTCTCATCGTAAATATTCATATTTTTGAAGACAAAGCAAAAATCTTTACGCGCAGAATGTCTAATGAATATTAGCCCTTGTTGCAAAATACAAGCGCGCGTAGTCCTTGGTTATATCGAACTTAAACCAAAGGGCTCAAACGCTCTTGTTATTTGCAAAAAATATCTGGGCGAAGTAGAGAACGAACATTTTTTTCATTATTCAGTTAAGACTAAACAGTCTATTGATCAGCGTTAAGCAAAATCTTGTTTGAATAGTTTTTATAAACGTGCCAAGTGGGACCCTAATATTTATCCTCCGCAGTGTCTCCTTCTGTCTGACCGTCTGTCCGTCCGTCAGAGGCCTATGACTCATAAACCGTAACAGATATCTCATGAAATTACTTAACACTGGGCCTTTTCAAGCTCCGAAAAAGGAACGCTAAGACCGCAGGAAGGTCAGAGACAGTGTGCTAATTATAGTCCTGTCCTTCGACCCGCGGCATGACACGATCATGTGGTTTTAAAGTACTCTTGGCAATGAATATTATTAGTTTAATTATTCATAATATACAATAATAAAGCCACTTTGATCACTGGATTTATCAAACATTTGTTCCAGTTCAGTAAGCGAATCATTTTACCTTTGTAATAAATGTGATGTGATGTGACTATTCATTTGTAATTGTTGATCTACGGATTAAGGATTAACCCAAATATGACTATTTATTGATAGCCCAATGCTGATGTAGCGCTCAACTTCAACTTCAATTTTAGTTCATGGCAATCTGTCTTATGCCAGACAATTTATGCCAGTGTCATGTGATGACGAAACATGTGAGACGCGTAACAAGATCTAAGAATGGGTGGTTGACTTTTTGAGATCTGATATTAGAAAAAATCGACACAATAATGGTTAATGGTTAATTACATTCTATGTACATAAACATAATATATTTTGACAGTTGCGCTATGGGATTGTTGTCAAAGACAACAGACGTCCATCTGACTAAACTGTTTTTTAACCGACTTCCCAAAGGTGGGATTTACAATTCGTCCGGAAGTTCTTTTTTTATGTATTTGCCTCGATAGCACCTAGACGGATGGACCGATTTGGAAAATTATTTTTTTGTTTGACAGGATTTGATGATGGGATCCTGGAGAAATCGAGGGAACTCTTCAAATATTATAGGCAAACCTATAGTGATTTTTGTGTTTTTTTATAATAACTCGTGCAAATGCACATGGTAAGCATAATATTGTGATGCGGAACGGCTGATGAAGACCACCACATATTATGGCCACTAGAACTGCTCAATACTAGGTACAAATACAATGCGTGGCTGACGGTCAGGCAACGCATAGCCTAATCCGGTGGACCTAGAGCCATGAAACTTTGTACAGAGGTTCCTTAGTAGCGTGGGGTAACACTGAGATGGTATTAGTTAAATTAAGTCACCAAGGGGGGGGGGACATATATATATAAGAGAGCATGTTTTTCAAGACTCACATAAAACATCCAACTGAAAGGGCTTGCTCTCGCCATCGCCTTCAGCGTTGAATCCCACGCAGGTGTAGTTGCCGGCTGTCTTCCTGCCGACGCCCTGCAGCACCAGCGACTGGTTGCTAATGATGACCCCTTGACCCACGTTATGGAGGAGGGTCTTGCCCTGGGGGAATATAAATGATCAAATAAATGTAGGTGGTGAAATGTCCCCACCTCCGTACTTCAGCTGGTGCAGGATTTAGGATGGCTGACCTGAAGTGCAGGCGCAGGGGAAACGCACAAAGGCTCCGCTCAAGTGGGCCAGCTGCGGCACCAGCGGCATTACTGTCCCCTGATGAAGAAGAAGAAGAAGAATTTCCCCACCTAGGGACACAGGCCTTTATCCGGATGCGAAATTAAGCCACTCTCCAAGGCCTTCCTCCTAACTTCAAACAACACATGTCTTATATCTCTTCTCTACTAAACTACCCTTATCAAGTGTCCAACGTCCACAAGATACCCAGTTGTTTTGTTTTTTCATATAGATTTGCAATTTATTACCAAGCCATTATTTAGTAAGCCATAGTTTTTTATACGACCTACCGGTTGAGTCATAATATGTTTCTATATTTATTAATTGTCTGTATTCTAGTTCAGTATCGTTAATACAATATAGAAAACAATTTTAATGACCCACAGTTCAGTTCAGTAATTTTATTGACCATAAAATCATACATATTACTTAGTCAACGTCAATATAATATTAATATTTTTGTATACTACCGCCCGTTCGGAAGTTGTGGGCTTAGGGATGGAGCAAAGAAGGGCAAGAAAGGGCACCGCTTGTGTAGTGTTAGTGTTCTTATGGATCATTGAATTCTAAGATATCTGAAGACTTACGTGGATAATTTACTTTTATTTTATTACATAAACAAAAATCCACAGCCATGCTTACATGTAGTAAAGTGATCTTTATGTAACGCCAATTAAGGATTTCATAAACAACATCGGAAATCATAGGAAATACCCCAATCATTGCGGGATTTTACCCCGATTCCCCGCGAAAGACGATCTCAAAGAGAACGTAATCACAATAATTGCTTGCCAAACCCATACTTTTATGACTGAAGTAATTTGATATTTTCGCAAACCTTTGCCATTTCTTGTGTAAACAAACCACTAAAGAAAGAACCTACCGTCGTGTATTTGAGAGGTAATCTCCGAAACGATTTTCGACCACTCAATGCCAGATTTAAAATCATTTTGTGACTCCCTTTCTGTTTCTTTACTGAGAGGCACAACTAAGACATCAAGGTGTGAGTTCAGGGTTTGTTTTTATACCAAAGGTAATGACTGCCATTATAATAACAATAATTTTGAGCTATACAACACAATTTCTCACGCTATTTCATTTATCTCTGTTATTTTAGGATTTTCGATTTTCGGATTTTCGAGAGTAAATTCCCGGAACACTCACTTGAGTGCGAAAAACCCACTCATTTCAAACAGCCTAGATTTCTGCCCAATTAATATCCATCGAATATAAAATCGACATTGATGATTGTGCCTCTCTATCACTCGAAGATACTTCAAGAGAGAAAGTAGATACAAGTGGAGCGGCTCAAGAGGCAACAATCGAAGTCAAGGGTCACGGCTCAAGTGTCCTATTTTGCGACAGACTTCAGAGAACACTTACAAGCAAAACGTTACAATTTCACAAGTCTAGTAGTTAAATTGTAGGTTATATTTAGACAGTGGAAAGATACATATTGTATGGGAATATTGCGTCAGGTCAGGTGGTGCTACTTGGCAAATCCGTTTTTGTGGGCCACAATATTATATTATTGTGTGTGTTGCGTTGTTGTGAAAAACCAGTTTTATCTTGTAATACTTGTAAAATTGTACACTGTTTCTTCATGAAAAAGGTCGCTGAATTGATTGAACTCGAAATATGATAGCTACGTTATAGTACCCTTAATCAGTCTATCGAATTTTATCCGGCTTCAAAGGCCATCGGGCTTCAAACATTGAACGCAAAATATTTCCCGAATAAATCAAGAAGGGACATTTCAGCTGACGCGGAAATGAAGTGATGTCAAACGAGAAGCAAGGGTTTGATATAAACCAGTATGCC
This sequence comes from Argyresthia albistria, assembly GCA_963457715.1. NCBI lineage: Eukaryota > Metazoa > Arthropoda > Insecta > Lepidoptera > Argyresthiidae > Argyresthia > Argyresthia albistria. Next base: position 9,114,402 of record OY735272.1, read on the forward strand.
AATAGGTTTTTTTAATTGGTCAGTTAACCTTTCATCAATTGGGTTACAGCACAGATACTATAATATTATACTAATACAGATAGACCACCTAGAACAAAATATGACACCGGCGTAAACTGAGATGCTACAGAAGTTTCTTTAGTTCGAGGCCATTATCGCTTGGTGCAGCACCATCGAAAAATTGCAAATACCACGAGATGGCGCTAAGATATATAGGATTTATTCTAAGATTAGCGCCACCTACAATTATGTTAACTGAAACCATGGCGTTTAAAGTACAAATCTTACTCCTCACGCCATCTCTTTTTTACGAAGGATTACCAATTCTAATATGTTATGCGATGAGCACCCTGTACTGTACAGACAGGTACCTTTTTATATATTTTTTTTTATGTCTATAACCTATTGTTAATTAAAATGATTTATTTAAGTATATAAATAAACTAATGGTCTATATAGTTACAAGCAATCACTTACATTATGCCTCCACTCGACTTTGTAGACATATGGATGAGCGTTTATTATGCAGTCGAAGTAGACATCGGATCCCTCTTTGATATTCGAAGGCTCCAAGTTTGTACCAAGTCTGACCTTTGTTTCTGGTACATCTGTAACAACAGCCCATTAAATAATAAGAAAATATCATCACACAAGTGACTAACAACAGGTATTCATATCCATATTCATATTTGTTTATTGCACGCCATAATAACATTAAGGTAAGCTTTGGAGATCTAACAAACGTTTCTTCATGCCTCCGGCTCGCCATTTAAGGACGCAAACTACTATGAAAGCCAACTAAGAATAGGACTGTCAAGACGCCATCTTGTTCCGCAATATTCACAAACTTCATTAATGATTTGTATGGTGTGCAAAAAATGCTAGCAAAAAAAATCATCTTTCATGAGGTATTTGGTCATTCTAATGTGTTTCTAACAAGATTCCTGTTATTACATGATGTATATTGTAAGGTGTGCAAAAAAAACAAAGCAGGAATTATTAATAGTTTATATTTATTATTTTTTAGAAAAATATAAATTATTCTAATTCTTCCACGCCACTTAAAACAATATCATGCAGTATTATGTCTTGTATATTGCATGTTATATGTTGTATATTGCATGAAGCTTAAAAAAATGCTGTTTGTAATTTATAGTTTTCACAAATAACTTACAAATTACGTCTTTACGACTAGTACGAAACCTTAGAAACAATAACGAAATATTTTCGGTTTTTTTAGAAAGAAAGTTTCTTCTTTTTGGAAACAAGTAATTTACATATTTTTTAGTAGGCAATTTTTTTGCTGGCCCTACAAATTCGACATTTATCACGTGAAGTTGGCTACGAGCGCGATCCTCTTCTTAGTTGGCTTTCATAGTACGTCGCTACATCCAACTGAACCTTGTTATTGTTATATCTAAATTATTTGGCCGCTTGTCTGAGTATATTATCGGCAAGGCTCCATGTTTAAAGTCGCTATATGATCGCCAGAGGTTGAAGGTTGCTTTCAAGATTTTCAGGAGAACTAAAGTACAGCTTTTCAGTGATCTTATGGTGCGCGATGACAGCAGGTGGAACCGTGGAACTAATGCCTGGATCACACATGCCGAGTAAACTCGGTGCGTCTACTAGGTACCGTAGTACTCGGAGAGCACCGTCTCGCCCCGTTCACTCGGCAAGTGTGATATCAAGGCATAACGCTAATTTTCTTATTTATACTATGGCTAATTGACCAATATGGAAAGGTCGTTGTTGATAACCAGGTTCGTTGCATTTAGTTGAGTAGAAGTGCTAGTGTACTCATCAGCCAACAGATCATCGGAATTGGAAGACTGTAAAATGAGTACTTTACTTTGTATATCCAACGTCCAACCATCTTCCAGCCCCAGCGCGGATGCCATCTGCTGCCGCGTCCAATGTTCTGAGTTGGGCCAACACTCTTCCACCTTCTTAGAGAAGTTGTGATGAAGGCACTTCTTAGAAAACTAGTAGCTGTAGCAACTCACATTGTATATCCAACGTCCAACCATCTTCCAGCGCCGGTACGGATGCCATCTGCGGGTTGGACGCACGGCAGGCGAGTCGTGCTCCTGCGTCCGACTTACTCAGTTGGAGCGATACTGTGGACGTGGTTGTGTTGCCGTCTGTTGATAGCTGTTGGTAAGAAAATAGAGTGATATACAACATAGGTTCGCGCATTCAATACGGGGTGGCAGAGGCAGTGCCCACGCTTAGCCAGTTGAGTATTAAAAAAAATTGGGCAAATATGGCCGAGGAATTAAGGTTGCACTTGAAGACCAACCCACAAAGGTTTGAGGATCGAATGCCGGCCGAAGAGTTAACAAATTCTTCGATCTTGTATGTTTGAAAGTGTGTGATGATATTAAAAATGTTTTCCAGAAAAAAGTCATTCCGTAACACGACATGTTGCCAAAATGTGCCGAGAACACGCACCGTAGATGTTCTGCAACATGTCTCACAACTTGTGCCCTAGTGAATTCCAGCCTTTACTTTGCAGATAAATACTTGTATGTATTTCACAGAGAGTCCTGTTATGTGTGTATTTTATTAATATTCCACGTCGCTGTCTGCTATTTCCAGTGATCGGATTTACTCTTTTCTCAGAATTGAATAGAACAAACAAACATGTTTTTTTTCGTGAATAACACATATTAATGTAACATAACACAGCCTCCAAACGTTAAAACTAATCCAATAACAGTACATGGCTTTTTATGTCTCTACACACTAGGACCCAATAAAAAGCCAAATGGCATAACAAAAAGAGATAAACTTAAAAACCCAGAATGAAAAGATCTACCAAAAGAGAAGTCCAATTGCCAGCTATCATCTCAAACTTCGAAATGAGGGTGCTCGAATAAATTCTTTAAGGGATCGTGATAGTTTATTAGCTGCCCAGAAATTTACTCCGCATCTTTTTGAGGGCGCGGACACACATTCTCTCCAATTGAGATATAGGTCGGATCGGGGTTCAATACACTAGTGGAAAGCGGGGCACTAGAAAAGTATTAAATGGTCGGCAAAAGTTTTTGGAACTTTAGTCGTATTTAGTAGATATATTTCGTATATATTTATTGCACATAAAAGATAAAACACAAAAAGATACAGAGAAGGAATGAACAAAGGCATGTGTATCTCTAAAAAGAGATCTTATTATAGTCTTTTTACTTTTTGGGAATCCTTCTAAAAATTACATACACCCAGTTTCCTGGGCGCTGATTAAAGTTAACAGGTTGGTTAAATCAGTTTCGGCCAATCAAGTTCCGCTATTTTGAATAATAGCGGTTCGTGATTAGCTGAAGCTGATTTAACCAACCTGTTAACTTTAATCAGCGCCCAGGAAACCGGGCAATAGTAGCATAGTAACTCGTAACCGTAACATAGTAACTCGCGTTCTATTGTCTTTCGACAATCAGAATTTTGGCTAGAATCAAAGAAAACAATTACAATCTCCACTGAAACCGGGGATAGTCAACAGTGGGAGATTTTTAAACTACTACCTCGTCCAATGGATGAAACTAATGGCAAATATATTAGGTTAGTCCAAACATGATATGCCACTAAAAACTCTTACATTGGATAAATCAAAATCGATGGATGTCACAGCAGAAAAAACTGCTATATTGAAGTCGTCAGCTCGATGCCCGACTAGTTTATCCACGTCCACATACCACTCGTACTAGCAGCGACACCGCCAATACACCCAACAGAATTCCATTTTCCAATACATTTCCTATACGTCACAACCGGTAGTAGCTAAAAGCAATACTGTCACGGGCCCTGCCAATCACGCTGGCAGCCTGTCCTTTAAAACATTGCTCTAAAAATAAATAAAAAACTCCACCCGGGCGACTCCCTTACGACCGATTTGAGAATGGCCCGGCACTAGATGTCCCATTCAATCTACATTTATTACAAGTACGTGCCTTTATTTCACGTTGACTTTTCTGATGTTGTTCCTTACAGCAATAAAGATTACAAGGGGGGCAGTGACTTGGCAACGTCTGTTTTTGGAGATAAATTAGTTTTCGGCAAGTTAGTCGAGTGGTGTAAGTTACAGACTGACGGTCTCACGGTGTATTTAGGGTGTAATAAAAATGTTATTAAATTGGATTAGGTGGGTGACTAAACTTGAGTATCTCACGATAATTAGGTTTGATGAAGGAAACTACGGTATGTTTAATGATTATCCATAAGACGTGTGCGATTAATATTTTTGTTAGACTAGTAGTCGCGGGTAGTCTGAACAGCTGAATGACTGACGACTATAATATGTGTAACATCAGGGTCTTAAACTAGTAAGCTGGGTATTTAATTAATTAATTAATTAAATTAGTAGTCGCGGGTAGTCTGAACAGCTGAATGACTGACTACTATTATATGTGTAACATCAGGGTCTTAAACTAGTAAGCTGGGTATTTAATTAATTAATTAATTTAATTAGTAGTCGCGGGTAGTCTGAACAGCTGAATGACTGACTACTATAATATGTGTAACATCAGGGTCTTAAACTAGTAAGCTGGGTATTTAATTAATTAATTAATTTAATTAGTAGTCGCGGGTAGTCTGAACAGCTGAATGACTGACTACTATAATATGTGTAACATCAGGGTCTTAAACTAGTAAGCTGGGTATTTCAAAATGTTCCTTGAAAGAATGGTAATTAATCCGTGGATTCCCGGTTAACCTTTGCAAATGTCACCTAGTTACATAATTAATTTCCGACTAAACCAGGATTAAATTTCCGGTAAAAGCGGTAGTTATTTTCATCGATTTCTACAAATCGCTACGGTGCCCCAGTGATTTAAAATTCTTATAAAAAGTCTTCATCAATCCTGAGAACGAGTGTTTTGACTGCGTCTCCATCAAGACGATATTATCCTGGTGGTTCGATTGATCGAACACCAAGACCAAAAAGTCCTTGTGTTTCAACTAGAGATTATTCAGAGGGCCAGTGGGTTTGTCCCTTTTACCCAAACAACGAAAATAAGTCCTGGTGGTCTAAACCGCGGGCCGAACATTCATAAAAATGCTGATGAGAGGAGCCATTATTTTTAAAAACAAGATAAAGGGCAGGTGAGGTGGTGATGGGTTGACGAACTTTATCTACGTCACTGGACTGACCCGTTGATCGCCAGAACGACATCAAAAGGAAGGTCTTATTGAGTTAGTGATATTTAAAAGGTAATAGGGACACTAGATAACCGTTCAAAAGTCATTGACCGTGTGAATTAATACGGCTCTATTTTGATGTTATCACTAACCTTCCCGAGGCCCTGAATAACGATCAGCTGGACTCGACGCCAAGCTGTCAGCAAGCCAACAGTGTCAGTATGATATTTAAGGGGCACTTTATTTGAGCCGCAATATGTGCATTCGGCCTTCTGAATACACTTTGAATACAGTAACGATTAAAGATTATTATCAAAAGCTTAAAAATATAACAAAGTAAAAGACAGTGCAATATGTTCAAATAGAAACAGATATGCATAGCATACTGACATAAGCCTGCTCCAAATTACATATGCATGGATTTAGAAAATAAATTAAGATATTGCTGCATGTACTATACCTAGATCTATGAAATATTTGTATGCCCTATGGCGAAACATAGAGATCCAATCATACTACAATAACTTATTGTACTTTATGTTTGACAAATAAACTATTTGATTTGAGAAAGACGAGATAAAGAGCTTATATAATCGTTACATAACAAGCGTGTGTAAAAGGTGCAGGTCAGCTGTTCATAACAGGGGCATTCTGTACCTAACTATACCCGAAACCCTTCCAAGTTTAATATTCCAAGCATGCACTCACCACACACGAAAACCGCATTAAGGGCGACTTGCACTAGACCTATTACAGTTGTTAAAAACAGCTCAAATACAACTTTAGTACAACACGGTCAAGTTAGATGGCCAAGCACAGCAAGGCTATCGCCTGTCTTCTGGAACTTAATCTAGCCGTGTTATATTTCACTTGTTTTGAGACTTTTATTATCTGCTGTCAAAAGTCTGACGCAAGTTGGCCTTAATTCCATAATTTCGACGCTTTTTTGCCACATGCCTTCCAAGTAAGAGAATTAGAACACAAAAATGAGTCTTCTCACCGTCTCTTTAGCGTTGTTTATCCTGTGCCCGTTCTTCCACCAAGTTAATGAAGCTGGCGGTCTTGATCCGGAGCTTTGGCATAAAAGGTCGTATCTTCTACTTGCTGATAACGGCTGATTGGAGCCCAAAATGTGAACGGTGAGGGGTGGAACTGTAAAAGCACATTTTTGTAATGTTGACAGAGTAGTCGAGAACCAAATACAAATACAAAAATACAAATATGTTTATTTTGCGTAGATATGGTTACATAGAAGGTGGAAGGTAACATAACATGTATTGGTACTGCACATCTAGTCACGTAGTGACATGCAAAATAGCACTAAGTTAGTGCAATACAATATAATTATACGAGTACAATAGCTAGAAACTTATTATTAACGCCTACTGTCCCTAGACCCTACAGTCTAGAAATTCTTTAATATTTTAGAAGCACTTAGTACCAAGCAGGTATTAAAAAAAAAAAAAAACAATAAAATGCATGAGTGATGCATGAGGAACAGGACTGAAGTAGACGGCGTGGTGAAGAGCAGGGCTACATCCAGCAAATGTGGGTTAATTGGTGATGATAATTGTGACCAAGCAGTACTCACAATTCATATCCAAAGTAAGCGTCGTCTCAATAGGGTGCGCCCGCAGATGGTTGCTGGCCCTACAGGTTAGCGCTGCCCGCACGTCCTTGCGTGTTAGCGGCCCCACTCGCAACACGCCCCTGACGGATCCCACTGCTAGGGCCGTGGCCGGCGTGTCGGTTTCTACGTCGTCTCTGTACCACTTAACCCAGGGGCGGGGGCGACCTGGGAAAGAGGAATTATTAGTAAGTTTACTACCACCGAGCCGGGGGGTTGTTTGTCTTGATCTTGTACCGGTTAGGACCTGTGCCTCTTGGTGGGGACATAATTGAACTACTTTTAGATATACCATCAAATTAAAGCTTTGTCAGAAAGTGAAATCCTCAGATTCAAAATTCAATAGATTATTCACTATTTCCAAACATGAAAAAAGGTATTAGGCGTTTTAGGTAGGTACAATACAATTGGCATAATGAGATCCCAAAACAGATTTAAAGACAGATAATTTACAATAGGAAATCACGTACCATGGCGAGTTCTCAAACAAGAGATTTCGTCATCAAACAATAAGTCTTTATCACCATTATATTCATGCCATTATTCATTATGCTCTAATTAATGAGTACAACATAATTATGTGTATCAATTTCCATTCACATAAGTACCATTATAATATTTCTCCTGTCCGTTGTTATACCAATTCCAACACCCTTTAATGCGGCCCTAAATGGTTCATTGACATAGAGATTTACCCAAAAAAGGGCCAATTTTAAATCCCTTTCCCCCGTTTTGTATTCATGCCATGAAATTCTGAATTATCCTCCGTGACCAGGGAAGTAATTAAATCTAGTCGACGCATAAAATTTATGGGTCGTTCTAAATTATGTTTGGTTGAGCCTCTCTGTTGTAAAAAAGTTTTTTTAATATAAATAACTTTAATCAGCGACGTGCTATCGATTAGTTGATACTTATACTATTATGGAGATCTGTAATTTATGGCTTGTGGCTTGTTTAGGCAAAACACCTTCGCTTCTATGGTGTTTCTAACTAAATTAAGCATGTTAATTGGTATTCTAGCACAAAAATATCTACCCGTCTTATTAATAAATACAGACTAATTTAAATATTAATAAGCGTGTTGTAAGGAACGGGTACCTAGCACTTATCTGACTATACTCTTGGAGTAAAAGTATCTTACTCTGAGTTCAATCTGAGAGTAACTAGTCTCAGATAAAGGACGTATCAACAACAGAGTAGTGTTTTTATTAATAAGACGGTACAGAGAGTGACTTATGCCCGTTTTCACTAACGACGAACAAGGAAACGCCTTACTAAGTAACTCCTAATTTAGGGTAATGCTTAGCATAAAGTTCCGTTTCACCAACCGATTTTTAATAGGTTGGTCCTATCCTAAGAGTAGCCTGTTTTTTTGACAATTGTCCATGGTTTTGTTCGACAATCAATCGCATGTCTCTCTCTATCACATGCGACTGTCACATGTGTCAGTTTAGGGGCACCTAAGCACTACGCCCTCCCAAATCGGTGTCGTAACTTTAGGTCAGCCTAGCGTCGTTGGTCGTGACTTAAGGGTAAGTGAAACGTGTTTTTGCTCTAGGCAACTCCTAAATACTTAGGTATTTGATTTAGGCGTGTCCTATGGTTAGTGAAAACGGGTGTCAGACTTTGAAAACCCTCGATATGAAGACGCGTCTGACATTAATTTTACTTCATCGGCTAACAAATCACAGCTGGGATATCCCAATAATTCTGACATTTAAACTATCTAGGTACCAGCTTGTTAAAAGTGAGCCTTGAACGTGTAAAGTTGGCTGCACTAACCGTGGCGTGTAGCTTACCTCCCGAGACGTCGCATTTGAGCGTGAAGGAGTCCCCCTCGACGTACGGTCCAACGATGGCTTGCTTCTCGTCTCCTCTGTCGTCGGTGATCACCATTTTGTTGGGTGGAACTGTTGGATATAGAGACACAACGTTTTATGCAAGAGCCTAAAGCAGGAAAAAAGTGATCGAGTTCAGATGAAATGAACCTTATGACATTGAGCATAAGAGTCACTGACATTTCATTTCGAATACTTTTTCGATGGGTAATTTTTCCTGCTACCTACACAGAAGTGAGTTTGAAATGGATCTGTGAGTTATTTGGGGAATTTTGTCAAGTGTACAGACATCATTTTTTTTATTGACCATTAAATCATATGATTGCTTAGTCAACGTCAATATAATATTAATAATTTTTGTATACTTTTTACTACCGCCCGTTCGGAAGTTTTGAGCTTAGGGATGGAGCAAAGAAGGGCAAGAAACTCCCACGTACCTACGTCTTTTAAAATATGTCAAGGCCTTAAAAATACAATGATATGTATTTCTACTTAAGTCCAAGGAAATACAACGAAGAGAGACGTACGCAGATTGATTAAGGCTAGCACGTTCAACACATTTACACGTTGCTCTTGTGTCGTGTCTTTGAATGAACGCACAGCGTGACTACTGAACGTGACGTTGCCGAAAATATTGCGACATTTGTGGGAATATAAATATACGGGACAATAATGTCGGCCATATTGCCCACATACATTTATATGGTAATATTTCCGAAAAAATGGCAATATACCGGCAACGGCATATCAGTAGGCGGCGTGACGTTGCACTGGATGGGCATCAAGAATAGTTTGTCTCTGACACGCGGTAAAACTTATGATTATGAAGGAGACAGTAGAAATATATGTAGAGGGATATCATTAGATCTATATAACGTGTAATTTATGGCAATAAAGAACTGAACTCAACTATTTATTGCATTCGTGTTACGTGTCAATCGATGTGCGTTATTGTGATTATTGACCGAGCGAGCGAAGCGAGCGAAGCGTCTCCGTTTCAGGATTGGCCAAAAATGCTTTCGTATGTTTGTTTGTTTTGCTGTTCTCCTCTACAGGGCGCATTTCTCAACCGATTCGCGTGAAATTTTGTGAGTAGGTTGAAAAATTAAATAGGCTTTTTTTCGAGCCAGTTTTTGGATTTTTTTCAAAATGGCGGAGATATGGGGTTTTAAAATGTAAAAAAATCGCTACAACCCAAACGGCTCGATGGATATTAACAAATGAGGTGTCGTTGGATTCCTAAGGACCATGAGAGAGAAACAGACTATATAATTTTATTAAAAAGTCATAAGGTTGTATTTTAGATCACTACAGCTCACAGAGCCACTAGTTTACCTGTTTCGATTTTTAAACATCTGTGTTGCTTGGTTAAATTGCTTTAGTGTGAGTACTATGAATGTGCCAGCTCTAAATAACTGACCTACTGGACACCCACGCATTACTTCTATTCTTTTTTTTTTCAAAACTTATATCTTGCCTACAATGAACCACCACGGTATTTTATTACGCTGGAAACTAAAACAAACGAATCACACAGTCAAATGCTATCAAAGCAAGAACCGTAAACTGCCCTTCACGAGTCAATTGCTAAAGAACAAAAAAGAATAACGTATACACGTAAAGAAAGTTTTCTACGCCTACGGAATGGCCGAGCCAATGCATCCCAGCACTTGGAGATTCCCTTTGAAGTCAGAAATGACTATCTCGGGACTTATTTACATAATTGGGCAATCCGTATAGAATTTACCTTAGAGCGAGAAATATTGAAGTGAAACCTTTAAGTGAAATGAGATGTATGTATCTATGAGTTGGTAAATAAACAAAAAATTACATACATTTTTTTTTCTGGCCCCACACTAGGATACTGTGTGTCGTAAAAACCAGAAACAATGACGCAGACGACGACATTAAGACGGCGCCCTAGGCAAAAACAGCCTTTAGCAAAACACAAATCGCTCGGAATGACGAGTATTATTGCTGTACCTTTTTTCACTAGCTTGTTTATTACGAGTGTCAGCGTGACTTTGCTTTGCCATAAACATAATTTTAATAATTTTGCTCGATAGAAAAGTCTCCTGAAGTTGCCAGAAAATCTGTCTGTCACAATATTTTATTTCACAATTTCGCACCGCATCTGAATTTGTGATTAGTGATCACTTCATGAGGAAACACGCTAACACTAAGACTAGACGCCACCTTTAGGGCTGGTCTACTTAATGCGGTATGGTACAGTACGGAGGTATCCCCTCCCCTCCACCCACCTCTCCTCCTCCTCCTCCTCCTCCTCCTCTCTTCTTCCCTTGTCTTGTTGAGCATGCGGTGCACTGAATCTTGTAGACCGGCTGTTACTCTTCACCTAAGCTACCACAGTTATTCGCCCTAAAGTATTTTACCGTTCAAAGAAACTTTTAATTCAACTATGATGTCCACATAATTGTATGATCTGTCCACGACACAGTGGGGTCGATTTGGGAGGTATCAAAAACCACTAAACTAAATGCACTAAACAACCTCAAATCCGACAGGTCTTGCTTCCATTTTCAAACATACCATATTAATTATTTTGTTTAGTTTAGTTCGTGTCGCTTCCCAAATCGCAGGCAAAATTTTAATACCGTAATTCAACGAATCTGTCTGACGCCCTAATGTCGCTAGCGCTGCAACAAATTGAATACTGTTCATTATAATAACTGGTTTAATGAGGACTTGTGCCTCTGCCACTCCGTAAGGGAAAAAGCAGGACCTTATATTATGTTTTCACTTCTCATGCTCGTAAAGTTCGTCTTTATGTCGGGTATAGCCAGCATAAAATCGAATTTTATGTTCTAGAGCATAAAGTAAAATCTTCGTCTAAATCTCAGACTCTGACAAAGGTCGTCAGGTAAACAGCCACATACACCTATGCTAAGTGCCACTGCCGGCGGCCAGAGCCGGCTGCGGAGGCACGTCCAAAAAAAAAGTTTAATGGCGGGAAGTCCTTATTTTTTCTCGGTAATTTCAATTTGCAATTATTTCATAATATTTACTTTTTTTTGCAATATTTCTGTTTAATTTCCTCACAATCGAAGTGAAAAGCAGAGTGTATAACTCGTACATAAAACCCATTTTACCCTCGACATGACTATCCATATATATATATATACGTCTCGGGTAAAATGGTGCGTTTTATGCCCTTGTTGTACAATCTACTATTTCTTACTCAAAAAGCACCAATTCGTCCAATGGTGTTGTTGATTGTTGTCAAGACTTGAGAGAAATCGCAACGTTTGACAGCACTTGAAAGGAATCCCATTTGGTGCTTCAAACGTGAATTGCAAACCCTTCTCGGGTTAAGCCAAATTGGGAGGTTCAGGGTTTGGCGTGATCGAATGCACAGGCTGCTTCTCAAATAGATTGCCGCTTAAATGTCATACAACTGTTACCTCAATGTTTGACGGACACTCAAAGTCATGCTGTCACTGCATTTCTGTCAATGGCAAGGCAATCTTACAATAGTAGATGAGCATTTTTCTCTGTTATAGTAAGGTCCTGTTTCATAGGCTTGTGACCAAGGTAATCCAATAAATCTAGGAACAAGTCGTACAAAATGGTTTGACATTCTCAGAATTGTATATTTCCAGTAGATATATTTTATAAAGTATTTTTTTTTTGCAAAAAAAGACAGCATTTGATGGCACTTTTACATGACGTCATCTGTTGTTATTTCATGGAACTCAGGTACAAAAGTTCCGTTTTGACAGTTCATAAAAAGTATCTTTTTTGACTCGACAGGCCACAAGCCTATTGTCCTTGATAAACCCTATTAAACAGATATATCAGACATACAAAATGTATTATTTATCTGTTCAATAGGGTTTATCGAGGACAATTGAAACAGGGCCTAAGGCTTTCAATCCAATGGGCTGTCACTGGCCTGTCAAGTGTCGTAATAGCACTCGAATTGTATATCGATTGCTCTTTGCGAAGGGCGCAAAATGCCGTATTTGGCAGTTGGTCTCCAAACTAAATAGGCACCCGCCCATAAGCAAAACACGCCATTTCCATAGGGTGATTGGGCCTGTGGTTCTCGCTACCATTCAGATTCAGTATTTGTCGTTACCAGACCCTGCAATGGCACAACCAGAGATAGTAGACAATTTTCAGCTATCTCAGTAATAACATATGCATATCTGAGCTTGCAGACAAGTATTTGGTTTAGTGTGTACCTATCTCTGTGTCTGCCTTTGCATACGTTCCGCTCTGAAAGGTGTCCTGTCATAGCAAATAGATATCACTTGGATATTCGCGCAAGTTACGAATGTTAATGTAACCTTTCGACTCTATGCACAGCACACGAATTTACTGTAAAGGAACTGTGGCATGATTCTCGCGCATTCGATATACGATATCTACACCTAAATCGAATGATTTTGTATGGGAATCTGTCAATATAGATCTCGTTATCCATATATCGAAGGCGCGAAAATCATGTCACTGGTAAGGCAGAATCACACGATCGGAATGTTTTTAGGGTTCCGTACCCGCAGATTGCCAAATGGGACCCTATTACTAAGCCTCCGCTGTCCGTCTGTCCGTCTGTCGGTCTGTCCGTCTTTCCGTTTGTCACCAAGCTGTATCTCATAAACCGTGATAGATAGACAGTTGAAATTTTTACAGAAGATGCATTTCTGTTGCCACTATAACAACAAACACAAAAAACATATTATATAATAAATATTAAAGGGGGCTCCCATACAGACATGATTTTTTGCCGTTTTTATAGGTAAATGGTACGGAACCCTTCGTGCGCGAGTCCGACTCGCACTTGGCCGGTTTTTTTTTATTTTACGTAAGTGAACTGTTTGAATCTATCAGAACAATCTGAAAATCTTTGGATCTTAAAGAAAAACAAACTTTTTGTGTAGGAAAGCCAATTTGTATGAAATTAGAGCGTCCTGAACAGCCCCGAATCGCTGTTTTTTGAGTGCCTTAAAGTTAACACAGGTCTGTCGAAGCTGCTGGGTTTATATTACTGGTAATGGTCCTAACAACATATAAAAAATCAGAAATCTAGCCGTTTACCTACGATTTTTATGGCAAGTTTAGACTTCGTATTTAACGAAGCTTTGTGTTTGGTTTTTGACATTTTATATTTCATTGGGCATATTTTTCTGATATTTTTCAAATGAATAAATGTTCGAGATACACTCACATGCGAAAGTTCTACTCGCAGTACCCTGGTTCACCGGCTAATCGGCTTACGCGGGGATTTCTGTCATGTTAATTTTTCCAGGGGATTTTCAGAGGATAATCTGAATCCGCTTGTCACATTCCAATTTGGCCGGTACGAGTTTTGATAATCGGATTTTGGTATTAATGTAAAAACTAGTAGGATTTCACGAAATATTTGTAGGTTTACCGGTAGGTGTGTATGAAATGTATAAAGTCAGTAGATCGATCAGAAGTCACGTAACTGTCTTTTTAACCGACCTCAAAAAAGGAGGGGTTCTCAATCCGGTTTTATGTTTTATTTTTGTTATCATTATTATTGACCAGATGACATAAAAACGTTGCCACTCAACACTTTTAAACGCAGATTATTCTATTGGCTTCTGCAAAACTGTTTTTATTCTGTGGACGAATTTCTGAACTTCAAACGTAGGTGAAACTGGTCTTGGCTTTTGTTGTTTTGTTTGTGTTTTTAATTTATACAATTTATGTGATCTAATGAGAATAGACTAAAACTAGATCTCAAACATTTGCATGCTACAATTTAATAGCTGATTAAGGCGTTCAACTTTCATGTTATTTAAGAGCTCTTTTACCCTTATCTTTGCAAATAAATTTCTTATTTCTTATTTCTTATTTCTTATTGACCGAGCGAGCGAAGCGAGCGCAGCGTCTCTGTTTCAGGTTTGGGCAAAAATGCTTTCGTATGTCCGGTTGTTCTCCTCTACAGGTCGCATTTATGAACCGATTCTCGTGAAATTTTGTGAGCAGGTTGGAAAAATAAATAGAATTTTTTACTCGAGCCAGTTTTTAGATTTTTTTCAAAATGGCGGAGATATGGGGTTTTAAAATGTAAAAAAATCGCTACAACCCAAACGGCTCGATGGATATTAACAAATGAGGTGTCGTTGGATTCGTAAAGACCATGAGAGTGAAACAGACTATATAATTTTAGTAAAAAGTCAATAGGTTGTATTAAAGATCGCGAAATGTAGTTTACAAAGTTATTGGTGCGGCTACTTTCATACTGTATGTACGTAACCAGGTACATTCATAAGTTTGTATGTGTTATTGAAAGAAAATTATTTGGGTTATTTTTTTTTATGTGTGTTAGCAGTTCAGCTTTCCCACCGACATACTCGCGAGGTCTACAGCTCACAGAGCCACTAGTTTTTAATGTGTGTTAAATCGAAGCTGGTACTATTTATGAACCGATTTCGAAAATTATTTTTTATGTTTGAAAAGGTTACTCATAAGCTTGGTCCCATTTTTTGTAAATCGGGAATCGGTCCTGTAGTTTGGTCACTACATCAAAATATCTGAAAAGTATAATGTCCTAACGTATTCTTAACGGTAAACAAAATCACGTATTGTTTCCTTTCTGTGACTGTGGGCTGACTGAAGGGACCGATATTCGTCTAAGTATATTGTGTAACATAATATGTTTGGACTTAACAGCCAGTAGAACACAGATGTACGCTCGTGTTCGTGTTTTAAGTTCGACATTCGCAACGCGAGCAGAGAGGATTGAGTCGTTTTTAACTTTGTGAATTATTTTGTTGTTGGATCAAGGGAAGTAATTGAATCTTTCTTTGGCTATATTTTGTTGGAAGATGTGATCAAACGGTAACGACTTCTTCATGCCATATTAATTGGCAAGGTAGAAAGAAAAACGTTGGCAGAAGCAAGAAGTCTTGGTTCTTCAACTTTATGGTATGGACGAGATGGCGTAGAACAGCTGATGCACTTAGCGAAGAACAGAAAGGAATAGGGAGAGCTGACCGCCAATCTCTGAGAGTGAAGAGGCACTTTAACCACTCAAGCAATGTTTAAACAGACTTGGTAATAATTCACCAAGTTAAAAACTAAAAAATACTGACTTCATGACCGATCACTTAGTCCTCCCCGCTCGATATACAAATGTCGTCTTTATACCCGAAAACGAGCCTACGAAATCTGTTTCATGATAGTGAAGTCCATACGTATTACATAATATAAACACATATGCGATCATCCCAACAGGCAGACTATAAACACCGAAAAGGCTGCATGTATAATGTCATCCAGGTAACAAATTAAAATTCACTGTATTTTCATGTAGAAACCTAACTACAGAACCGATTCCTAATTTTCAAAAATGGGACCAAACTATTGGGCTTCCCTTTCGAACGAAGAAAGAATTTTTGAAATCGGTTCATAATACCAGTTTCGATGTAACAAACATTACAAAAAAAAGATACAACCGAATTGATAACCACTTCTTTATTGAAGTCGGTTAATAAAGTTCAGAAAAAAAGGAAACAAACAAAAGGGACAAAAGAAAAGCTAAAATAATAATAAAAAGGTTTACTAAAACTCACCTATAACAGTAAGATTAACTTTAGAATTCCTCGTCTGAGCCTGCTTGAAGTCGACCCTGCACCTATAGGTGCCCTGGTCTGAGGC
Organism: Argyresthia albistria; assembly: GCA_963457715.1. Lineage (NCBI taxonomy): Eukaryota > Metazoa > Arthropoda > Insecta > Lepidoptera > Argyresthiidae > Argyresthia > Argyresthia albistria. The sequence goes on from OY735272.1 coordinate 9,130,653, forward strand.
TCTGACGCGGTCTACTCCAAGCTCCGCTGGTCTTCTCTCGGGGAGGAAGTAGGCTCGGGATGCGAAGACGCTCTCGTCCGACCAGCGTTCTGCGACCCCGAAGTCACGCTCTCTAGCGTCGACACTGTGGGGACAATAAAGGATATTTTAGTAAATAGTGCTTTTTTCAGGGTAACGTACCCGAAGGGTGCCAAACGGGACCCTATTGCTAAGGCTCTGCTGTCCGTCTGTCCGTCCGTCCGTCCGTCAGCGGGTCCCAGAGCACGTACCGTAATAGCTAGAAAGTTGAAATTTTCACAGAATGTGTTTAAATCTGTTGCCGAAACAACAATAAATATCTACTGAAATACGAGAGATATTACAAATTAAAGGGGGTCCCCATACAAGAGACTTGTTTTGATAGACCCACGCATTTCAATATGATGGTATATTTCGCGTCAACCTACATCGTTGAGATACCTCAGCGGGTATAAAGTAGGCTTTCAATCCATAGGTCGTGAGTTCCAATACTTCCAATCCTCGTGACAATCTTTTTTATTTATTTTTTTTGTTTTTGTTTTATTGTTTTGATACGATAGTACGGTACCCTTCATGTGCGATTCCGACCCGCACTTGACCAATTTTTTTCTAACGATCGTCGTGGTCTAGTAGTTTTCACGCTTGATTCTTACGCAGGATGTGATTTTTTTACGCGGACATTTTAACGATGATCGGAGACATAGTGGGGAAACTTTCATTACTCTACAGCCTGAGGCGATGGGCTAGACCCCTTTCAGGCAAAATGGAGTATTAATAACTGGCACAAAGTGGGCATAATTGTGCCCCTGTGACCCCGTATGAGAAAAGTGACTCTATATTGTTGTTGTTGCCGTTTTTAGGATACAATAGACAGATACAAGTAACTCTAAAAATCACACCATTTACTAATTTGTAACAGTGTTTTAAGACAGATAGTGCCCAAAGGCAGATGACATTTACAGGAACTTTTAGAAAGTGTTGAAGTTATTACGGTACAAATAGGTACAATAGGAAAACAGGTTAAAGTAGAACACATTATACCTACAGACATCACTTACACCTTCCCCCAACTTAACTCTAAACACAAGATACAACAAAACACAAAAGTAGTTTAACTTCTAAACTAGTTTCCGCCTCGTCCCAGAGAAAAGGCTCACCGCAGCCGAATTTCCATTCAACAATGTTACAAAGTTTCAGTATAGTGCCTGTTATAATACTTTAAATTGGGCAGGATAATTGGCAAGTACCATCAAAAGGATCTTGAGGATGTTGGGGATGTTTGTTGGCGAAATTCAATGAACACCTCTCCAACTAAATGTAAGTGGAGCTGGATGTTTTGTGGTTTGGCCCGAGTTGGAAGAAGAGGCGACGTAAGATGGGCTCAAGTCTATGTAGTAGGTGTCAGAATTGTGCTTCAGAATCACGTACAGTTGTGAATAAGAAGGAAGGGTTCCATAGAATGAATGCTGATTCCATTTTAGTCGGCACTTTCAGGTTTTGGTTTAGTAAAGCTATTGAAGACTTCACTCCACACACACACGTGGTCACACCATTGCAGCAATGTTACATTGAATATGGTTGGAACATACCTACTATTTATAATAAGATGTAGTCTATGAAACGCTAATCCACCCGTGTCTGGACCACACTAAGCTATTTCAAAGACTTCTTGAAACATTTCGAACGAGAACTCAAGTTGGGACTTCTGAAGATGTTTGATTTAATCCATTAATTTAACTTATGAACTAACTTGGACCCTGCATAGTATTTTTAGTCATACGAGTACCTGTAAATAATTAGAATCTCTGAAAATTTTGTTTTAAGAGATTGCGCCCTTAAACCCTTCTCTCTCAGAAGCACACCGCTCGAACGTACCGAACAATGGCGAACTATGTTATATAAGATGCGTCGGCGAACCAGTTAATTAGTGAGTAACTCAACAACCTTTACTTTACTTAAATGAACAGCGGTAACTATTGATTATGTGGACTTAAACGTTTGATTTTTTCAAGTTACAAAGGGATAAATAATTAATTTGGAATTTGGAATTTTAATCACATACCGTCTGGGTTAAAAAATATATTTCAAATTGATACCGTATTGCATTTTTGAGAAAAGAACTTTTGGCAGACAGACGGACCAATAGACAGACGTGCAACGAAGTGTGTATTTTCTTTTATTTATTTTTAGGTACTGAATCCTAAAAATCAAGAATAAGTATAGGTACTATAGGCCACGTCGGGAGACGGTAACTTTATGCCAAATTCAATGAACTCATAGTAACATACGTCTAATATGAAACTAAAGAGCAATGTCACTTGGTCGAGTTATTATATTTTTGCTTGGCGTTTCTTGACAACAATTACCGCTACTGCTGACGATTCGTATACCACCATTATTTTCAACAGTAAACATAAACATTTACATACTAGCACATACATTGCTTCTGGCTTCACACGGGTGAACATCCATTTTTGTATTCTTTATCCCCAGCCGAGAATCGAACCCGTTATCTCTCGCTTGGTAGGCACAGCCACAACCGCTGCGCAACAGACGTCATCAAACAACAACAGTGGTATTTTAGTCCGGATTCTACTTGTTTTCATCAAGACTAACCATGAGGAGGCCACTCTATCGCCTTACCTGTAAATAGGCGTGCCCATATCCTCCTTGTACCAGAGCACCAGCAGTACCGCGTCGTCATCGTCAGTCGCGATGTCGCAGGGCAGGTACACCGGTTCCCCGGCCACGGCCACCACTTGCGAGACTGGCACTGGAAGGAGAAAATAAACATAAACATTTACAAATGTATATTTATTTTGTTTACATAATTACAGTTTAGTGGCGTTTCGGCAAACGACAAAAGTGATCCAGCATCAAGTGTTTTTTTATATTAAACATGCAAACCTAATTCACTGGAATACGGTATTGTCCTCATTTTGGATGTAGTTTTAAAATAAATGTTGTTACATTTTAAGCGCACTACATTAATATTTCCGGGATATCTTCTGTAGTTTCAATAAAAAATATGATATAGTTAAATTTCAAATAACCGCGCAAAAACGCTGTATTTCTAAAGGCGCGCCGGTCACATGATTCGCGTGACGTCACATGCTCGTGAGTGAACACCCGCCATCATTAATTCAGTCAAGCAAGATGTCAGAGACGAGCGTGTGACGTCACCAGAGAGATAAACGCCAGACAAAGCGTTTTCGTCATGTTTTCGTCACAGATTATGTTTCGATAGTTTTGACATTTTAATTACTGGAATCCGCAAAAAAATAACATTATTTTACTTTAAAATATACTGAAATATAGATTTCACGTTACTATCTGATAGGATTACCACATTTTGTCGAATATTTTTAATGTTGTTCGATAACGTATTCCAATCATAATAAAAATGTTTTAAATTTTATACCCTGATATAGATTGTCTTTGTAGCATGATATTTTAGCATTACGTCATCCTGAAAAAGATCTAACGCCCTATCAAAGTTAGAAATCCTTTCCAACCTCGTTATCAGTAACGACGATATCTATCGAGTTCGCAAAGTAAACAGTTGAAAGTAATTTTTATCCTCCCTTGTTCTTAGGGTTGTTACAACTTCCAACGAGGAGGTTTCGGACTGGAGACGCCACTTTTCCGCCTCTACCAAAGTAGAAGTTTTTTTTAGCCATGACTTTTAGTGTTCCGTACCTGTCTGTCACTACCGTGGTAGTGAGATAGTTGAAACTTTCACAGATGATGTATTTCTGTTGCTGCTATAATATCAATAAACAAGAAAATAAAATAAATATTTAAGAGGGCTCCCATACAACAGACATGATTTTTTGCCGTTTATATTGATAATGGTACGGAACCCTTTGTGCGCGAGTCCGACTCGCACTTGGCTGTTTTTGTCACGTGTGAGCCAATTGTATCATGCAGTATGCGTTAATTGCGACATGAATTATTTTGCGTTTGTAAATGTTTATCTTTGAGATTAGAGAAACAAAGCTCGGCCGACAGTCATACGAAGGTAGGTGAGTAGGGTAATTTATGGTTTAGCCAATTAAGTTTATTACTTTTCTCGTCTCCCTCGGCAAATCGAGAACTTTTCGTAATTTTTAGGGTACCGCACACAAAAGGTGCCAAACAGGACCCTATCACTAAGCCCACGCTGTCCGTCTGTCCGTCTGTCCATACGTCTGTCCGTCATCGGGTCCTACAACACGAACCGTAATAGCTAGAAAGTTGAAATTTTCATAGAATGTGTATATCTGATGCCGCAATAACATCAAATACTGAAATACGAGAGGTATTACAAATTAAAGAGCGTCCCCATACAAGAGACTTGTTTTGACACACCCACGCATTTCAATATGATGGTATTTCGCGACAACCTACATCGTTGAGGTAGCTCAGCGGTTATGATGTAGGCTCACAATCTGTCCGGTCGTGAGTTCAAATCCTCGTGAGGGCATAATCTTTTTTATTGTGTTTTTGTTTTTATTTTATTGTTTTGAGTGCTTAAGTTTTGTTATACGATAGTACGGTATAACGGTACGCTTCGCCCGCACTTGACCGTTTTTTTATTGTACTACACAAAACAGGCATACCTACCCATACACACCTTTTTTGTTGGGACTTTTTCATTCTCATTCGGAAGGCGCGCGCGTCTTGTCCTAATAATTCTGCGGTTTTAAGGGGTTGCTACAGTTTCCAACGACTACCTAATCTCGGCCGCATTGGAACAAAAACTTTTTCCTATGATCTTAGGCCGTATTTCCATTTGTTAGAAACTTTAAGCGATTAAACGCCTTAGGGACGCCGTAATTAGTGCGAATCGCAAAAAGTCTAGGTTGGAGAACAATTCTAATGAAAAAGCGGCTTTATGAAAAAGTTCGTGACGTAAAATTAATGCAGAGAGTTTTAGTGTCGGCGTATGCGGCGTACGCAGACCACCTAAGTAATTGATTATGATTTCAACTTGATTAGGATTGCGTGGCCGTGGTCCTGAGAAAATATCTTGACAGATAGACGGATAGTTAGACAGACAGACAAGTGATAATATAATTGTTTCAATGCAAGTTTATTCCAGCTTTTATTACTACTACCAGCAAGTAGCGATAGTAGCCGGGACAACAGCCGTGTACTACGGGTGTACTATCGTGTACTATTTGAATCACGGAACATCCGATAATTTACCTACAGTCTATTCGTGATAAGAATGCAGTGAAATTTAAATTTGTTAACACACACTCACAGGACAGGACACAACCTTCGCGTTCGAAAGTTTGCCTTTGTCTATGAGGCTTTCAATTAAACTCACATAAACAAAATATACTTGTAATGACAAATAAATCGATATAATAATAAAATTACAGAGTTGAGCCTGACTTGAGTTAGCTATGTGAAAGAATATGCGAAAAGGAGGCTGGGCCTAGTGCCCAGCGCCTTATATAAACGTGTGGGTTGGACCCCCCTCTACACCCTGTCTGCCCCTCAACATTTGGTTGCACGCGCGGACTGGTCACTGTGATCTTGGCTTGATAATTGGAAACGATTTGATTGGTTACGGGGCGTGGCTAGGCCGCCGGACAGTGATGGCTTTACTGCATTCTTATCGCGAATAGACTAAATTAATCATGCTGCTGACTTTGTCTCTTATTGATACATAGTCAGCACGAGATTCAAACATGCATCTCTTACGTGGAAAGCAGACGTGAGACCGACTAGACTACGGATCTACCACACAAAATATGGAGCCGATAAAAGTGCCATCATAACTGTTTCACTAAAACACATTCCGGTAACCCGACAGCGGCGTCGCTTACTGTTGTGTTTCCATTTTCTATGCTAAAACATTCAGGTTGCGCAGTGTACAGGCTGAGGCAGAAAGGTGAAGTCATATTTAAGGCCTAAATATGACCTGTCCAATCATATTTGTGGGATAAGTTTTTTGTATCGCTCTGTGGACTCAGATCCCAAATAAACAAATGAGGGATTGTTAGCGACATGATTGTAAAACACTTGGGCCGTGAAATTGATACGATTTAATACATTATACTTTATTGCACAGAACAGTTCATTTGAATTTGCACAAAGACAATATTCTTATATTTCGGTTCGTATTTACAACTTGTTACAAAAACAGAATATAAATTTAAACATTAGCACCCTCAGAAATTATGAATTTAAAAAGCTAATAATAGTATGGCTGAATAGTTTAGACTATACAACATTAGAGAATATTCTGTAATCTATTGATTACAGAATATTCTCTAGTGTGAGTTGTTTTTGTCTTAACTTTAACTTTGCCTTTGTAAGTAATTAACTAAGTAAGTAATTAACAATGTTCCTACATAGCTATAAATACTAAACTATGTTCCGTATGGCCTGACACACAGGTCGCCCTAGTTTGGGAGTTAGAGCCACCACTATAATTAGGAAATAAGAACAACACAATAAATATATTTCATTTCATTTCATTTATATATGACAAATTAAATAAAACAATGCAAAATTTTAATTTATTAGACAAATATTTTTTAGCAAAGGATTCATATTTATATTCTTTCTTTATTCAAAGGCGATGGAATTTATTATATTATATAGCCAAAAAAATTGGTACATTTCGCCTTACAGTAAATGTGGTTCTGATTGTTTTCAATCTTGTATGACACTCCAATATGATGGCAATGACAATCTTTATTTTATTTATTTATTATTTATTTGTTGATGTTTCACAGCATGTAATTAAAACAATAAAAATACCAATAATATAAACAGGTAGTGCCAGTTACGAAACACATCCATTAGAAATTTTGAATGGGATTTAAAAACAATAAAAAAACATTGAATATTGAAATCCCAATGAAAAGGCCCTCCTAATCATTGTCGAATACGTGGAAAACATGGAATTGTACCAATGTCACATACAACACTGAAAAAGAAATAGAACCACCTTGTAGTACAAGGCAACACCCATTTCCTTAGGTTAATAGTTATGGAGATATCAAAAACCCCAAAATGTTACACCCTGTATGCTATATCCTGTCTATGTGAATACACTTCATAAGCATACACCTAACGCATACAGGCGATATTTTCATATGAAACTTTTGTGTGAAACTGAACATACTGCTAAAATTGGTTCGGAGAACGTTTTTATAGTTTATGGCATGATTCATAGTAATAGATTTATGCATTAAAATAAGCTGGTTGATTTTATGTACCTAACTAGTAGAGGTTTTATCAGTTTATAATATAAATATCCTCCTTCTTTTTTCAAGTCGGTTAGAAAGATGAGGTTAAAGAGATGTTTAATTGCAGATTCTTAACTATAAGAATAATTAACAAAGTTAAAAACTTAAAAAAACGACTTCGAGACCTTAATTACTCAATCCTCTCTGCACGCGTTGCGAATGTCGTCTAAAAGCACGTATACAACATCTGTGTTCTGGCTGTTAAGTCCACACACAATATACTTAGACGAATATCGGTCCCTTCAGTCAGCCCACAGTCACAGAAAGGAAACAATACGTAATTTTGTTTACCGTTAATATGTTAGGACATTATACTTTTCAGATATTTTGATGTAGTCATTAAACTACTAGACCGATTCCTGATTTTCAAAAAATGGGGCGAAGCTTATAAGTAACCCTTTCAAAAAAAAAACATTTTCGAAATCGGTTCATAAATAATACTAGTTTCGATGTAACACACATTAAAAATAATAATGATAATAAAAACATACAACCGAATTGAGAACCCCGTCCTTTTTTGAAGTCGGGTAAAAAGAAAAAGAGTCATTTTGGGAAGTGGCCATTATGTGAGTAAAGGAACCGTTTCCATACAACCGAGTGCAACAGCGCTACTTGTACAGCGACCTATACATTAGTACGTCACATCCGTTTTCCCGGGTAATATAAGGAAGGGACTGTATAAGAACCGGATGTCCTGCTCCGGAAGCATCTCTTATCCGGCCCGGGTGAATGGTGCAGTGTGCACTACTGCATTAAGTGTCCACGATTTATCGCAAAGTTTTACTCCGACTGTCCACTTTTGTTTAGTCTGGTAAGTAAACGGTAAAGAATTGAATGTACTACTGATAAATACAATCTGTATTACAAAAACGGATGCTTTAGTCAAGATATTTATCTCATTTCATGACATTCTTAAAACATAAATCCTTTTTTGTCAAATATCCTCAGTTTTTAAAATATTTACGCTCTCTATTGAAAATGAAATGAAGGGAATAAAGGGAACCATACAAAACGTGCTGAATAATAGAGGCATCCACTATCAGCGACGTCAAATCGCCATCAATACATCCTACCCTATTCCCACTCCCGTGTATATGTTAGTATTTACAACAAGAAATTGATTCGCCGCTCGCCACACTCATTTACTACCGTGATAGCATGAAACGCTATTAATTTCCTATAGTGTGACAACTTTACTCAGACACCGCACCTCGTATACCGAACTGAGCGAGCGGTGTCCGGGTTTAATAGTCGGGATATAGTCTTCTCGATCACGTCTGTCCCCAGAGAATTTTGCGAATAAACATTCATTTTATTAATGAATTCATTTATGTATCCGACTAAATGGTGTTCGGTATAAATGGCTAGTGTTGTCGGGTGGCCCGGATTAGATTGCGTTGATGATTTATTTGTGTGATTAATCCTCGGGGCTTTGTGTTTCTCTTCGGTCAGGGAAAGTAAATAGGCGTTTGATTGTCTGGTTTTCTCTTTGGGATATTGAAAAATCGGCCAAGCGAGAGTTGGACTCCCACATGTACGACTATCGTATACTTGTCCATCGATCTTTTGGCGTGCGGTGACAGGTGGGAACTCACGATTTTTGGCAGGATCATTGCATGAAGTGACACCCTCTGTAAACGTCACTCACACGCCAAAAAATCGTTGGACAGCTGTTCAATGTTATTATATGTAATTTGTAATGGACAAGGACTGGCAAACCTAGAAGCGAAACGTCAGATAGGAAAAATCCCGCTCTAAGCCCTCCTACAGTTGTATTTATAATTATTCGGGATACTTTTACTGCAATAATGGATTCGCCACCCACATCGGAGCACACGAATGAAGATAGCAGAAGTCAATGTCGGCGGATACGATGAAGATGACATCTTAATTGTAGTAATCATGCATTCAAAAACGTCCTATTTTCGAACTCGAATGAATCTCACTAGTACGGTTAGCATATCTGATGACAAAATCGTATTAGCGAACTCAAGGTACGAGTAGCAAAACAAGGTGACCACAAACTCTAGTTCCGGACACGGGGGGATAGTTTCAGTAATCGTGTTTTGTGGGCGACTGGCTGAAAGCGGCCAATTCCTTGTTGACACTTCTCACCTAAATAATATTACAGAATAAATAAAAGAAAGTACGAGCATAGGACATGTTATAATACAAACTATAACAATGACAGTTATGCAGTGGTCTCTTGATACATGACGCCGCGATGCACACAGCTGTCATTAGCACTAAGGTTTCACTCAAGGCTTCGGGTGCCGGCGGAACTCAAGAAGATGTTCCTGGCCAAGGACTATTGGCCAGAAGGCATCGTCTACAGACGCTATAGGGAGGCGAGACCGACGAGGAAGAAAATCCCTAGCTAGGCTTAAGTTAAGTTAGGTTAGTTTCATAAAATGTTATGTATCTCTAGTTTTAAGGTATTTGTCAATATGGGTTTTATACCTGAAATAAAAAGATTATTATTATTATTATTATTATTATTAATATTCCGAAAAATCGACACGAGACATTATTAGTTTCCTTCTTGTATTCTATCAAGCATAGATTAATTTGTTCTGTATTTTGTTTCAGTATAAATACATTTATTGTGACCTTGACATAAATGGACCTTGCTAGAGATAAGCTCGCCTAAGCTACACTTTTAATATGTACTTTTTGTAATGTGTAATTGTTTCTGTGTTGTGGACGCCAGGGCTGATGGATGAATGAGGATGATTACGTGTGATGGAATGTAGGTCAATGGGAGGTTAGGGATGTCGATGAAATACCTGAGCGGCTTCTTGAGCGGAGCTCCCGCGTGAAAATCGTCGTCGGATGCAGCTGGGCTGGACGAGGTAACGGGTAAGACCCTCGCTTGGGTCCTGGCCTGGTGGCGATGAGCAGGAAATATGGTGCACGGGAACAATTCACTCGCGAACGCGACGGGGCCAGCTAGCTGCCTTTGGGTTGTGCGATAAATGTGCTGATGGATGAGCTTCGGAGCTGATATGAGACACGTGGGTTTCGTAGCGTATGCGATAAGCGGGAACTCGAGAGCCGACGCGCGCGTGGTTGCTCTGGTCGAGTCTCCGGACGCAACGCAATGTGGTGAGAAAAATTGACGAGGCGCCCCGCGCTCGCGTCGTTCGGAGATGCTCGGCTTCTTTCGGATAAGCTCGGCATCTGAATCTGTCATCACGTCACTTGATGGCGTGAACATGTGTAATCTTTGTGTAATACAGTTTTTTTTTTTTAATTAATGAGCCTATTATCTCAACATGGCATAGATCCACTCGCTCAAAATAACTGCTGCAGCTTTTTTCTAATAAAACATTTACAACCAGGCAATCACTTCGCCAGAATCTATTTCTAAACGATCTGATAACGTTGCAGCTTTTTGTAAAGTTCAACTATACCTATCACGAATAATTTGTGTAACCTATTCATCATAATATTATTCAGCTACAAGGGGGTGTGAGATCAACATTTGCATACGGGAAATCCCCGTCCGCCGAGAATACATCCTATTTTGGTACTCAGACCCGAAATGCACCGAAAATGGCAAAGTAGGGTTAAATGGAAGGATGGTCAGACAGATTTCTTTTTCTTTTTGTACGTTGTATGAAGCTGGCAGGCTGATATTTCGCGCGCCTGGCATATGGTAAGGAAATGCGAATGACGAAGCATATCAAAATGTGTAGGTACTTACTGAAATTTGGTAACTTGGTATTTCTGTCTTTCTACAAAAAGATTTAATTTGGTTTACATGGATGACATCCTATTTTAGTTTTTTTACGTTGAAGCCTAATTACACGTGTTACGCTCTCCAAGTGTGAGAGGAACCCTTGGTGCGCAAGTCCTACTCGCACTTGACCGTTTATTTATGTTTATGCCACCTTGCTGTTTGTGAAAGACCTCTCCAAACAAAATAAAAATGTCTCTGAGGTCACCGCCCCGTCGTCGAATGGCTGGGTGTCATATTAATAAATCTATCAAAACATGTTGTATTGTGTAACTATAATTTTCTTCACGAAACTAAGTAGCACATTTTTTTTACTAAAACTACCATTTCATTCTAAATTACGGTTCTTTGCGATTTATACGGTATAAATCAAATCGACAAGTTTTTGAACGCATATAAAAGGGCACTTTACAATCAATACCTAGGAAAGTGACATTTACGTTCCTTATACCACTACATACTCTTGCGCCACACATAATCTACACCCATAGCAATGAGTGGAGAGAGAAACTCAGCTGACGCCCCAGAGAAAAATAAAAGTTCTTTAGCTAAGTATCGTACTTTTGTCTCTTCTATGCAATGTACAGAAGGCCTTTACTCAACAGTGGGTTGGATTGGATATATAGATGATAATACATTTTACTGTGTGGGAAAATAAAACAAAAAATAATTCGTGATAAAAAAACGTCATAAGTATTTAATTCTTCCATTGTTTACCCAAATGTAGTCAAGAATATCCCCTTAATTAAACAAAAAACATAAATGCTAATGCCCATTGAAGTAGCTGTCAGACAAATTGAATCGTCGGTCAATAAACCACAAGACACCCGATACCGTGTTCGCTGTTGACCTAAGAATTGGCCAAATCGACCGCGGCGCGTGGGCAAACAGTGATGTTTGCATGGCCTATTTGATTACAGCAACGTAGACATGCGTTGTTGTGAGCATCCGTGATCGTACAATCGTAAGTAGTTACAACATTCTAACTAAGAAATGTAAAAAAATGTTTGACAAATGACTTCCAGTAAAGCATGATGGGAGATATTTAGTTACATTCCTAAATTAAATATCTCGTAGCACGCAGTGCATAGCGCGTAGCTACTACGGCGTAGCATCTACGGCGTAGTGGCATCAGTGTTACACGTTTGGGAACCATTTTTAACCGACTTCCCAAAGGAGGAGGTTTACAATTCGTCCGGATATTTGTTTTTTTTTTTTTTTTTTTTTATTTTTTTTTTTTATGTATGTTCCCCGATTGCGCCTAAACGGGTGGACCAATTTAGAAAATTATTTTTTTGTTTGAAAGGGTTTACCTTCCCATTGGTCCCATTGACACCAGGTCAGGATCTGATGATGGGATCCTGGAGAAATCGAGGGAACTCTTCAAATATTATAGGCAGACCTATAGTGATTTTTGTGTTTTTCATAATAACTCGTGCAAATGCACATGGTAAGCATAATATTGTGATGCGGAACTGCTGATGAAGACCACATATGGCCACCAGATCTGCTCAATACTAGGTACAAATACAATGCGTGGCTGACGGGCAGGCAACGCATAGCCTAAACCGGTGGACCTAGAGCCATGAAAATTTGTACAGGGGTTCCTTAGTAGCGTGGGGTAGCACTGAGATGGGATTTGACAAAATTAAGTCCCCAAGGGGGGGGATAAGGGGTACAGTTTGTATTAAACTCAATCTAATCAAATAGGGTTTGTGGAAGTCGGTTTTTTCTAAAGTTTACTTTTTGTTTCAATTATTAACCGACTTCCCAAGGGAGGAGGTTTACAATTCGTCCGGATGTTTTTTTATGTATGTGCCCCGATTGCGCCTAGACGGATGGACCGATTTGGAAATATATTTTTTTGTTTGAAAGGGTTTACCTTCCCATTGGTACTATAGACCACCAGGTCAGGATCTGATGATGGGATCCTGGAAAAATCGTGGGAACTCTTCAAATATTATAGGGTGATTTTTGTGTTTGTGCATTTACTCACGGTAAGCATAATGTTGTGATGCGGAACTGCGGATGAAGACCACATATGGCCACCAGAACTGCTCAATACTAGGTACAAATACAATGCGTGGCTGATGGGCAGGCAACGCATAGCCTAAACCGGTGGCCCTAGAGCCATGAAACTTTGTACTGAGGTTCCTTAGTGGGGTACACAACACAATATTTTAATTGTAGGAAGGGTAACGTTACGATATACCTTCCTAATTTGATTCCTTTGACGCCAGTTACGAAAATGAAACGTGGGAGTTTCATGTTCTCGTATGCTTTCAAAATACATTTATAGACGAGAGGGACTCCGGATTTATTCCCTGGGAATTTTCAGCAGCGCTGTGACGTCATAGTCCTCTGGGAAATCTAGCCATTCAGATGTAAGGACGGTAGATATTCATCAGCGTAGAGATATTCGGACTGGAGCTCGGATTTGAAAGATTGTGGCAACTAATGCGTTTGGTGAAATTATACATACGAGCAAATATTTCCTGAACTAAGCGAGGGGTATGTTAATGATATGGAGATGTCGGATGATTTACGAAAATTTCGACATTTATGTAATGCCGTCATTGTAAAGAGGAGGCTTTACTTAACGGTGGATGCTGGAGGCTGGATAGATCACTGTAAATGATATTCAAAATGGTGGAAACGAGTCACGTTCTACAAAAGAACTGGTATGAGCGTTTTAGAATATCTGTAACCGTTAGAGTGTGGAACCCATTAATGTGCACATTAACTAGGTAATATGCACATTAACGGCTGGTATACACTAATATTCGAACTTTACCAAGTTAATGTGCGCATTCCACGACCTAAGGTAATATTCTATGTTAGAAAATAACAAATTATACGTTAGGCTTGAAGGGAAAACTTTCGTCGACCAGTGACGGTTTTCAGGTCATTATTTTTGACGTTTGCAGACGCAAGCTGTCGCGAAGTCTCGCGAATTGATTGAATGTAAATTACCTAACATCCTTTTTGCGTCGTGCCAACACTGATGTGACGGATAGTGTAAAGAGGGCTTAATAACCATAGACAAATAATCATTCACTTTACGATAAATTTTACCGCTCAATGTCTATGGATTTTTTCCTCACATTTTTCGCTTTTGTCAATATGGTGCATTTGAAAGTTTCTATGTAAAGTTAACCGATTAATCGTAAAAGTGTTTGTGATGCTGTTGGAGCTGCCATAATGTTGAAGCTAAGTACACTAGGCTAATGCAACACTAATTTCAGACTGGATCAGAGAATTGGAAGACTGATGGATGTGGTAATTTTAGATGTAATATGCCGGGTTGATGGCATGTGTAAATGGAATATAAACGACCACCCTATTGGATGGGTAGTGGCATGGGGCGTCTTGCGAGGCGTTCCCACATCTTATATAAATGTCCGTGGTTGATATGCGCCCAGAGTTGTTGGGCAGGAAGACGTGTGCGTATGCGTCCGCCCAGAGTTGTTGGGCAGGAGGACGTGTACGTGGACATGGTCTTGTTGATAGCTTGTGTGTGCCGCTGGTGTGTGAAATCCTCCCCCGTTGCAGTGGCATCTTAAGGGTACAAATACATGGAAAGGGTCGCTGCCAATTCCACATCTTTTATAAATGCTGAGGTGGTAGCCCAGAGAGGGAGAGGGCTTGAGACATGAGGTCTATGTTAATGGATGGCTGAGGTTTGAGTCCCGGTCCATGGTGTGCACACCGCCAGGGTTTAAAGGCTGCAAGCTCCCTGTTTATGTTTGTTTTTTCCCCCTTGAGTGAAGGGGGGGCCAGTAGAGCTCCCCCTTACGTCAGGGGGGGATGGTGCTGTGGACAGAATTTAGCTAGGGCGTAGGGTTTAGGTAGGATTGACTTGACACTGAACACACACCAATAATAACCACATCATTTTATCCACTTCACACATGGACTGTCTTCTTGTTTCCTTTAGCTTATATAGGGATTACGGACGACATGTGGACAGTATGTACCAGCGGCAGGATCAAGTTCTCCCCCCCCCATATCCAAAGGTTGATATGCAGAACTGGGACCTTGGGGGAGGCTTGCTTCTTTGTTTGGGCCTCCAAGGAAGTGAGCATCTAGCAAGATCGAGGTTACCCATAGAGTTCATGATAATGATATTGATATATGATAATTTGACCTGTTGCCCTTCCAATTCTCATCCATATTAAATAATATATGTATGACCTGTTGCTATGGGCAAGGTCTGATGTACAGCTATTTATATGATACAATATTATTGGCAAGGTCAGTAGAACCTATATGTATGACCTGTTGCTATGAGCAAGGTCTGATGTGCAGCTATATGTGAGATATCATGCTGTTGACAGACTTATTTAATCCTAATTAATAGTCTTGTGTAAATGACATGTTTGTCTAACTTGCTCTGATGTGTTGAAACGCTTCAGTGTACTTGGGACTCCTTTTTACCGAGGAGTCATATATGATTTTCTAATGCAGATGGTGCCAATAAGGAGATTGGAATAAGGATATTAAGAGGAAGCCGTAGACGACCAATTGTTTGCATCCGGAGTAATTTTCCCCGATCACAATCCAGAGTACCTGGAAGTTTATGTCTAGGTATGTCTCTCATAATTTTCTCCTTGAAGCTGACTCATGGCGGTATTGATCGCAGGCATATGTACTCAGGATATTGCGAAGCAGATAACTCAATCTATCTATAAATAATGGCTGTAATCGGTTTCTTTCCAACATATGGTTTACAACAATGGTGATGGTTTGGAACATTATACATATCATTTCATAATTATCTTCATCCATCGACATAACACACACAACATACAACCCACACATAGAATAGATAAAGAAGGAAAGAGATTATAGTTTTTATTGTCTCCGCGTCTCTCGACTGGCCGGCCGGCGGACGTTGGGACGCGGAGACAAATTGGTGACAGAACAGCTGAGATTGACTGCGATTTGTCTAAACTGAGCATTTGCCATGGGTTGGCGGTGGAGTTGTGAGAGACTCGACCTTTTTGTTGTCAAGTAGCATAACTAACTAAAGGCTCGTATTGAGCAAAGATCATTCTAAAAGCCGGATGCAAATGAGTCTACATTTGAAACGAATAGGTTTCTTTTAGCATCCATCAGCATCACTCACTTTGTTTTGGTTTGTTTTGTTGGACTCCAAAGTTTTGAGGTTATTTTTATTTTTATTTACGTTGACATGACATGTATGTAAATGACAGCTGCGTTCTAGAATATCGTAAGCGCTCGGTGAGTACGGCGCGACCAGACGAAATTCCGAATCGATGATCGATTAGCGATCGATGATGCATTTTTATTTAATGTTTCGATTACAATTCAACTACTGAACATATGGACGTTATCGCGATCACCTTCCTGTGTACAAAATGTAAAATGAAACAGTGCCAAACCCTGTTTGAGCACAAAATTAAAAGAAAGTACGAGTTCTTTCATTTTGATTTTATTTTCTCACTATGAAGTGAAGTTTCGGTATCGATTTGTTAGTGGAACGAGCATAACGAGAAAAGTTTACGGCGTGACAACATTGGAGCAGCCAGTGGTGTGCCATCATCGACGATCAAGTTCAGTTCAAATGAATGGTTATTGTTATTTTATGTTTCAAGTTTATATTATGTACAAAATAAATTTTACTTTATGAACTGTACGAGTCTTGATATTTCTCCCTAGCAGTAAGGTGAATTATACTTGATTACAAAGAAAGGTTGTTGTTTGTTTATTGGTTTATTATGTGAATTAATGTGATCATTTTAGGAATAAAACCCGACAAAACTGAGTAAAAAAGCGAATTTTTGAACGTAGCAACGTATGAGCATCGGGTGACAAACTCAGAGGCGCCACTTATATCGTGCCGTCTCTGTCCCACTCATCAGAGAGAACAGGAAAGAATGAGGCCCAATCACAAACAAAGTATTCGATAAAATACTATCGATCGATAAGCAAAATTCATTCATTCTTCATGATATAAAATATAGTTTCCTGCGTTCTTGAAAACGTTTTACGTGCTGCCATCCGTTTGTGATCGAGGCTCGGAACACAGACAAATTGATAGATGTCAGACAGATATAATAGAGCGATTTATACAAACTTAACTTAACTTAGTAAACAAACAGCGAAAACTTGCCATGAACTAAAATTGAAGTTGAAGTTGAAACAGCGAAAACATTACATTATGTACTTACGGAGAATTTCACAAGTAGTGCCCTTACTGTTTGAATATTGTTTATGACTTTCAGGTGAGTAAAGAAAGAAAGTCCATTATACTTCATTCATTGCTAGAATGCCAGTTCAAATTGAGAAATGAATCAATTGTTGAATTTCGATTACATTCGATGATATAAGGCCCACTTTTAGGGTACAATTGAGTTGAACGACGATAGGACGATCGTGTATTAATGATGAATCTACCGGATTCATGAATAACAAACGATTAACTAAAAATTAACCTAACATTCTGGACTTTATTTCTTTGATACCCTAGGAACATAACCTAGACACCGCATCTACGCTGTGTTTTCAAAGGAAAACACAGAACTATTCATAATTGACCGGTTACAAATGTGGGTTACATCCACATTTATATAGTTGTCCAGATCATGAAGTCAAATAATTTCTATACAAGAATTAGTTTTATTTGTAGTTGGGAGATGATTGTAGAAGTTTCTAAACCACATTGATAAAAGATAGTGTGGGAATTTGTTTGAATTACCGTAACAAATAACTTAGAAACAAATGGAGAGGTGTAAATACATCTCAAAATTAAAATTTGGAAATCTTATTCCTTGTTTTTGTGGATACATTTTACATTATGTTTATTGACTGCTACAATTGTGTCATTTAACTTATAATTGGATAAGTAATAGAGAAAGTTGAATTGACACTGTGAGTGAAATTAATATACCTAATTGAATTGGTTTGAACAACCATAAAGGATATTTGTCATACACTCTTATAATTTGATCCTACTTCTATATTCTGTATTTTGACACATTATGATAATTAGAAGTGCCTAGAGAATAGACACTGTTGATAAAATACACTTTGAACAGTTCAAAGGTTAAATATTAATTATTTTTCTACAAGTCCGAGTTGAATACACTCAAGTCACAAATAGAAATAAAAAATAAGAAATTTATTTGCGATGTAAAGGGTGCAGTAATTATTTTGGTACATTAATTGAGCTCCTTAAACAGCTAGTCAATAACATACGAATATTTAGTTGTATGTACAAGTTATATCATACAGTTTTTTAAAAGTGATAAAATTCCTGAAGCAAATAAAAACAATTCTCCAAAAGCCATTATCTTAGTTTCGATGTGAAGAGATTAACAAGAAGGTTTTTGATATCTTGAGGTATCTTATTGTATGCCGCTATATACATTGCATCACAATTATTTTAGTACAGTGCTGTTCTGGGACAGTGTTTTTTAAAAAGAAGTTTATCAGGATTTCTACTAAGCAAGTGCTATTGTTCACACATCCTTTAACTGATTTACGGATTGATCAATAATCATCCCAAGTGAAGGATATACATATACAGAGGTTACGCACCATTGTAAATAACTTGGAGAATCTAACTGCCCAACTGCTGAGTGAGTCCCATCCTACTGGTCCATGGGCAGATCTTGTTTGAAACAAGCAAGGATAATAGTCTCAAAGCTCCAGTCCATCATCAAACGATTTAATGTGGATTTGTGTCAGTATTTCAACAATATGAATATTCCAAATGCAGATAAAGTTTCACAACTACCCAACTAGAAGGAAAAAAGGCTCTAGCAGAACTTATAGTTGTCTTCTTTCCCACAAAGAATCTGGAACATCAACATCAGTACCAACTACAGTATGCAGCAAGCAAGTTACCAGAACTTAACTTACCTCTCTTTAAATGTGATGTATTGGAATAGTACCAGTTTTGGGACCAATTTAGTTCCAATATCGACAGAAGGAACCTTCTAGACGTTGACAAGCTGTTCTACTTGAAGTCATCCTTGAGAAGAGAAGCCAGGCAAGGCTGTGATCAACGGATTAGAAACCACTTACCTTAATTATCAGATAACTGTATCTACCTTTTCTAGCAAAGGAAAGATATGGTATGAAGTTCAAGTTATTGACACCTACTATTTAATCGTTGCTAATTTACATAGGTAGTTGACCTATTTATAATATTGACATGTAATTATAAAAATTATTAATAAATGTCTTATGTCTTGTGTCTTATGTCTTATTCCACACTTTGAATGTTGTATAGACACCACGTTGGCTAGAGAAAGGCGAAAGCGGAGCTACTGAGGCAACTATGAAAACGTCGTTTCAGTTGTCAGTTGTTACAGTGTATTTTAGGTCAATGAACTCTTTACTGTTCAGTTGGCATAGATGATGGCCCATCGCTCCATTCTCTGGATGGCGTGGTGACAATGTACATTCTATCACTTATAGCAATAAGTACCCAATGTACTTATAATGTATACCCACTGTCAGGGGGATGTTGTGCCTGCACCTGGCCCACGAGAGCGGGGCCTTTGTGCATAATGTATACCCACCTGATTTACAATCTAACTTTGGACTTGCGTATGGAAGCTTAGTCAGTCTTATAAAACGTATGGACATCTTATCAATCTATGCTGAAACTCTACGTGAACAATGGAATAAGGGTGTCATAGAATATGTACCTGCAGACAAAAGGAAGCATCATTTCATTCATTATCTACCACATCATGGTGTCTCTACACCAGCTCAGAATTTTATGATGCATGTGCGAAAACAGGAGATAGCAAGAGCCTAAATGAATATTTATACTGCGGTCAGTCATATAATGCTAGAAAATTTGACTGGCTTATTAATCAAATTACGGTGCCATGCAGTTGGAATAACGGCGAATGTAGAAAATCATTTCTACAGATAAGACTCCATAATGAAGAACTTCACGACGAAGGAGATGTTACAAGGATTCTTTGGCTAAAGAATATACAAGAACCAGTTACAAAAGAAAATCTTATATGCTCTAGGTTCACACATGCGTGTACCGTTTGGAATTATTTCTAGCCCATACTTATTGAACGCTACCATCAAACATCATTTACGAATTTCGAAAATGGAGAATATCAAACAAATACCTAGCAAATGATAAAACGTTGATAATGTACTTACTGGCGCTACAACTACACAAGAAGCACTGGAATATGTAAAATTAGCAAAAAAGCTTTTCAACAGATACCAATGAATTTACGCGAATGTAGCTCTAATTCAAAGGAATTTGTGCAACAAATTCCCGACACCTGCAAAGATAAAGTACCTAGTAAAAACTCTAGGACTTAGCTGGAACTTCAATGAAGACATTCTACGTCTGAAGACAAAAGAAATACATAGACAACAGTTGTATCATCGTTCAAGGAAATACTACGAACTTCCTGATTTGCAAGTTACGACTAGTATCTAAAAAGGATTCAAGAACATTAAAAAATCCCTTGATTAGAATTGCTAGGAATTCTAATAGGAAGCAGGTCGATACCTACAATACGTTCTTAAATTTCTACAAATAAAGATAACATATCAAACACTGTGGACCGATAGCCAAGTAGTAATTGATTGATGCCATTCGTATAAACTGTAGTACCATTCGTTACACAACGAATGGATGAGATCAAACAAACGAAATAAAGCTCTAACATTTCCTTCTGAACTTAACTTGGCAGACACGTTGCGAAAAGACCGACGAACTTGAGAGAAGATTAAACCCGATGATTACAAGGCCCGGATTTTCTATTACTCCAGCAGGAGGATTGGCTATCTGGATCTACCAGAGACACAAGCCTTGTGGCCCGGGAGGGTCTCTCGAAAGATTGTTTATATACGAATATATGACAAGAACGGATAGTTGAAAAGATAGTTTACATGCGAATGTGTATCTATACTGCACACGTTAAGTATATTGCGACCAACAATATTGCATACCAAAAGGAAGAGCACATGTACAGTACAGACGGTAATAGGAAAATACCTCAGTGCGTTAGGCACGGAGGAGGACGGTATACCTTACCCAAGACTTCATCATTACCACCGGAGAGAATGAATTACTCTACAGATAGTTATACAGGCGTGGTTGTTGTTGACCCAATCTTCGTGATCTCCAAAGATGGTAAAGAGGAAAGATGAATTTGCCTTTTACATGTCTTACCGTACGAGCTATACATCTCGAAGACGTTAAAGATCTTACGGCAGAAGAGTGCCTATTGGCAGTAAGGCGTTTCATTGCCCCGCGAGGCGTACCGATTCAAATTTCGACAGACAATGCCCTGCAATTCAAGCTACTTGTCGAAGTAATTGCAGAAGATTTATCAAATAACAAGATACGCTGGAAGTTTGTTTACCTCATCTTGTCCCATAACATGGTGAATTATGAAGTTTTAGTGGCTCTGGTGAAGCGATGCCTGATACGTACTTTACAGAAACATTTAATGAATGATAATTAACTGCTGACCATCACGAAAGAAATCGAAACCATGCTAAACATAAGACTACTCACTTATGTAGGTACGAACCTGGAAGCAGGTTAAAACCTTCAGATTTCTGACTTGAATATATGATAATCGAACCCATTGGAAATCAAACATTACTTTCCGATACAAGTAAAAAACAACGACTTATAGAAGGTTGTAAAAGTGGAGAAACTATAATCAAGGAATACAAAGACATGTTTATAAATAAATACTTATTGAGCTTACGGGAGCGCTACAGACACTGTTCAAAACAACCTAGGATCCAAACACACAATACACACTGTATAGACGACATCGTACAAATAAAAGTTGAAGAAAAAATTTGAGAAACATGGAAGGACGGACGAATCGTTTGAACTAATTAAAAGAATCGACGGATTATGTAGAGTTGCCAAGGTGAAAATTGGCGAGAACATATTCATAAGATCAATCGAATATTTATATCCCTTGGAAGTTGACGAAACCGGAATTCAAAGAGACAAGATTCCATGTAATCAAATAGAGTCTGAGATAAGTTCAGATTTGAGTAATATCGATCAAGAAAGAAGTACATACATTCCAGTTAACATACTGGAAGAAAGAACTGGCACAAATTAAGACTCATCTTCTATGAGAAAATACATAAGTGAAATGGACCAGAGGAGGGGACCAGGGACTATGCAGCAAATATAGGAGAAGCCATTGAAGCAAAGGATCTCTCCAATGAGGAAGTGAACCTGAACGACAACGAAGTCTTGAATGAAGACTCTGGCGAAGTGAATGAGGAATTAGACCGTAACCAATCTGTCCAAGAAAACAAACAACGCGCGGCCGCCATACGAGCCCGGAAGGGATCCGAGAGTAGACGTATAACCTATTTAACTTTTACTGTTACAAGAACTTGTCGCCGGCGGGTGTGTCGCGAAGTCTCGCGAATTGATTGAATGTAAATTACCTAACATCCTTTTTGCGTCGTGCCAACACTGATGTGACGGATAGTGTAAAGAGGGCTTAATAACCATAGACAAATAATCATTCACTTTACGATAAATTTTACCGCTCAATGTCTATGGATTTTTTCCTCACATTTTTCGCTTTTGTCAATATGGTGCATTTGAAAGTTTCTATGTAAAGTTAACCGATTAATCGTAAAAGTGTTTGTGATGCTGTTGGAGCTGCCATAATGTTGAAGCTAAGTACACTAGGCTAATGCAACACTAATTTCAGACTGGATCAGAGAATTGGAAGACTGATGGATGTGGTAATTTTAGATGTAATATGCCGGGTTGATGGCATGTGTAAATGGAATATAAACGACCACCCTATTGGATGGGTAGTGGCATGGGGCGTCTTGCGAGGCGTTCCCACATCTTATATAAATGTCCGTGGTTGATATGCGCCCAGAGTTGTTGGGCAGGAAGACGTGTGCGTATGCGTCCGCCCAGAGTTGTTGGGCAGGAGGACGTGTACGTGGACATGGTCTTGTTGATAGCTTGTGTGTGCCGCTGGTGTGTGAAATCCTCCCCCGTTGCAGTGGCATCTTAAGGGTACAAATGCATGGAAAGGGTCGCTGCCAATTCCACATCTTTTATAAATGCTGAGGTGGTAGCCCAGAGAGGGAGAGGGCTTGAGACATGAGGTCTATGTTAATGGATGGCTGAGGTTTGAGTCCCGGTCCATGGTGTGCACACCGCCAGGGTTTAAAGGCTGCAAGCTCCCTGTTTATGTTTGTTTTTTCCCCCTTGAGTGAAGGGGGGGCCAGTAGAGCTCCCCCTTACGTCAGGGGGGGATGGTGCTGTGGACAGAATTTAGCTAGGGCGTAGGGTTTAGGTAGGATTGACTTGACACTGAACACACACCAATAATAACCACATCATTTTATCCACTTCACACATGGACTGTCTTCTTGTTTCCTTTAGCTTATATAGGGATTACGGACGACATGTGGACAGTATGTACCAGCGGCAGGATCAAGTTCTCCCCCCCCCATATCCAAAGGTTGATATGCAGAACTGGGACCTTGGGGGAGGCTTGCTTCTTTGTTTGGGCCTCCAAGGAAGTGAGCATCTAGCAAGATCGAGGTTACCCATAGAGTTCATGATAATGATATTGATATATGATAATTTGACCTGTTGCCCTTCCAATTCTCATCCATATTAAATAATATATGTATGACCTGTTGCTATGGGCAAGGTCTGATGTACAGCTATTTATATGATACAATATTATTGGCAAGGTCAGTAGAACCTATATGTATGACCTGTTGCTATGAGCAAGGTCTGATGTGCAGCTATATGTGAGATATCATGCTGTTGACAGACTTATTTAATCCTAATTAATAGTCTTGTGTAAATGACATGTTTGTCTAACTTGCTCTGATGTGTTGAAACGCTTCAGTGTACTTGGGACTCCTTTTTACCGAGGAGTCATATATGATTTTCTAATGCAGATGGTGCCAATAAGGAGATTGGAATAAGGATATTAAGAGGAAGCCGTAGACGACCAATTGTTTGCATCCGGAGTAATTTTCCCCGATCACAATCCAGAGTACCTGGAAGTTTATGTCTAGGTATGTCTCTCATAATTTTCTCCTTGAAGCTGACTCATGGCGGTATTGATCGCAGGCATATGTACTCAGGATATTGCGAAGCAGATAACTCAATCTATCTATAAATAATGGCTGTAATCGGTTTCTTTCCAACATATGGTTTACAACAATGGTGATGGTTTGGAACATTATACATATCATTTCATAATTATCTTCATCCATCGACATAACACACACAACATACAACCCACACATAGAATAGATAAAGAAGGAAAGAGATTATAGTTTTTATTGTCTCCGCGTCTCTCGACTGGCCGGCCGGCGGACGTTGGGACGCGGAGACACAAGCAAGAGGAATAAGACGTGGGTCGGATATTTCGGATTATTTCTGTGGGATCGAGAATTTTTTCGCGGACAAAGGATCCTTGCCCTTTGTCCGAAAGGTTGCTATGCTTTGTATGACTTGAGGTTATGTGCGATTCTTGAAGTCTTTGAGGGTCTAATGGTGAATAAGACTTGTGAAATGAATCTTTTGATTAACCTCTAGCTAAAAGTAAGAGTGCGTGTTCACATGAATACTAAGGTAAAAATAAAAATATACAAGGTACAATTAACGAAAATGAGAAATCACTCTGTTAGGGACATCATTCTGATCAACTTTCAATATGAAACCAATTTGATCAGAGCAACTTTATTTTTGACTTCCCAGTACATTTGGGCTGAGTTGATCAGCTGATTTGTATGGAGAATGGAAAAATACAGTTGCTCCGATCAAATCGGTTTTAAAATGAAAGTTGCTCAGAATGATGTCCCTAACAAAGTTGTTTCTCATTATGCGTTATTTCATTTACAACTTGTATATGTATCTATATCTTATTCGGATCCGAGTAAAGACCTGTGCCCCTCGGTGGGGACATTAATGTCCTACATTTACTTTACTTTACTTTAAAACTCTGGAACAAACTCCCCAACGCTATTAGAGACAGTCCGTCACTCAACATATTATTTAAAAGTCGGTTGAAAGAACCCTATCTTTCTCTACCGTATTAAATTTATGTACTTTTATTTAGGTATATTTGCTTAACATATATATATCTATAAGTCTGGTATTTATGTACGTATTGTTAAGTAGTTTATTGTTTTAACTTATTTAATGTTTTGCACATAGACCCCTGTTGTTAAATTATTTCCTGTCCATCCTAGGTTTGCTGGAAGAAATCTCTTAATAGAGATAAGCTCGCCTTTGTCATGTGTTGTCAACTTTCAATTGTAAAATGTGTTATTTTGTGCAATAAAGTATAAATAATAATAATAATAATGTATCTAGCACATTAGTGTCCCCACCACGGGATAACCTTTAACTCAAGAAGAAAGAAGAAAGAAAGTAACGTTTATTACAAGGACAGAAACACACCAGACAAAAGAAAAAGAAAGAAACCAAACAGGAAGTAGGACACACACAATATCCGGATACGAGCAAGCTTGAACCATACTCCGCCACAGATTGAGCCAATATACTCCAGATCAGGGCGGGTTCATGTGGGAGTACCTAACTGTTAGAAGTTATCGAGGTGCCCTGTTTGGGCTTCTGAAACAGCTTTACGATTGTATCAGTATCCATTGTAAACGCTGTGGCTGTCAGATAAATAAACCTTATAAACCTAATTAGTACCAACATGTAGCGATAGTAGCCGGGATATACTTGTCATCCGAAATACGGAGTACCCAAAACAAATGACAAAGGCGAGCTTATCACATAGAAACGGACTCCCATCTTGGACTCGATCAGATTTTGCTGTGCCCGCACAATAACATGGTGCATTTCATTAAGGGTCCTGCCTGTCCTGACTAAATATAGAGTACATATGGAGAACTGAATGTGCATAGTGTGGTACTAATTGTGTTTTGCTATCGCCTGCCAGGCCTGTCCAGTGCCATTCGAATCAAGGAGGGTTCAAGATGGAGACGCCAGCGTTTGTCCGTCTATCGAAGTAGCTTACCCTTGTGTCATAGTCAAAGTATTGTTTTAGCCACAGTTTTTGTGTAAGGGTTAAATACACAAAAGCAAACTTAAAGTTTGACAAATGAACAAACCGATGCTATTACTGTCTCTTGAATCCTGAATTGTCTGGTATTCCGCAGCAACCTTTACATTCGCCCATAAAAGTATTTTTGTATTGCCCAGTTTCAGGTGTGTGTGACAAGAAGTGCAATTTGCAAGAGTTTGTAAGCAACTATAGTAGTATTTTTGTGAGCACGATACATGCACCCAAGCAGACTTTTGTTGTTCCATTAGGAAGGCGTTTCCAGTCTTAATTATTCTGGACATTCGACCACAGCGCTATGTGTCCCGATTTACATTCTATTGCTCGTGTTATTGTAACAGTGGCTGGGTGGTCAGACGCTTATGCCGGCCTTCCACTAAGAAAGGGGAGTGAGCGCAAAAGGAGCCAGCGGGCTGAGCGGACCGGGCTGCATACAAACAATCTCTTTCTCAGTGGAAGCACTTGTATGCAGCTTGCCATTGCGAGTTAAGCGGACTCCGTAAGGAGTCCGTTCCGCTTGCAGTGGAAAGCCGGCATACAGGGTTATATTTGAATAAAGAACACCATTCTGTAGTACTTTCTACTGAAAACGTTTTGAATATCTTAAACAATGTATAACAAAAAGGTGATGAAAAATTCAAGGCATCTAAAACCAAATTTAACACACTTGCGGCCGCTATAGACTTGATTACTAAAATTAAAACAAATATTGACAAAAAAAACATTTCTGTTGGCATATTCATAGATCTAAAAAAGGCATTCGACACAGTAAGTCACCAAAAGCTACTCCTAAAATTACACGACCTCGGCGTCAGAGACTCGGCTCTGAACACGTTCAAATCCTATCTACACAATAGATGTCAAGCTGTTAAGATCGAGAATTTCACAAGTTCATTCCAAAATATCTCATATGGTATACCCCAGGGTTCCATAATCGGACCGTTATTGTTCTCTATCTATGTAAACAACATAAATACGATAGGACTAACTGGAAATATTACGCTATATGCTGATGAAACTTGCTTGTTTTACTTCGGCAACTCTATCAATGAACTAATCCACGATGCGCAAAGAGATTTAGAAGTACTCAATCAGTGGTTACTGAGTAATCTGTTAACGATAAATGCATCAAAAACTTCATATATGATCCTAGCCGCTAAAAATAAAGTAATCCCTGAATTTGAGCCACTTAAAATAAATAATGAATATATTAAAAGGTCACACCAAGAAAAATACTTAGGTTTAATTATCGATGATAAATTAACGTGGAGACCACACATTGAGTATGTCAGATCTAAACTGATATCCACACTAGGAGCACTTCGAAGGGTAGCACATTGTATACCAAGTAGAATAAGACCTCTTATATACAATTCCTTAGCCAAATCGCATCTCGAATATTTAATTGAAATCTGGGGATCAGCGGCTCCATCCAACCTTAACCAGCTACAGAGAACCCAAAACAAAATTGTCAAGGTTTTACTACACTACCCCTTTGACACGCCAACAAAACAACTGTACGAGAAAACTAAACTATTTAACATTAACCAACTATATAAATATAACACATGTATCTTAATAAGGAAAATTACTACAAATGCCATAAAATCTAACATTGAACTACACCTATCAAATAACAGAAATCTTCGTAATAAAATCAAACTTACACTAACTAAACCTAGGACTAATTATGGGAAAAAGACAATAGTATTTGAGGGAGCACAGATGTTCAATAACTTACCAAACGATGTAAAGATTTGCGAATGTATTAACACTTTCAAAAATAAGTTAAAGCTACATATTGCAACGAGTACCGTAAAATAATCTACCTATGTAATTTTAAGCATATCTCATTTTAAGTGAAATGTAATTTCTTATGAGAATAAAGTTCTTTAAACCTAAACCTAATTTAACGTCAGTTGCGTTTGCTCATGTTCATGTAGATATTACTTCCTTAAGACACTTTCCTGGGAAGGTGATGTTTTTATTCAATACATCACCATCAGCTTGTTAGAGAATCTACTGTTGTGTTATGACCTCGTCGTGTATACTCTTTTAGACCCATTCCTATGCAACCCGCGTCCTTAGTTTATCTATTGTTCCTAAGTCATCGAACTGCCTGCGCTGCCCTTTGACATCTTACAATGGACCATCTTTCGGCTTGCGGTGACAGGTGGAATTGACGCTTTTTTAACAGACTTCAAAAAGGAGGGGGTCATCAATTCGGTTGTGTTATTATCATTATTTTTTATGTGTGTTACCTCGAAATTGTTATTATTTGTTAACCGATTTTAAAAAACTTTTTTTATATGAAAGAATGGACCTTCAGGTTGGTCCATTTTTTTGAAGTAAAACTTCTTGGGGCACGGGGGTAAAATTTATTTAACCTCTCAACTGTGGGTTATTCATATATTTGCTTTTCACTTGCTACTAGCCGGGTGCTATCACGAGTGGCTAAGAAATGTAACGGAAATTGGAATCGGTGACGTCAGGGTCGGCTGAAGACTTTTAAAACCGCAACTATTTTCAATACGGTTTTTAACTAATCAGATAAGATAATAATACATTCGTACAATAAAGAATGTTAATTAGTGAGAGAAAAACCTGATGAAACGTTAACAAATAAAAATTATTTTAAGCATTCTTCCACGAGTTCTTGATTTCCGGTATGGCCAAGATGGCGCCGCCGCCGCTGGCTGGGGCAAACAAAACCAGTGACGTGACCAAAAACTACTTCATTCATCCTCTTTGTTGGAACCGGAACTTATGTTTGACAGCTGTGCGATGCGATCCATACAGTTTGTAAGAAAATAGTTTCATCAATGTCACATACGGGTCGATATGGATTTCTAAAATGATGAACGAATCGTTTTGTGGCCGGTAACTATGGAATAGGTACCTAAAACGCGCTGCGTAGTCGCGCAACGGGCAGCTAGTAATCGCATAAAGTCACTTAGAATCATCCAAATGTGATATTTAGTTTTCAAGCAAATTCCGATGTGATGGATGGCTGCATTAAGACTTCTTGAAAACAATAAGTAGGTACCTAGAACTGTTCTAAAGCCACTTTTTATTATATAGTGCAGTTCAAGTCACAAATTAGCAGTTTAGCTACTAAGTACGTGTTATACCTACCTATTTAATGTTTATCTGTAGTAAACGGCCAAAGCGAGGTCTACAGTTTACAGAGCCATAAGTTTAATGGCTTATTGTTTCGCTTATTTGTTTGTATGTAATTTTTGTAATACATATTTTAAAGTTGAATTGTTGTTATAACTGTTGAAATTATACGATTTTGATTTTAATAAGCTTTTGTAATTTTAAAGTTAATGCTTCATGCCAGTCAATAATGTTGAAGTAAAATATAAAAATCGAGATATGTCGTATGGCGGACTAAGGAAATGTCAAGAATAAAATTAAATAAGAGTTACGTCATCGCTTCGCGATGAAGTAACCCTAAAAAATCCTAGCAAAGTAGGTATGTATAGGTTAGCGGGGGTAGCATAAGGCACGCCAGTCACCCCAGCCACGCATTTTGTCACAATTTAATGTCATATCATAATGAATGCGCGCTATTTTATGGAGAAACATCATTGAGACGCGAAAGGAGTTGGCAATTTGGCAAAATGACTGCCCCAGACATGTACAAAGACTTCTCAACAGCCAATTAATAGCATTTAAATATTCTCTCATAAATTACTGCGTCTTTAGTTAGTTTGTAGAACTTGAAGGAAATGATTAAATAATTAAGAGTTGTCACTTCATACTCTATGATTCCGCCATTGATTAGTGACTTTTGCCATCGTTAAAAATAACATGCAACATAATTGCCAACTAGCAAAACTGTTGAAAACAGGAGGTTTCCAGAGGAGTGGCTAGATGGCGTTATGTTGCATGTTATTGCAAAATGGTGCTTATTTCTAGCGACGGCAAAGGTCACGGAATCATATTGGAATCACGGAGTATTGAGTAACAACTCTTATTTACCTATATTTAATTTTTTTTTTCTTCAAGTTCTACAAACTAAATACAGACGCAGTAAATTAAATTTATGAATGAATATTTAAATGCTATTGGCTGTTGAGAAGTCTTTGTACATGTCTGGGGCAGTCGTCCATATATTGATTTAGCCATCTTCTTTGTCATTTATCTGCGCGACTGAGGTGAGTGGCAAGCCTTATGGTAGCCCCGCAGGTACACATTAACTTGGAATAGTTGAAAATACGTACTCGATCAATTAAATAAAGTGACTGGGCACAGAGACAAGCAAAGTAATGCATACATTTGAGCGAGACGGCTTAAAGACGTGACGTCAGATGGTATATAATCTGAGCGAGATGCAAATAGTAGTGACACTATTGAATGAGTTAAGTATATCACCACGAGCGCGACAAATTGTAGATAAGGAATGGTGGGAAATAAATGACATGACGTATTAAAAGTAAGTACAAGTATAAAATAATTTCAAATAATCGGACGTCTGAAACTTAAAAGTAACTTGAAGCAGAGATTGGATCTCAAAATTGGAAATTTAAATCTCTTTTAGTATAGGTAGGTATAGGTGTATAGTATAGGTACCACTTAATGATCTAGCTACAGAAGTTTTACTTCTAACACGTGTACGGTGCTACACGCGTATTTTTTTTTAAATCAGGAATTCCTTCAGTGTTTACATTTCTACATAGAAAATACTGTCATCCAGGTACGAGTATCTAAAATTACAAATTTTTGCCTTTCTGTGACTATATGGTGCAGATGAATTCTGGCTGTAAGGACCGATTTCGTTTATTTTGTGTAATATTGTGAATTCTTAGACGTCATTCGCATTGCACGCGGACAGGACTATCCCCGGTTTCTGACACGCTGATCAAAGGTTACGATTAGCTAACAGAGCGATTAACTGATTTCAGCCAATTACGTGCCACCATCAGCCAATCGTGTTCCGCCATTTTTAATTAACCACCGAATAGTTAATCGTGACCTATGATCAGCGTCTCAGAAACTGGGGGTAAGTAAAAGATCATGAAATTTTTTTTTTTAAGTTTTTATATAACTTGGTGAATTATTAACAGGTTCGTTCGGTGGCGATGCCCTATAAACGTCACTCACGCGCCAACATAACGTTGGAAGACTTTAACTGGGTCCCGTTTGTGACCAATCAAGTGACCTTGATACCTTGAACCCTAAAAACCTTGCTTACTACATCTAAAATTTACGATCCCAACTAGGTCGATTTTTCTTTGCGCCCGCGTGTTTAATTTATCGGCTGTGATCCTTCAGAGTTGTGACGTGGGTCCGTCGTTTATTTCTCAACAACTCCACTGACGGAAAACACAAGTTGGAATGTATTGCTATTTTGGTTACGAAGATTGAATAAGTAAAGTTTGGTGGGTCAGGCCAATTTCGGTTTTTTGAGGCACCCTGATTTACGGAGGGTTCTTGTTTGTCTTGGTCGCCTGCAGAGTTGAACCCGTGTCAAAATTACAAAATATCTACGTCAATCGTATCGAATTAACTTCTTGCCCCTTTTTAACCGAATTCAAAAAAGGAGGGGGTTCTCAATTCGGTTGTATGTTTTTTTTATCATTATTATTTTTAATGTGTGTTACCCAGTGAACGATGTGTTTATTTATTATTTATTTATTTATTCAGGGGTTACAAACAGGACAAGTTACATTAAAAAAACAAACAGAAGACAAATACACATTCAAAACGGGTACTATTTATGAACCGATTTCAAAAATTCTATTTTTTTTTAATTCTATAAGTATGTTGACTTACCAGCCAGAACACAGGTGTTGTAGGCTCGTGTTCGTGTTTCTAGACGACATTCGCAACGCGAGCAGAGAGGATTGAGTAATAAGGTCTCGATGTTTTTTTTTAAGTTTTTTACTTTGTGAATTATTTAGTAAACAATTTTGCAAGGTGTATAGAAGTTGTCGAGCCGAAAAGCCACCTGTGTGCACCCTGCATAACTTTTTATGGGTAAGAGGGTAGGTGGCGAACACAAATGCGATGCCTCTGCCGACAGGTATGAAAAAAGTCACGATAATCCAGCTTAAAACAGTTTTGGTTTATTTTACCTTTCCATTAACATAAAAGCAAAAGGCGTTTGACATTAATTGTGATCATCAATTCATTTTAGGTGCTAATGCTCCCGAGCTTACAGTAAGGGTATAAAATAATGTATTATCATAAAAATATAATAAAATTTGTAAGTAGGTATCATAAAAATCTCGAAACGAAACTGCAAAGATATTAAAATTTGAGAATAAAGTTAAAAACCTGTGTCTGTATGTTTTATATGTTATTTTGTTTAGCGCTTAGTATCTTCTATGTTTTATACTGTATGTGTGTGCGCTGATGCAAATAAATAGATAAAATACAAATACAAACCAATGACAAACATTGTTTACCTCATCAGATTTCTTCGAATACTGGTTAAAAGTGGACAAAATTAATGTGTCTTTGCCACCCCATATGGAAAATGGCGTACCGCTATCTTTTTGTTGAATATTTTCAAAGAAATTAAATCTGATCCTTTTCCTCGAAACCTGAGTCACCTAAAAGACACACGTCAATAAATAATCCTTCTCCAAAGACGGGAGAAAACGTGGACAGCCCTAATAAAACATATTAGGCCTGACGCCTGAACAAACCCAGACAATGAATAATACAACTAAGACCCCCAGGGTTGCCACATCTATAACAGAATTACACAAGGGACAGGCCCTATTTACACTGTTCGGAATGAATTGCCGACCGTCACCGTATTTGCGCTGGTTATAGGGCAGGGTTTGTAAAAATTGATGATACACACACATGTGGTACACAGTACACACAGCTGATAGGAGTAGCATATCTGTTCTATACTATATGCAGCTACAGCCGCCCTCCGTCGCGTGGCGACGGCAAACGTAAAATTTTACACTTTCTTAATGGGTCGATGACCTCCGTTACCTTGTTATTTGGGAGATAGTATATCTATACTATACCTACACAACACGTACCATACTACACGCACAACACGAGGAGAGCATCTGGTCACTATCCTCAGCATTGAGAGGCCGAGAAAGAAGAAGATACCTATATATATTCCCTACCCTATATACCCTATATACCCTTTACTCCATTCCATATATACATATACTCGTACACTACACATTTCTCAAGTCTCGCTTTCAGGTGACAACTTTTTCACCTCATCTGTCCCATGACCGTCTTAGAACAAGTCTTGGTAAGTAAAGTTTTAGCCACCGAGGGGCACAGACCTTCACCCGGATACGAGTAAGGTGAGTCATACTCCACCACGCTGGCTCAGTGCGGGTTGGTGGAGGGTTTGTTATACGACTACTATTTACTATCACTGTAGCGATAATGTCTCATCCGAAAAAGGGAACGGTCGAAATCTTGGTACCTATAGGTAAAATATTGGAATGAAAACGACTGGCATGGTGATTTTGATATTTTGACAGATTAACTGTAAATGGATCTTGAGTCTTGACATAATTTTCCTAGTTTTTGGTTTGTTATTAAATGTCTATTTGAGTAGCTGCGTGCTGATATGTGATGCTGATTGTGCATAGTTGACAATCTTGTTAATCATCACGGACATTAGTCATCACATGCGCCACATCCGTTTCCAAGAACCAATTCAGTAATAAATGAGATAATTTAGGATTAATCAATACGGACGCAGGTGCTCGTATGCCGAATACGAGTTTAGTCCTTATCCCATTCATATTATGTATACAAAATGTACACTCGAATTCTCGTTTAGTCAAAATGGTCTAATTTTGGGACGTTCATATTATGAGCGTCACATGGCCGAATGCTTTTACTGATGTTACTCAAATAAAATGCCACTTGTATATAATACTGACGCTAATTTACTGAGCGAGTGATTCGACTGTACT
Organism: Argyresthia albistria; assembly: GCA_963457715.1. Classification (NCBI taxonomy): domain Eukaryota; kingdom Metazoa; phylum Arthropoda; class Insecta; order Lepidoptera; family Argyresthiidae; genus Argyresthia; species Argyresthia albistria. The sequence continues at coordinate 9,164,656 of OY735272.1, forward strand.
CGTTGGATATATTTTAATCAAAACGCGTACGGTAAGAGGAGATTATCAATGATTACAGCTGCCATAGAAATCCATTCTTTATCATCATGTCACACGACCATGTGAGATGAACTCTCGTAACATCTTACAGGAAGTTATGTTTTTGTGGAATGGCTACGTTTTTAGGATATTACACATCCACTCACAACAGCTTCCCGACGATCTCTTGGCTTGCGGTGACAGGTGGAACTAACGCTTTTTGACAGGTTCGTTGTATTAAATTGCGTAGAAGTGGCGCTCCCCTGTAAACATCACTCACGCGCCAAAAGATCGTTGAAAGACTTTTGTATGTCTTTTATAGACAGCAATCTCGAAGAGCAGCGAGTGTATAGAAAAATAAATTGTCTAAATGATTCCCCGATTAAATATGTACATACACACACACACACACATACACACCCTCTCTTACGAGTATGTACGTAGCATGACACAAGCCATCTATTTCTCAGTCCGGCTGTCAGTCTAGTAATCAGCCTTGAGGCTGAGCTAAGCCTATAATTAAGTTAGGAACTAGTTAAGGCTGTATAGCGCGTTAATTAGAAACCTATATTGCCGTGGAGGGCTTTTGTGGGTCTGGAATTATTGCTATGTACGACCTAGGTCATAGTTACGAAAGAAACGAAAGTAAAGTTTTGGGGCCATTAATGTCCCCACCGAGGGGCACAGGCCTTTACTCGGATACGAGCAAGATTAAGCTTTATTCTTACATTGACACAGTGAAGGCTTAGTGGAGGGGAATGATGAGTAAACTATTATAAATATCTAATTTATTACAATAGGTAAGGATAGGGGCTAATTTACATGAGTTGATAAGGACCCTGATATTAAAAATAATATTATCTTGACTAATATGCAGATGGTCAGAATAGAAACGATTGTTTGGTTATGGTAAGTCCACTCGGACGTCATTAGCACCACTTTAGACTCATCGTGCATTGACTCATGAATTTAACAGGTTTTCTTACAAGACATCATAACTTTTCTGCTCTTGGCACCAAAACTACACGCGGAACAGAACCTAATTGAAATTTTACGCCGCACTCGCCTTGATACAGGCTATGAAGGCGCGAGTGGGACGCAATTAGAATTTATGAAACAACTCGACAGCAGAAAAAAAACAAAAGAACACCGCTCGAGAACATTCCAGAATTCCTAATTCAAAATAAACAGGAAGTTCTCGAGTAGGGCGCAGTTGTTCGGGCCGCCCAAGAATGCTTTGTTTTCGCGATATGGGAAATAAATTTTCGCCGGAGGCGAACTGAAGGCGATTGCTCGAAAAAGGCCCAAGTTAAATCGACTTTCGAACAGTTACTTCGCCCCGGATTGTTCCCGCGATAGGCTGTTGGGGAAAATTTCGGGCCTTACTTTTTGGGGGTGAGTCGGGAGATAGCCGGGATAGATACCTTTTTCTTTTGATAGGTTTCTTTTTGTACTTAAAAAAAACAGTTCTTTATTCCGTTGGTTAAAGATGCAGAAAAAGCAGAAGGAATCTACTGAATGGAATATATTTCAATACCCTTCTCTCCATACCACTCAAATTCCATGACTTTGTGCTGGTGTTCTAGTTATCTTAATGTATCATTATTTCGCAGTTGCCATTTGGTAAATTGTGACATATTATTTTTGATTTGACTTGATTTAGTACAGTTTGTTCATGCTTTCTTCTTTGCCAGATGTAGGTAGGAGGAAAAATCGGTCAAGTGCGGTTCGGACTCACACACGGAGGGTTCCGTACCATCGATCGTACAACAAAACGAAAGCACTCAAAACAATAAAAAATAAACAAAAAGAAAATAATATGCATGAGGATTCGAACCCAGTGATTCGTTCTTCCCTTTTGAGTTTTATTGTATTTAATGTAGGTACCCAGTGTCACTCGCACTATCAAGACGAATCTAACGACACCTCAAAGGTTAAATTCCTTCAAGCCATTCAGGCTGTAGCAGGGAACATAGAAATCTACATACATACATACATGCACTCGAAAAACATAACCCTCCCTTCTAAAGGCAGTCGGGTAAAAACCCTCCCTTCTAAAGGCAGTCGGGTAAAAAAAGCCTAAAAAAGGCGAGCTTATCTCTAATAAGAGATTTTTTCCAGAAAGCCATGCTGGGTAGAAGATGTACCGATATCGGAGCCAAACATTTGTTCCTATCGACATTTCGCCACTGGCCCCGACCGTGAACTATCCCATCCGGCGCTAACGTACCGAACGGTACTTATTTTTCAATCCACAGGCAGTCCGGAAGCAAACTACTTTACCGAACATTAACTTTATTGTCTGTACATCTCACTGGCAAACTCTGGGGCCGTCAAAATATATGGTACGGCCCGGGCGTCGCTCCAAATCGGCGGACCTTTAGCACAATGACGCACTAAACTATGTTGCATTTAAACATCGTCGATAGTTTTAGTTTTACGGTGACACGCGGGCGTCTCTCGGTTATCTGGATAAAAGTGGGTACCACTATGCCTCGGCTTGACACCATGTTATTTTTACCAGACTTGACAAAAGGAGGAAGTTTACAATTCGTCGGGATATTTTATTTTATTTTTATGTATGTACACCAATTGCGCCTAGACGGATGAACCGATTTGGAAAATATATTTTTCGTTTGAAAGGGTTTACCTTCCAATCGGTCCCATTGTCACCAGGCCACGCGAAACCGAGGGAACTCTTCAAATATTACAGGCAGACCTATAGTGATTTTTGTGTTTTTCATAATAACTCGTGCATTTACTCATGGTGAGCATAATATTGTGATGCGGAACTGATGATGAAGATCACACATGGCCACCTGAAATGCTCAATACTAGGTAGGTAGTACACATAACAGTATCTATGTAGAATAAAGTAAAATAGCTTTTTTACGGTTTTTTTTTTATCGTGAGAAAACTACAATTTAGCCTTTCAGACAAAATGGAGCATTATTGAAACTTTATTTTTATTTATTATTTTACGCACAATTTTTTTATCATTTTGGCATTTGTACTTATAAATAATTAACTTTATGAACTAGTTGAATCGTATAACTATCAACATATAAGTCCGGTGTTATAAAATAGACAGCCGTAATTGGCCTTATTTTAGTTTAAATTTAACTGTATACATCCATCGTAAACGCTGTGTGTGGCACGTAATAATCCTTATAAACCTTACTAAACGTGTTACGCCTGCGGTAACTGGTTCGCCGACAAATCTTATGTAACAATAGTTCGCCATTGTTCGGTCGTGCGAGCGGTGTGCTTCTGAGAGTGAAGGGTTTCACAAACAGTTTGCTTTGCCACACTACTTATATGAAAAGGCATCACTTATAGGAATCATGTATATCTCTACAAGCCTATTCTGCTAATAATCTTTCCTTGTTCTTCCTCCCAACACTAAACGGGATGTAACAAGCCACCTCAGGGGGGCAGTTATGGCTCTAGCGAGATCATGTCCATGGTCGAAGTATCGATTTTGATATACCGAAATCTCTATCAAAAACAATAAAAGCTATTCTTACGACTAGCCTTTCGACCAACCGAGATATCTCGACCCGTTTACGATCGAAATAAATATAAATCGAGATCGTTTTCGACGGTTTCAGGGGGGAAATTTTGGCGCTAGCGAGATCATATCCATGCTCGAAATATCGATTTTGAGATACCGAAATCTCTATCAAAAACAAGAAAAAGCTATTCTTACGATTAGCCTTTCGACCAACCGAGATATCCCGACCCGTTTACGACCGAAATAAATATAAATCGACATCGTTTTCGACGGATTTAGGCCGCATCAAAACTGTTATCTCGACTGGGGAGATGATGTCAATAGCGCGAGAATCGGGGCCCAGCATTCATGCGAACTTCATGCGAACCGATTCGAAGTTGGCAATGGCGTTATGTATGTTTCGAAATGAAATTTCAATTTGTTTGAAAAAAAACTGTTAACCAGATGTTCGGCGTTCCTGTTCGGACTGCGTATGGCTGGGAACAGTTTACGGAGTATATTTTTCCGGTTTTTAGTTTTTGAGTTTATTGAGATTTGATCGTTTGGTTGAATTGTGGAACAGTCGTGAAGGGTGAAGTTCGGAACTCTACGGCTCACAGAAGCACTATATAGTGCTTGACTTTTCTCAAAAATGTAATAGTTATTGATAACCTACTATTGGGAAGAAACTGTCTCTCAAGACACAGCTCACGCTAATTTGAGGGACAGGGCATTCCATCTATGATGTACATTTGCTTGCAAATAAACGAAATTTTTACTTTACTTTTTACTTTACTTTGTCATTTGACTACCAAGACTTAATAACCCCTAATTTTAATGTATTTTTTTTTCCTTTTCGGCCAGGAGAATGACAATCTCTATACTAAGTTTGAGTTACTTATCACGGGGCGAAAAAGTAATGAACAATACAAAAAATATGATAAGGATATTAACGTCAAATGTTTTAACTGCTCCTTGTTTACCTCCTTAGCTACGCTATAGTAATTCGAGTTAAGATGTGAGATTAGAATTAAGGAATTTAACAGAACTATGAGTTATAGCGACGAGGTGTATAGGCATACCGGAATCTGATGGCAAATGGGAAAGTAAAATTTGGTGTGTGCAAATACTACGGAAATTCTAAAAGTCCGTTCATTTCGTTTGTGTCATTCTTCATCTTTATCTTGCCACCAGCCGCCTAATTTGAAAGAACGCCGACACTTGGTCAAATAAAACCGCTGCGGAGTTTAAACCCGCAATTGATGGTCTGTGCGCAAGAAGGTTTGTAGTTTGTATTAAAGTGTTTTGCCGTACTAAAAGGTGGGCGAACAGCCTGGCTTTATGACGCGAAGACCTGATTTGACAGATGTCATCTGTCAAATCAGGTAGTAGCGTCGTCAGATAGACAATACAGACATTGCCATATGAAATATGCCAGATTCCGGTATACCTATACTCTGAAAATTCGTGAAACTAGCAACTGCTCTAATTATTCTGTATGCATAGACAATAATTTGGCCCTAGGCGTAGACTACAAAATCCAAACAGAGAAAAATATCATAAAACCCGATTAGCACTATACGAATCGGAAAATCTTTATAAAGGTCCAAACACATTTATCTAACATTGACCGCTTGTATTGTGATGGAGGAAGACCGCATCCCAAATTTATCGTGTATCCCGAATTGGGCTGAATGTCGGCTTGTACAATGTTCAATCGACCCTGTGGGACTGCTTGTCATGTACATATTTACCGTATCTTCCAGTTGGTTTCGCGGACCCCCTACCTACCACTGTCATTTACAAAGGACTTAGAAATGAGCAAATTCAACAGTTAATCAAATAAATCACAATTTACTGAATGTCAATTGCGAATATTGAAAATATTGCAAAATACTTAATGATTCAAAAATAAGGTCTCTGGCAGACTACTTATAATATTTTCAGATCACAGCACAGATACAGGGATCATTTTCAGGGCGGTAGCACCATAAAAATCAATCATGTCATCTTTAAATGTATATTTTAAACCTAAGTATAAATTGTGCAACAATTTTACAGCATAATCAGTCGTAGCGTTCGACTGCGTTAACCCATAAGGTTGATTTTTTCACAGCTATATGCGACCACAGATCTTAACAATTGATATAAATTTCAGCTTGATATGTTTACGCGTTCTTGGTATAAAAAGTTGTGACACACGGACAGACAGACAGACGGACAGACGGACGGACGAACAACAAAGTGACCCTATAAGCTTAGGGTTCCTTTTTTTCCTTTTGAGGATCGGAACCCTAAAAAATACCCGTTCAAGATACGCTGGCCAAAGTCTATTTAGGGCCACTTGTTCCCAGCTTTTGACATTCGCTAAATGGAGTTTAATCGCTGTGTACAATACAGCCAAGTTACGTTGTCAAACAAGCCAAGGCGGTTTTCTGTCAGCCAGGTTCTCACTCAACATGGCTGTGTTGTATTTATACTGAACTTAAACTCCATTTAGCGGCTGTCTAAAGTCTAGTCCAAGTCGTTTTTAGTTTCATAATTTCTCTATTTCTCTATTTCCTGCCATACGGCGGACACTACCTCCCCAACTTTGATCGGTCTGTATTTTTTCGGTCTGTATTTTTTCTCCAATTTCGTCCCACTAGGACCTTATTCCATGTACCAATAGGTCCATCTGACCCGGCAACTCAGCCAGCCGGTATCCCCGGTCAACATTTCGTGATCGATGGCCTATGTAAATACACGAGCTATACACTCCTACGTATTCCATACAAGTGTATCACTGCTGATGTGGATGCTGCCGCAATTTCGATAAATAGGGACTGAAAGAAAAAATCTCGGGCTTGAACTAAGCGCCAAAAATTTCGCAAACAGCTAAAGTTCCGTGGGAAAAGTAGTATTTTGAGTTTCGTTCCTAAGCAAATGATTTATTTAGGTATAATCATGAGATTCGTATTTTCAGCTTACTGAGGCTACGCTCGCTTCGGAAGACTCCGTGAGGCTGATTCAAATCAAAATACGAGTATCGGCTTTGAAGACAGTTATTGTTTTACGTTTTCGATTTGTTTTTTTTTTAAATTAAAGGAACATTTTACGACTACAAACAATAAAAAATTCAAAAAATCCTTGAGGTCATTGGTACCGTCGAGTGGAAAGGTGCCCAACATACATACAATTGTATAAATATAGTTATTGAATACCTACACATTATGCCATACAAAACTATGAAGCATTTGAAATACAATCGGTTTTCCAACTAGCCAGAATTTTAGTTAAGTGACTTATTTGAGATAAAATGGCTACGACATGTACTTACAAGTATGTTTTTGTATCACTGTAGACGTACATACGTACGTATGTATATGATGAAGGCAAAACCAGCGCCCATAACTCTGACATGAGCTTTGTTTGTTTTGATAAAGGATTTTATTTGATGTTTTGATATTTTATTCTTTGTTGAAAAAATATAGAAAAATTGTTGACGTTTTGGTTGACGGGGATTCGCGTTTGGCCAATTTGCGATGTTTTTTGTTGGAATTCACATTTACAGAGCCTTTTAGGGGTTCTCATATTTAGGCTGGAGAATAGTTTTAAATGTAAAGATAGTTAGACTATTAAAATGTTATACAGGATTGATTTGTAAAGTTACGCCCGACTCAGGGTTGATAGTTTATGTATCGCTGATGACAAAAAAAAATCCTCGCATAATTTTCATGCATAAATTACCATCTGAAAATTTTCCTGAAATTACCTAAAAGTGGATACCCCGCCAGCCACCGCGAAGAACTGGTAACAGACTCCCCTCGTGCCCTAAGCCCCACCCCACCCTGGGCTACTCTTTTTGGATTTTTTAAATATTTTTAAAATAAAAAAAAATATAAAAAAGACTGAACAAAAAATATATTTTTATAATTTTTTTAAGCTTCAGTGTCGTGTAAGCTTCAGCCTCTGAGCTCGGCGTAACTTTACAAATCAACACCCTGTATGTAGGTAGTACAAACACAGTTTCACACAAATGCTGGCAGACCTAAATAAAAGTTAAAAAAAAATACGCGTGTAGCACCGTACACGTGTTAGAAGTAAAACTTCTGTAGCTAGATCATTAAGTGGTACCTATACTATACACCTATACCTACCTATACTAAAAGAGATTTAAATTTCCAATTTTGAGATCCAATCTCTGCTTCAAGTTACTTTTTAACCGACTTCCCAAAGGAGGAGGTTTACAATTCGTCCGGATATTTGTTTTTTTTTTATTTTTATTTTTATTTTTTATGTATGTTCCCAGATAGCGCCTAGACGGATGGACCGATTTGGAAAATTATTTTTTTGTTTGTAAGGGTTTACCTTCCCATTGGTCCCATTGACACCAGGTCAGGATCTGATGATGGGATCCTGGAGAAATCGAGGGAACTCTTCAAATATTATAGGCAGACCTATAGTGATTTTTATGTTTTTCATAATAACTCGTGCAAATGCACATGGTAAGCATAATATTGTGATGCGGAACTGCTCATGAAGACCACATATGGCCACCAGATCTGCTCAATACTAGGTACAAATACAATGCGTGGCTGGCGGGCAGGCAACGCATAGCCTAAACCGGTGGACCTAGAGCCATGAAACTTTGTACAGAGGTTCCTTAGTAGCGTGGGGTAGCACTGTGATGGGATTTGACAAAATTAATTCCCCAAGGGGGGGGGTGGGGGGGGGTAAGGGGTTACAGTTTGTATTAAACTCAATCTAATCAAATAGGGTTTGTGGAAGTCGGTTTTTTCTAAAGTTTACTTTTTGTTTCAATTATAAGTTTCAGACGTCCGATTATTTGAAATTATTTTATACTTGAACTTACTTTTAATACGTCATGTCATTTATTTCCCACCATTCCTTATCTACAATTTGTCGCGCTCGTGGTGATATACTTAACTCATTCAATAGTGTCACTACTATTTGCATCTCGCTCAGATTATATACCATGTGACGTCACGTCTTTAAGCCGTCTCGCTCAAATGTATGCATTGCTTTGCTTGTTTTAGAAATCCATATAGACCCGTGTGACATTGATAAAACTCTTTTCTTACAAACTGTATGGATCGCATCGCACAGCTGTCAAACATAAGTTCCGGTTCCAACAAAGAGGTTGAACGAAGTAGTTTGAGTCATGCTAGTTGGTTTTGTTTTTCCCAGCCAGCGGCGGCGGCGGCGGCGGCGCCATCTTGGCCATACCGGAAATCAAGAACTCGTGGAAGAATGCTTAAAATAATTTTTATTTGTTAACGTTTCATCAGGTTTTTCTCTCACTAATTAACATTCTTTATTGTACGAATGTATTATTATCTTATCTGATTAGTTAAAAACCGTATTGAAAATAGTTGCGGTTTTAAAAGTCTTCAGCCGACCCTGACGTCACCGATTCCAATTTCCGTTACATTTCTTAGCCACTCGTGATAGCACCCGGCTAGTAGCAATTGAAAAGCAAATATATGAATAACCCACAGTTGAGAGGTTAAATAAATTTTACCCCCGTGCCCCAAGAAGTTTTACTTCAAAAAGTGTAATTAAAATGAACACACGTCCCTATTGTGCGTGCTGATCCTACAAGAGGAGCTAAAGAGTAAAAACAGAATCGTAATGTACCGCATAAATAACACAACGATAAAGTATTTCCTGTTTTGGGATAATAAATCATACTAATGCTCATAATATCGCCCCCATTACGAATATGAATGAATTTCCTGAGAGCCACAAGAGGTCGGCCCGCCGAGTATGTGACTATGTGACTTCATACTTGCCACGTATCGCTGTGAAACAACTCAATCTGGGGGCGGCGGCGGGCGGTGGCGTTCAAAACGCGCACTTCGTAGTTTTATCAATTTGTTTTGTTTGCGAGTTCCCGTTCGTAGTTTTGCAACTGTTTGTGCGAAATCGAATTCTTGAAATTGTAGCCTTTGAGTGGTTTATTCAAATATAAAATTGGTTTTACCTCTCGAATGTATTTTACAAGGCATCGGAAATCTCGGACCGGTACTGAATGTACGAAAAAAGTGAAATATTAGGTTTTTGTTTATCGAACGTGATCAGATAATTAAATAATCCATGCATCATTTAATACACAATACTATCGAAAACCTTTGTTTTATACAGGTTAATTAGCTGACCATATTTTGGGGAATGATAGTACCCATTATTATGAACAACTTTCCTAAAGAAACATATAGTCGCAAATGAAAAAAAACTTTCATCCCCCAGTACATAGCCCCGATCAGCTGATTTCAAGTTACTATGGGAGACCCAAAAATTTTTTCGTTTGCGACCATATGTTCCATGGGGAAAGTTGTTCATAATGATGGGTACTATCATTCCCCAAAATATGGTCAGCTAATTAAATGTCACCCTGTAGTTAAAATTGTTTAAATTGACGTATTTATTTCGGGTCTTCTTTATCTTCTTCGGGTCTCTTTAATCTTTTTATCTGATATGCAAATATGATAGACACAGATGTTATATCTGTCCCGCTCTGCCACCCATTTACACTGAGCACAACTTTATTATTAGTAAGGGGTTAATGTTGAAGTTTTTGGTAAAAGTCCTGATAACGTGCCGCTAGCGACGCTAGCGTCGTTAAAGTGCAGCTATAAACTGTACCGTTATAAAATATGATTGCTCGAGCCATTACGTCTAATTCACTGTGTGGTAATGATTGTGTTTACGTGGTTATAAATAACATTTTTGTTGTTACTCACTTTCAGCACTGAGCTATGGGAGCTGCTTTAGGTAATTAAAGCATTGCATAGCTTTGGTAGGCGTGCTTCGAAGGTAAAGCAAGCAAGTGAAGAAATGAATGTCATCCTGTAGGGACACCCATCAAATGAATTAAGACGATTATATAACTCAAATGCCCATCTTTAAAAGTTATTCCAGCAGAATGAGAAATTACCTGAATCCAAAAAAAAAAAGTTATAAAACCGTCCCTTGGCTAAAAATGATGTGTTTGAAAACATCATAATGCCATTGGAAACTATATATTTTTTAAAAATCTAATAGTTGTTTCTTTTACCTAAAAAGAGTTATTCCAGGAGTTCTACAAGGAACGCTGGTACGGTTCTATGTCTAAAAATTGGTTATTAAAAATATCTAAAAATTTAGTGTTTTAATATTTCAGAAATCATCAGCGGTTTTAGTGTAATTTGCAAAAAACACACTTTTTTTCACTTTGCGCATTTTTGAACGGACTTAAGTAAGTGTTGTGCTGTAGTTTACGCCATATACTTTATTTTACCATATTTCTTTTAGAATTTGTGACAATTTCTACCACCACAAATCCAGTTGCTAATTTTGAGAATTATACCGCAGTTTTCATGCATTAGATAGCATCACGCCTTTTCCTGTAGGAGTGACAGTAGAACAGTTGTGCCGACTCAATTGCTGCCAGTTATTCAATACATACATAGAGTACGAGGCCATTGTTTTGGCATGTCGGGTCTCGTCTCGCTCTCTCTCTCTCTCTCTCTCCCGCCAAGTCAAACGCCGAGTATCAGACTCGGGGCACATCGGGTCATGCCCCGACGACGACGTGCCAAAACAATACACACATTTAAGTGAAAAAGAACGTAAGCATATGTATGTATGTATGGTAAATAATTTGGACACAACGATACAGGTTGGACCTAGTGTGGTGTTTACAGATAACACTTTTTTGTACTAAGCTTTGGTAAATAAATAAACTTTTAAACTCAATACGATGGATAGATTTGATTAAATTACCCAATGCTGTCTGTCTTGGCAACTTTTTCGCAGATAATTTACAGACCTGTACATGTTTTAATTTGTATTAAAGACAACTAAAAGCAGATATGTCTAAAGCATTTTACATACAAGTTAGCTGAGCCGCCGCGCATCTCCACACTGACCTAAGGGCGTGCATTTTTCTAAAACCTTTCTTTCAATAGCTGCCTCCATAAACGTTATCATTCACTACGGGTACCTATTTCCCTGAAAAACGTTGGAGAGCCTTTTCAGCCGTTTTCAGCCTGTGAATGGCCACTTCCTTTCAGAGATAGTGCGGTGGTCTTGCCAACACAGGAAATTTAAGGTTGTAGTACTATCTAGTCTCATACAGGTTTTTGAGCGGTTTTTTGAAAGCAATTTCGTTCATGGCGATAAAGGGAAATTGCTAAGCGTGAGTTCACATCTTAGTGCTATTAGCTAGATCGTGAAAACGCTTAACTCTAGTAAAATTTGGCAACTCCTTACAAAAAAAAAACCAGTAAAAACCCTCCATAAACTCGCAATGGGCCAGCGTGGTGGTGTATGGCTCAATCTTACTAGTATCTGGGTAAAAGCCTTTGCCCCTTGGTGGGGTCATTTAGTAAATTTTATAGTTTACTTACAAATATACAGGTAAGAGTTATTTTATGTTTACGTTAACGTTAACGTTCAACACTCCCTTCTCTCGTTCTCCTGGCCGAAAAAAAATTATATTTGACATTAAAATTAGGGGCAGTTATGCTTTCATCTCTTACAATGGATGTTTTCAGACGTCTTGGTGTCACCTGTCATGCACCCTATGGGAGGTGTCTTAAAGGTAATCAAGGGCTGTTAACGTTAACGTTCAACACTCGATGTATTTGAACGTTAAACCCGAGAAAAAAGGTCTTGACGAGTGTCATACGGACCGACGACGGACGGACGGACAACGAAGTGGTCCTATAAGGATTCCTTTTAAGGTACGGAAATTAAAATTCATATCAGTTAGCACCCTCGTAAGGGTTAAAGGAGCGTAACCCTGAGTTGCATTGAACATTTTTTTAAGCATATGGTAAGGATTAGGAACAAATGACTATCCTATGAGATTCTCGTCAATCTGGCCAATAAATTAGTTAAGTGACAGCTTACATTTCAAAACAGCTTCATGCAACTCAGGGTATAGTAAGCGATTTGAAAATATCAGTTAATTTATAGTTAGTATTATTGACACAGTATCAATAAATGAATATGATTATGTATTTCTAAAGTAAATAAATAAACTGACGGAACTCCACAAATTATATCGTTTGCTTTTTGGAAATTGCGTACAAAATTGCTGTTGAAGAGAAGACCCGGTAAAGTGGAACAATGAAAAAACTTCAAAAACATTTCAAAGTTATTCCTTGTAAGTCCAGGCAAGCGATATTAATTTAACAAATCGCTGAATTTTTTCTTTACGACATTGTTCTTTGAGATGCTTTATTCTCTATGAATTTTCTTCCAAGTTATTGTGGTATCTAAATCTTAATATCTAAACTATTAATTTACAGTCATCATCGAATATATCTAAGCAAAAATTTCCTACTCAAATGGTTTTAAACATCCTAAATATCTAGAAGTTTCTAGACAGCCGAATTGTCGATTGGTTGTTTAGAATCTGTATATTTATTTGAGTAGCTTACGTGCATATATGTAGATGATGCTTATTCTATAATCTAAGGTTCTATATTTAGAGATGTGAATATTCTAAAAGTACCGAAGAAGTATTTTATTAACTTTGCTTGATGGGTGCTAAAAAAACAAACTTATAAACAGTCAGAGGTACATCACATCATCATCATCATATCATATCATCTCAAATTTTCGCGGTAATTAAATTCTCCATTTTGCATCCATATGGCCATACGAAATAAAAAAAACTTTTAGGCCTCGCGATGTTTACCATGACCGATTTATAAAGATACATTTTATTTATTCCCTGGTTAGGTACAAGACCACCGTACCAGATAATTAAATTCGTATTTTATTAATTTCCCTAAACAGATTCCGCGCTGTATTATGCTGGTCTTGCGTTTACGCTTTCATACATATTTATGTTTCATCTCTGTCTGATACATTAATATTTATAAATTAACATGGGAGAGAGCTACTCGTGGATCAATATGGCGTAACTTCGGTGGCGCAGAGGTTGAGTTATGCGTTACTAGCATAAGGTCCTGGGGTTTGAATTGGTTAAGAAAGAAGTCTTTGTTTGTTCTATCAAGTAAAAACGCAAAAAATTGACGTTTTTTATTATGGCCCCATCTATTTTTATATTGCGTGTTAATCTCAAAGAGAAAGTTCAAGTTTATATTTATGGTTCATGTACCCGCTAGTACAGAACAGAAGGACAGCATATATTTACAAATAAAGTATCCTTTTGCGGGGCCAAATAAATGTCTTTATACAATAAGCCAGCAATAAGTCATTGATTTTCTAACTCAATCCCGAAATAAACCCACTTTACAAAGAATTTTCCTTATCTAAGCATATTGATTCCTGATTCCCAAGGTTTATCTGAGGTTGAAACTGACAAAAGAACACTAAAAACTATAGATTGTCAAACGCGAAGTCCCGTTGACTTGTCTCATTTTCCGGCTGAGCAGTCCTTTCTCCTTGCAAACCCTTTGAAACGCGAGTAGGAATGATTACGGGTCGCCTTTGGGTTAAAGGAGATTTTTATATTTTCGTACTCTTTCGCTTATTGTTGGACGTAGTGAGACAGCCGTGTTTTTCGTCGACTATAAACTGTATTATATTAGTCTCATTTTGCATGCTTTACGTTTATGAAGTTAGTTCCTAAAGACAAGAGCTGATAATAAAATCATTGCCAACACCCAACTAACTAATAACCCCTAGAAATATCATTTTGTATCATATATCATTTGTATTGGACTTTATGTATTGGACTTTATGTCTGGAAATAAAATGATTTAATTTAATTTTAATTTAATTTAATTTTAATACTTAACTTTATGCACTTAGTATAGAGTCTAGATATTGTTAAAAAATCCTGTCCATCCTAGGTTTGCTAGAAGAGATCTCTTATTAGAAATAAGCATTTGTTTATGTTCATTCCATTATTGTGTCTGTATTCTGTTTTCGTGCAATAAAGTATAGTATGATTAAACCTCTCTGTTACATCATGTATACTATGTGTAGAGGCAAGTTTCAGCTTAAAGCAAGTCACCACCCGGGGGTATATCAACAATAACATGGGTATCATCATACGCTGTGACAGCGAGCCCTCTAAACCCTTGAAAACTACAAACTTGCCCTAACCCTTCAACTTGACTATAGTCTTATGAATAGCTCGGCCGAAGGGACTTGAGACTTATCGTGTGTACTTATGGGAGTATAAAGTAGATACAACCGAGTTGATGAATACAAGCTCTACTAATTAATAGTAACATTGTAAGGAAGACTAATTGAATCATTTCTGAACCAACCACCACAAGGAAGTCAACTACCATTTACAGAAAACCGCAATAAATAGTCCACATGTTTGAGCGGTAGAGTGCCAAAAACAGACGATACACACACAGACAGACGCTTCAAACCTAACTTATTATATCCATCTGTTTCGTCTGGGATTAAAAAGTATAGAAAAAATCATGCAAAGGCATTTTCAACTGCAATATACTAAGCAACAGTCTTTATTTAAAGTTTTACATCGATACTAGATACATTCCAATAGAACACATACGCTCGCGAGCTAGACAATTTCGCTTTAAACGACTTCTGACATCACCTATAAAATTCTTCTACTGGAGTCTCTTAGATTTTATTGCTCCTGGCATAAAATTCAAATTGGAGACGGTTGGT
This sequence comes from Argyresthia albistria, assembly GCA_963457715.1. Classification (NCBI taxonomy): domain Eukaryota; kingdom Metazoa; phylum Arthropoda; class Insecta; order Lepidoptera; family Argyresthiidae; genus Argyresthia; species Argyresthia albistria. The sequence continues at coordinate 9,179,780 of OY735272.1, forward strand.
ACTTTGTAGTGCTTATAAAGTAAATAATGACACAAGAATCACGAGTGTCTTGTTTTACTGGTCAAAGTTTACATGAGATTTTTATACTGTGAATGTGTGTGTGAGGGTTTGAGGGTGTGTTAGGGTGTATGTGTGTGTTTGTGAGTTACCTGAGCCTTGCCTAGAGGCGAGGTTCCAAGGGTACTAACAACTGATCCGTCTTCCTGTGTTTGTTATTATAATTATACCAAAATTTTTATTATCATTTTGTTGTTTGTTAGTAGCATTTACGAGACAGCTGCTAAAGAAGTAGAGGTCACGATAGATGTCACGAAGTCACGACTAACTATGGCCATAGCTTAGAAATATTTTCTGATCCAAAAAAATACTGCAGATTGAGATATATTCTAAATTGACAACGCAGACTTCTAAAATGACTTCTAAACTTGCTCGTATTAATGTAGCCCCATTAATGTAGCCCTATTTATGTCCCCACTGAGAGGCACGAAGCGTTTACCCAATTACGAGTAATATTTATTAATAGTAAATCTCCTATTAGATATAAGCTCGCTTTTGTAAACAGTTTTACATATCTTCTTCTTCGAGTGCCATCTCCTATCGGAGGTCGGCTATCATTATGGCTGTCTGTGACCGTGATGTTGCGGCTCGAAATATGTCTTCAGTGTTCAAACTGAACCATTCGGTGAGGTTTTGAAGCCAGTTGGTTCTTGTTCTTCTTCCAGTTTTACATATGTTTTACACAAATATCTGTTTGCAATAAAGAAATTATGAGTTATGCTTATGAATAATATTGAGCGATACTCCGTCCACGCTGTCTGATTGCGGGTTGTTTTTATATCTTTAAATCTAGGTAAATGTTTTATAACTTTTATATATAAAAGACGTAAAGCGGACTAAACTTTTATTAAATTTCAAGTATACTGAGTCTCTAAAGAAATCGGATTCGCGAGCGAAGTACGAAAGACGGAATTGCTCTACAATTAGATTTTTCAAATCTGCGATTCAGATCCCAGTGATTTGATTTCGGAGCCACCAATTGACGATATTACGTTGGTTTTGGAGACGCGAAGTCTTTGATTTGCATTACTTTACTTTTCCTTTATTGTTTTATACAATGTTTTAATGTACCATATAAATATTTGCTGAAATACACTGCTCTTAAAGCCTCCTGAAAGCTTCTCTCTCGACAGCCTCACGACATGGACTAGACGAGAAAGAAACACTTTAACTTACTTTATTGCACAAAAACAGAATAAAGACACTTAGTAATGGATAAAAAACATGTACAAAGGCGAGCTTATCTCTAATAAGAGATCTCTTCCAGCAAACCTAGGATGGACAGGATTCATTAACAAAAGATAGACCTGCAAATGTGCACAACGATAATTATTAAATTAATTGACTAGGTACTTTACTAATAAGTACATAAATACATAAAAACCATACGTAATATAAAAAATGTATAAATACATATAAACTTAAGTATATTAAGGTAGATAAATATAGTGTTCTTTTAAGCGATTTAAAAAAATGTTGAATGTAGGACTCCCTGATAGCATTGGGAAGTTTTTTCCATAGACTGATAGCACGAAGTCGGAACCCATGTTCATAAGGGGTCGTGTTGTGTTGCGGAGCAGAAAATGCATAAATGCTATATATTTATGCATGCTTTTCTTTTTAAGTTCTCTTTATTTTCCATCTATGTGTTCAATTTCTATCCCTTGTATTGTCAAAGTCGTGACTTTGTTTTGTCTGTCAAGAGAAAACTTTATATGACTGTGCTTTACCTAAAATGCTTTCGACAAATACAGGCGTGCCTTGGCACACACATGTGCTGGTGGCTCAAATGTCATACTAGCGCTGTTATGACGGTCTCCGCGATACAGGTTAGCCTAGTGCGGAGATCGCAGTAACTACAATTAAAAATCCTAAGTACCTACCCACATATTTAGTAAGATTTATAATTATTGTACTCTGTTGGGGAAATAAACGTATTTGTATTTGTACTTGTATTTAGTTATATTTTTTATTATTAATTTCCGCGAGCCAAAGCATTATCACATTGTGTCGATCAAACAAAGTTTCGCCGTTTTTGCATCCGGGCAAAATGATAACGCTTGCACGTTCACCTGCTTATTTGTCGACCTCAGGACGTAACAAGCTGCATTTCATAATGCAGCATCATATTTTCAGCTCCCATAAAGAAAGATATATCGCATTAATAACGGTTCAAACAGAGTATCATGGAAGCTCTTTTAATAAACTCGAGACCAAGCCTTGAATGTCAGCCATGTCGGGCACACCTTTATTGCCATTCGGAAAAAAGATTGCGTCGTGAAATTAATATTAAAATACGTTTTATAGTCTGTTGACTGCCATAAAGTTAAGATATCCAGTGGCCAAACAGGAACTTGTAGGGACACAGTATTGTCGAGTCAACATTTGTAACCGAGGTAGCCGCCTGCGCGCGAGCCACTGTCGTTCCCCACCCGCCTTTCAGCGGAGTCGTTTGTAGATTATATACCGAACACGCTAAATTGATTGTAAACCTGTTGTGTTATTTATCCAATAAACAGATTCATAAAGTGAACTATAATTCGGACTTATTAATTTACCACACAACAGACACTTCCTACATGCCTTACAAACTAACATAGGCCTACCTGTTCTGTATTTTATTTTTCTCTGTCCATCCTGGCTTTGCTGGAAGAGATCTCTTTTTAGAGATAAGCTTGCCTTTGTAAATTACTTCTCTGTATTTTCTGTGTTTTGTCCTTCATTTGCAATATATATACGAACTAAGTCGCCTGTTGAGATGTTATATGAATTGGCATTAATTAACGCTGACGACGCACGCTGTCACTAGTCTCCCTAGACAAGTTGCAGTCGATATCTCTCTCGACTCGGCTCTCAAAAAATGTATGTGACTCGACATTTGACGTGAAAAGCCACTTAAAGTCGATTAAAGCACGCCTAGACAAAGTTAATAACGCTACGAAAACGAATAGAAACGAAAACTCAAAATGTATACGATTTGACATTTGGTCACGCTAGCGTAGCGTAACGAACTGTCAAATCGCATCCATATTCTTAGCGTTTCGTGCGAACGATAAAACCGTTTTGCATCTTGTCTAGGAGGGCAGGAGCATGATTCTCGCGCATTCGATATGATATCTACACCTAGGTATATCGATTGATTTCGTATGGGAATCTGTCAATATTGGTCTCGATATCCGTATATCGAAGGCGCGAGAATCTACCCGCAGGTAGTGAGTTCTGCTTTGTCTATGATAGATCCATGCCGAACCGAAAGAACAATAAACAAACCACGTCGAAATGGTTTTGCAACATTGAAACCTAAAAAGCCTAGCCACGAGCGAGGGTGAAAGCAAAAAACTGTCCAAGTGCGAGCCCCACCTGAATCCTCAGGGTTCCGCGCAATCTTGCGTGTGCAGACAGTGTATTATTTCCCTAGTTTATCCTTACCTACTCCACAGGTAGTTCGGGGAGTATTTGTGGTTTAGCTTAGAAACCTCCTATGTTTCTACTTATTTCCTCGTATGGAAAACGGCTAGCAATGGGACCAATTTGGGAGGTAAATGCACTAAACTAAAAAGGCAACTAAGCCTTCTAATCGTCATAATGTCTTCATCTTAGTTGTTGATATCAACTAAAAGGGTAGGGTATCCCCCCAGTGTGGGGCTAGAAGCAATGTATGTGCCTGTTTGTAAATGTTTATGTTTAAAATGACGTCATTATGACGTTTACAGGCCTTAATTGACTTTTTAGTTTACTGCGTTTTCCTCCCGAGTTGGTCTCACTGTTTGGTTTAGACTGACAGGCGTTTCGCCCGACACAAACAGTGTAATAATTAGAGAACTATTAGTTAATTTCGTTCATCAAGAAATCGGAAAGGGTTTTCATAGGACAACGGGACCCAAAAACAGTAAGATATCGAATTGACTCGGCGGTAAGACAATCCAATCGGCAAAACACTCGGCGGATCTCGGGAGAGCGTTGCCATAGCAACCGTTGGGTCTTGGACGTCAAGGACTGAAAGGGGTCGAAGTTATCCCATAAATTTACACCACAGCGGCTCGATGCGGTGCTATTTGAATCCGCTTAGACAAATTCGAGCTCTCTCTATGCTCTTTACACCATTCCAATTGGTTGAAGGTATTGAGATGGACAATTTTGGATTTTGCCGGCTTATTATTTTGACGACCTTTGTGACACAGCGGTTTGTGGCTCTGCTTACCGTGCGAGACAGAGACTATACAGGGTGTAACAGAAAGGGGTGTACAAGCTGAAGGAGGGTTGTTATGGACATCATTCTGAACAACTTTCACTATGGGACCGACTTGATCAGAGGACCTTTATTTTTCACTCAACCATACAGATCAGCTGAGCACTAGGCCCGAAATGTACTGAGTTAATAAAAATAAAGTTGCTCTGATCAAGTCGGTCCCATAGTGAAAGTTGTTCAGAATGATGTTCCTAACAACCCCCTTTCAGCTTGTACACCCCTTTATGTTACACCCTGTATATCCAAAGGGAGATTTTTAAAAAAGCAACTTCAGTAGTTCCAAATTCGTCACTAGGCAGATGTCGTAGGCCAGACATGAGTGAAGAAAAGCCAGTCCAAATAATAACAACCGAAGAACATAATCTGTGGTCGTGTAATGAACATACGTGTGGAACGCGATACAAATGTTACTGATAAATAAAATAATAGCTGCATTACATGTTGGGCCAACGCACGCGCGTGTAAAGGCCTGCCTAGTTTGTGGGTTGGCCACTGGTGTTGGCCGGCAACGGCAATCCATCTCTTGTCGGTCTTTCGTGACCAATCAAAGGGAATTGGTGATGGCGGCAAACGGTGTTCAGACGTTCGCCCAACGCTTCACCTCAAAATTCGAATGAAATCGACCATTTGTTTTTCGTTTTAGCCGTGTTTCTCTTGATTAATGTATGTGAAGAAACTAGGAGATATGTAGGGTCATCTTTATCAAAATTAAACGTTTATTTGGCATGCAAAACACTAAAATCATCATTTGGCATACAGTGAGTGACGTCCCTGTTGACGCCTGTGGCATCGTCTGACGGCCAACGCAGACCGATTGCCACACGAACGTGTGAACAGCGTAAACTTAAGAATAAGAATATATTTATTTAGAAGGCAAGACTTAAAGCTAGGTTTATTATAAGTTATCGTTTGTGCAAATACAATTTATACAGGAGTTAGACTGCGGCCCCACACTAGGCTGAGCCTGTATCATACTACTTAATTTGTCATGTCACACAAACAAGCCATATGGCCTATCGTGAAGTTTTATTTCGGTGGTTTCATTTCGTTTCGTTGCAAATGAATTCACTAACACGTATATTTCATACAAAAGCGAACGTAACTTCTGATTACATTACTAGGGGTTACGGAGAACAGCGACACATATGTAATTGCATTAATAAAGCTCATAACGAAAACGTTTGCCACCCCTGCCCTAGTTTTGGGGCGCAGGTGTCACAAACCTTGGATTGTCTAATCCATGTGTGTGTGTGAGGGTGTGTGTGTGTGTGTGTGTGTGTGTGTGTGACAGACGGGATGGAGGATTAACACATACCTAGTTGATTGAGTTAACTCATGTAATACGCGTCTTTAATAGAAGATGTGTCATAGGACAGTTTATAAAAGTTGGACTACAATACTAACAAGATGTTTAAGGTGACTCAATAAACTGCTACGATACACATGATATAAAACATACAATGGAAAACATGTTTTAAGACGAGCTTACCTCAGAAAAGAGATTTCTCTCAGCAAACCATGGATGAAAAAAAAGGAAGTTAATTGAGTGGGAAAAGATATGCGAATATTTACGCTTTGACTTAAAGTATTTTAGTATTATTTTTGCACACAACTCTTTGTTTAATCCCATAAACAGCCTACAAATAAAAAAATATAAAAAAGTGCAAGAAAGGAACTCCGCCTTGGAATTAGGTTTCCACTTCGCTCTGCCTTAAGCTAACAACTGTAACTGTAACGCGAAAACTTATCCTATTTACTAGACGGAAAAGTTCAAATTGCCACGTCGCGAATGGAAAATAGAGATACAAAGAGTATAAAAGAACAGACATAACACTTAGGTTGGTATAATGGATTGGGAACTGTGTCAGAAAATAGTTCAGAGTTTATTCTTATTTCGTTAACCTGGGTGGATTTTCAAACGAAAGCAATATAAATATTAAATGTATAGGTATTGAAAACAACAGAAAAACAATATATTTTTTCACTTCTCCGACTCTTGCGGCGTTGTATTAAAGTTGTTTTAATGAAATTAAAGTTGTTCAGAATGACGTCCCTAGTAACTAAACTACCTGCTATTTTTGTGAACTTTTTTGTTACACGTTATATTTATTTTGGTTTCAGTTACAAAGATAAAATAGAGCTTAAAGTATTCAACAAATAACATTCACTCGTATTCAACATAAAATAATCGGTCAAGTGCGAGTCGGAATCGCACAAGAAGGGTTCCGTACCATCGTACAACACAACTTAAGCACTCAAATTAATAAAACAAAAAGAAAATTAAAACACGTCTCTCGTATTTCAGTATTTGTTGTTGTTGTGGCAACAGATACACACATTCTGTAAAAATTTCAACTTTCTAGCTATAACGGTTCGTGCTCCAGGACCCGCTGACGGACGGACGGACGGACAGACCGACAGCGGAGCCTTAGTAATAGGGTCTCGTTTGGCACCCTTCGGGTACGGTACCCCAAAAATATTGAAACGCTTAAATAGTAGATATAAATAACCGTTAGATCTATATTCCCAACAAATTGGTCTCCAAACTAAACCCATCCTACACTCCCACTACATCAACCAAGCAAACTTATCCAAAAACCCCAATACTGTACCAGTTAAAGTGGTTATTCGAATGAAGGTGAGGAGGCCACTTATCGGGCCCACACACACTGTCAACGCTGTGCCAAATGGAATGAAAACATTTTTGTTATTTTTCCTTACGAAACTAAAAAGAAACGCTCGGAGGCAAATTTGATTCGAGCCACCAGAATATTACGGAATTTCGTTTGAACTCTCGCGGTCTGAGATAAAGAAATGTCTGAGGTATATGCTTTATAAATTATGTAACTTAGCCGTTTGATAAGCAATTATTTTGATTTTCTGTTAACGCTCTTTGATCAGAAGCGAGTTTAGGAAAAAAATGGTTGTGCAGCGCAGTGTACGTTTTTGAAGTGAGTTCAGTGTTGTCTTTGGCAGAAAATAAAAAGAAAATAATTATAAACGTAATATAATAACGAAAAAATAAAGAAATAATGATTTGGCTGACACAGATTTACGACTACTAGCGATAGTAGCAGAGTAGTTGCAACCTACAGCATGAGTAATCCAAAACACGAAAGTGCCCGAAGGTATTCGAAAGTATTGATTCAAAGTAGTTGAAACGAATAATGGATTATTTTGGCCCCACACAAGGCATACTCTGTATCGTGGGTGCCCTTTTTAGGTACGTATGTATAACTACGTGACAAAGAAATGCTACATAGAAACGAACACCCATCCTGTGCACGTCTTGGCCAGATGTTGCTGCCCACACGATCGTTTCCGATGTGCAAATACCTAGGCCATTGACGATTCAAGTATGCGCGACAATATGCCCGGTCTATTGTAAAATTAATGACATTTTCGTGTGAATCTGTGATCATATGCCACTTGGCACGTGCGGACGTATTTATAAATTAAACGCCGCATCGAGAGACTCGCACGATCTGTCGAGTGCGATAGATCTCTTGAAAGGTCAATCCTACTGCCTGATTTACCTAGCTAATTGCCTAAGTGCCACTTAACATTTTAAATGCAGAGATTATTGTTCCTCTCCTGGCCGAAAAGGAAATATTTGACAATAAAATTAGGGGAAATTTACTCTTCATCCCCTTGCAATAGACATTAATTGACGTCTTGGTACCCACTGTCAAAGTTTTGGACGTTTTTGTCCAGAAACCACAAGGCCGATTAAGAAATGTTACTTCAATAACTCCGCACTTTATGGAGATTTTAAAGTTTACTCGAGTTTATTGTAAACTGGCGTTCTAGCTACTGGCCCTTAATTTCTAACATTGGGTTTATAGAAGCTGAGACAAAGTAAACATGACAATTAATATTCCAGCTAATAATTATAAAAGAGGGTCGTTAATGAATGGTTCGATGTTGCAGCTTCGTGTTTATTCCTAGTCAAGCAGGTTTATAAGACTGGATGCGACATCTTTGTGACCACCTAACAAAGTACAAGAAATAAGACACTTTATTTGCGGTTTACATTTGTTCTTCTTTAAGAAATATCATATTCTTTTATCCCCTTTCTCATAATAAGGGACATAACTATACAGCCGTATACCTTGCGCAATTTTTATTTAAAAAGTAAGAGGGTTAGTTTTTTGGCCATTCTGTTTCGTGTGTGTGTAAAAGCATCATCACGACATCAGTGTTGCTCAGTCTTATTTGTGTGTGTTAAGTTACGACAGAAATAAATTTATATCTGAAGTTGCGTTTCTTTGTAGGTAGTTAAGTTAAAGTAAAGTAAATAAAGTTCGTTAATATTTCCACCGAGAGTCACAGGCGTGTTACATACGTACTCTCAAGGATACAGCCGACCATTCCGATGACCTGCTTGTCGTGCCTCGTGTAAGCCAAGACGGCTGACGGTGCATTAACGTCACGTAGCTAGTTTTTAGAATTTAGGTTTTTTCCATTGTAATTAGAGTCACTTTATATCTTACATCGATTAGAGTCGCAACTCTGTAGAAATAATTAATCAAATAAGTTAAAATCATTTTGTTTTTTTTTGGATCCTTCGTTGCGACCAAACGTAATTGGCGTTTAACCGGATACGATAAAGATTGAGCCATACTCTACCACGATGGCGCAATGCGGGTTGATCTAGAGGTTTTTCACTTCTACTACATTCTACCAAAATACGTAGGTTTTTGTAGGTACGTACTTTAATTTGTCCTCGGGAAATACCAGTTTTCTTTCTGTAGAGCGTTTTATTTAGAAAAAACTTTCAATTCTAATTATTCTGAGTGTCGAGCGCGTCGCTAGTTTCAATTTAATTAAGATATTTACAGCCTGTGAGAGAATTCACGGAAAGGTTTAGCGCTGAAGAATAATTAATGTTGTGCAGTAAATAGCTTTGCAATTTAGCCATACAACAAACACAAGTATACTCTGAATAACTATGAAAATTCCATACAAAACTACATGGAGTTGTCATAGATATTACAATAAGTGTGTTGATCCGCGTTTGATGTAGTGGGCCTTATAAATAACTCAGTTGCTGCAATACTAAAGTCCTGCAACTAAGATACAATGATAACTACAATTATGATAACGATAATATTTTTCTTTGTTTTTTTTTTTGTAATGGCTTGTGGCCAAGGTAATCCAATAAATCTAGGAACAAGTCATAAGTTGAAGCATTATGTACAAAATGGCTTGACATTCTCAGAATTGTATATTTCCAGCAGATATATTTTATAAAATCAATTTTGTGAAAAAAAGACAGCATTTGATGGCACTTTCACATGACGTCATTCTGTTGTTATTTCATAGAACTCAGGAACAAAAGTTCCGTTTTGACAGTTCATAAAAAGTATCTATCTTGACTTGACAGGCCACAAGCCTATTATTTCTATTGTATTAAAAAAATATCAATCCATTTTAAAAGTTTTTTCAAACATTCTGAGAATCGCATTTCGTATATATTTATTGCACATAAAAGACAAAAAACAGAAAATACAGAGAAGTAATTTACAAAGGTAAGCTTATCTCTAAAGAGAGATCTCTTCCAGCAAACCCAGGATGGACAGAGAAAAATAAAATACAGAACAGGTAGGCCTATGTGCTCAGTTAAGAGAAAAAATGAAACATAAATAAATCATAATATTACTAATCAACTGAATATACTACATAAATAAGTACATGAATATTACATAAAATAAAAATATATAAATCTAACATAAATAAACTAATACATATTAAAATACCTTCTAGATTTATGATAGAGAGAGATAATGCTCCTTCAACCGATTCTTGAATAAAAAGAAAGATGGACTGTCCCTGATGGCGCAGGGAAGCGCGTTCCATAGAGAAATAGCCCTCATTCGGAAGCCATGCTCGTATGCGACAGTATTGTGACCTGGAGTGGTGAGAATAGAGGCCGTGCGAGATCTATGAGGTCTAGTTGAGGGGAGGAAGACAAATCTTTCACGTAGAAAGCTGGGGTATCGAGGGTTAGTTAAAATGCTGTACAGGGTAGTGAGGATATGCATATCCCGACGAAGACGGATAGGCAGCCATTTTAACTCCCTGCGATACTGCGAGACATGGTCGAACTTTCGCAAACCGAAGATGAACCGAATCCCAAGATTTTGAAGTCGCTCGAGTTTGTTCAGTTGTTCTTCGTTAGCGCTGACCCAGCAGACATCTGCATAGTCGATCAGCGGAAGCAGAAGGGATTGAACCAGGGTAATTTTCGTTTGACGTGGTAAGAAGAACTGGAGTCTTCTTAGCGAGTGAAAACTGGCGAAGACACGCTTGCTGACCTCATTGACATGTTTCGTCCAGGAGAGCTGATTGTCGAATATGACCCCCAGGTTTTTGGCCTTGTCACTGTAGGCAATAACAGTACCGTTATAAACCACAGGACATATGGGCAGATGTTCTAGTTGATTTAGCGAGTATCTAGTGCCAAGAATCATCGCTTGGGACTTGCTGGGGTTAACCAGCAGTCCATATGACAATGCCCAGTTTCTGATGTTCTCGAGGTCAGCGTTAAGCGCATCTATAGCCGAAGTCATATCACTGAAGAGAAAATGACGATAAATCTGAAGATCATCAGCATATAGATGATATGAAGAAGAGATAACATCAGAGATGGAATTTATGAAAACGGAGAACAAAAGAGGAGAGAGAATGCCACCCTGAGGAACGCCCGAAGTAAGATCGCACCACTCGGTTAAAGTCTCCTCGGACTTTATGCGCTGCTGCCGATCTCTTAGGTAAGAGTCGAACCAGCTAGCCGAGCGAGAAGAGACATTTAAGGACTTCAATAACTCGATGAGGATATCAAAATCAACACAGTTGAAGGCGCTGCTGAAGTCAAGCAGTGCTAGCACAGATAGCTGTTTGTTGTCCATAGCAACCTGTATATCGTCAGTGACCTTTAGTAGTGCTGTCACGGTGCTATGACCTGACCTAAAACCGGATTGAAAAGGGTTAACTAGAAGGTTTCGGGAAAGGTAGGAGGTAAACTGGATATGGACAACAGATTCGAGCACTTTAGACAGGAAAGGTAGGATAGAAATGGGCCGAAATTCTTTGAAGGAGGAGGGACTAGATGTTTTAGGTAAAGGGATTACATGAGCTTTCTTCCATACAATAGGGAAGGAACTTTCTGAAAGTGAGAAATTTATGAGGTGAGTAAGTACAGGGAGCAGTTCGTCCAGCACACTATTAATCATTCGGGAGCTGATGTTGTCCTCGCCTACGGCTTTCGAAGAGATAGCTAGCACTGCTTTCCTAACAGCATCGACTCCTACAAGGCTGAAGTCAAAAGGAGTGGTGGTGACAGCAGATCTTAAGCGGAGGCTACGCAAAGTGGCATCTTTGATATAGGGGTCCATCACAACAGGGGGATCAGAAAAGAATCTATTGAGACCATTGAGATCGACATTACCAGCGGGCATGTTCTGAGACTTGCCGACTCCAAGTGTTCTAAGGAACTTCCATACCTGAGCAGTTGAGTAGTTCTGGATGCACTCGTGTATGTGGCGGCGCTTAGCGTCACGACACAGACGGTTACATCGGTTCCGAAGGCATTTAAAGGTATGAAAGTTCTCGTCAGTCGGATCATTTTTATATCGACTTTTCGCTTTGTTCCTCTTAGCCATAAGACGCTTGATAGCGTCCGTTAGCCAAGGTGCAGGTAGGTGCTTGACCCTAACTCTCTTGATAGGAGCGTGTTTGTCGAATAACCTCAGGATAATCATGTTGAAATTGTGGACTTTGTCGTCAATGGTCTCGCAAGAGAGGACAGGCGACCAGTCAATAGAGGAGGCATCAGCTTTCAATGACTCAAGGTCCATATCTTTGAAACTACGGATATCCAAATATTTTCCTCTGGTCTTGGGAGATTTTATCTTATAAGATACGAAAATTAGATCATGGTAGGAGAAAGGAGCATTTATTTGACCATGGGATGCTACTTTTTCGGGATCAGAAATTATCATAAGATCCAAAAGAGAGGGGGTACAGTGAGGTTGGTAATGAGTTGCATCAAGAGGAAGGATATGCAGATTGAAGGAGTTAACAATCGACTGTAGTTTATCAGAACGCGAGTTATTCTTAAGAAGACAGGTGTTAAAATCACCTAGGAGAAGTGTGTCCTTATACAGAGGGGTCAATTCGTTGAGGATGGATTCGAGCGAGTCAAAATAGTCGATACGAAGAGAGGGGCTATAGAAGACACCGAGGAGAACCTTATTGTGGTGAAGACAGATTTCCAAGAAGAGATATTCAGCGGATTCTGAATATTGACTAGGAGAGGCACCGACTACTTTACATGGGATATCCGAGCGTAGATAGACAGCAACCCACAACAGCATTTAACCAAAACAAAGACTAACTTCTTTCCAATTTCCTTTTAAAATTTCGGATATTATAAAAACTATATAAATGTTTTATCCCTTTAACGTTCCTTTAACCCACGCGATAAGGGCAAGTCCTATTTACATATTTTCTATAAAGAATGCCGCTTTTTCGTTTAAGAGGAGAACAATAAAAACTTTATCGTGTTTTCATATTACACAAAACGAGTTTATCCCAAAATAATAAAGGTACCATAACTGGAACGTTTGTAGTTTGGTCAATTTCTATCAACAAATTGGTTGTTTTGTTTTTGTTTTTCACTGGGTTTTCTAAACTGCGACGAGACGTCGTAAAATAGAGTATTGGAAAGTAGGAAAATCTCAGTATGGGTAAAGCCGTGACACTATTAGATTTTGTTGCTTATTTAGGGTTCCGTACCCGACGAGTGCTAAACGGGACCCTATTACTGAGACTTCGCTGTCTGTCCGTCCGTCCGTCCGTCCGTCTGTCTGTCACCAGGCTGTATCTCATGAACCGTGGTAGCTAGACAGTTGAAATTTTTACAAATGATGTATTTCTGTTGCCGCTATAATAAAAAATACTAAAAATCAAAATAAATTTAATATAAGGGGGGCTCCCATACAACAAACGTGATTTTTTTGCTCATTTTTGCTCGATATTGATAATGGTAGCAGGTAGACGCTTCACGTTCACAATATATTGAGTATATTATTTACTTAAAAAATAAATAATTAAATTAAAATTAAATTAATATTTAGGGGGGGCTCACGTACAAAATCACGTTTTTTTTTTTTGCGGTTTTTTTATAGATAATGGTACGGAACCCTTCGTGCGCGAGTCCGACTCGCACTTGGCCGGTTATTATAAAATTTCAGGTGCGCTCTGTCCTATTGACCTCTTTATCAAAGTATATTCCACTTGTCTTATGTTTTATTCCTATGTGATGCAATATAATTCACCAAGTTAAAAATTTAAAAAGCCAAATCGTACCTCGTATATTTAATTGAAATCTGAGGATCAGAACCCAAAACAAAATAATCAAGGTTTTACTACATACACTACCCCTTTTATACGCCAACTAAACAATGGTACGAGAAAACTAAACTATTTAACATAAATCAACTGTACAAATATAACACATGTATAAGGAAAATTACTACGAATGCCATGAAATCTAACATAGAACTACACCTATAAAATAACAGAAATCTTCGTAATAAAATCAAACTTAAACAAACTAAAAAAGACAATAGTATTTGATGGAGCACAGCTGTTTAATAAATTACCGAATGACGTAAAGATTTGCAAAAGTATGAACACTTTCAAAATTAAGTTAAAGCTACATATCGTAGGTAACGAGTACCGTAAATTAATCTACCTAGATACCTATATATTTTTTAAGCTTATCAATATAATAAAGTTCTTTAAACCGACTTCAAGACCTATTGCTTCCTCCCACTTGATATGCAAATGTCGTCTATATACAAATGGGACCAAACTATATTGGGTCACTTTTACAAACAAAGTTTTTTTTTTATATCTGTTCAAAAATAATATCAGTTTTGAGGTTGAACACATACAACATACAACCGAATTGAGAACCCCTCCTTTTTTGAAGTTGGTTAAAATGCACTTTAAACACACTATGAGTCAATCTACTTTGCTACGCCGCCGCCGCCGCGCCGCGTAGCACCGTAGCTGCACAAAGAGGTGTTACGACAGTAACCTTAGGTCGACTTGTTAGACTGCGAGTTAACAGTTTACCCCTTTGTTTACTTTGACAACGCATTAATTTGGATCAAAATGTAAAAAAAAAAACGGATTTTGTGATAACTCACGATCTAATAAGTCAACCTTAATGTTTTACCCGCAATATTAATCTCTCTCGTACTTATAGTTTCTACTAAACAATAAATAAAACAAATTCAAAAACTTATTAACTCGTATTGATTACGTTATCGTACTGTTACTCGTATCGTTACAGTAACAAATAATTTTATAGTATGAAATTCAATTTTCTCCACTACCTAACTTACTGCATAAAATGTTCTATTTACAGCAAACGGTCGGGGTTGACACGGCCATACATTGGCGTGGCTTTTGGCATAAAATTTTAATAAAATAACACTTTGGCAGTGTAACGGTCGCTTCGCCAACTTGCGGTTCTGCGACAGTTCGCATGATTGCCCGCGCAAATACGGTAGTTACCAATCTCTTTGTCGCCAATTTTAATGATTTGCAATCGCAATCACTTCGAAAGTAAAGCTCCGTGGTCTAGTGGGCTTTACGCTTGCTTGCGGGAGATACAAGTTCAAATCTCGGTGCTGACCATGTACCAATGAGATAAGTTATTTATTACTATACTGACGTTCTAATAGTGATGCAAAACATCTTGAGGAAACCATCATTATCCATAACTGCGGGCCAGTCCATGGTCACGCAAAATGGTGTATCTAATACGTATTTATTTATTTATTAAGGTCTAATATTTTTTACATTTTTTTTCCGTTTTGGCGCTTACGTTGATTCAAATTAGGCGCGAGCGCACAATTGCCATCCCACTTGTTCCTATTCCCGAGTTAAATTCGCTTCTCACTTCCGCAAATTTCGTTGACCTTGGTTTGTAATTATTCATACTTCGCCTGAATCAATTTTGGCACGGTGCATGCAGCATACTTCGGACAACATATTCAATTATTACTTAGGATTTTCTAAATTGAGTAGACCACTTATAAAAATAATGTTATAAATCATTTTAGGATGATACTACTGATTTTGGCATGAAGTGGTTTGTTAAACTACAAGTAGAAAAGAGACTTAAGAGACCGGTGACCGCGTGAATTTCCCATACAAACGTAATACAAAAATGATTTGAATTTGAGAACTAGTTCAAAGCATTTAGACTGTTAATCGGATTTATACACTGTTTACTCAGGTTCCTGTTCTGTATAGCAGGGTTCCTCTTCAACCAATTTAAAAATATTTTTAAGTAATTTGAATAAGAAGCTTGGTATACGACCAGGATCCTGCGTAGACAGGTATAAATCCGATTAACAGTCTAAATGCTTTGAACTAGTTCTCAAATTCAAATCATTTTTGTATTACGTTTGTATGGGAAATTCACGCGGTCGCAGCCCCCTTAAGACAATAGTCGTCTGAAGTCTCTGCCTATCCCGCTTCCGGAAAAAATGGGCGAGCTCAAAGTATGTAAGCAAAACCGACGATTGTACGTACAAAGAAACACTCGCACTCCCTGTAAAAATTTAATTGTCTGACCGTATGTGAAGCCCCGCTATTAGGCCCGACTCCAAACCGGTTGCATAATTTTATTACAATTTTATGCAACGCCCTGTACACCAAACGCCTATGTTATTACCGGGGGAAATAATATTAGCCAACCACTTTACTTCGAGCGCCGTCGCTGTCTGAAGATGTAGGTCACTAGTTTGAACGCTGTTTGGGGGAGGTTCAGTTACAGAGGAAATTACTACCTTGCGCAGTATATTAAGTAAGGTCTTCGTGTAAAGTATTCGATGATTTTTAAGGAAATCGGTATGATACTTTTCGAAGAAAAAGGAGATTTGAGGTTACGAATAGTTCGGTAGATTTAAAAAAAAACAGCTTGTTATTAGACTTAGAAGTATACGCCAAGAATATGACTAAATCGAGTTCCTGAGACTCTGTCAATCAAGATGTTATAAATAAAAATCTCCTTCTATTTTTTATTAGGCCCTATCTCAAAGACTATCGTTAAGGCTCTATGTGACAGATACATCTGTAGTTTTACAAACAAAATGTATGATTTATATGTTCAATAGGGCTTTTCGAGAACGTAAAGACAGGGCCATCTAACAACAACATCCTACAGACACACTTCAACAGCGACCAAATCGAATCAGCGAACCTACAAAATAACTTCATAATAATGTTGCATGACTGTCGTTTTGTAGCTATTATTACGCGACTGCGCAGGGAGGGTAATGTTTGTAACAGATGCGGATCCGAACGATTATTGAAATCGGCACCCAAACGGCCCAGATCCGACGACCCTACGTGAGAGATCGAAACTAATTCCCTCGTGTTATGATCCGAACCCTTTGTCCCTATTTAACAAAGAGCGGAAATGCGACGGCGAGAGGCGATTGTATCGCTCTATCTCGTGTTGTAACCAAGGCTGCAGAGAGTCATGTTCAACATACCAACAATACGGAATTTGAATATAAAAATATAAACACATGCGACATACTTAAAACCATGAAAACCATAAGTCCAAGTAATTGTCTTGATAAGCTGCGATTTACAGAATCGATTTTCACAAAACATGTCAAGGAAACACTGCAGGGAACTATTATAAGAGAAATCGTATTAAAATCCATTCACCCGTTTGACCGATAAGCCATGGGCTGGGCAGGCTTTCACACTCACACAGACAGACTGATAGCCGGTTGAAATTTAATATCTGGGGACCTAGCTTTTCTCGGCGGTTGATTGGTACAAACACAATAGACAATATAATTCATAAATTCATATTCATCAGACTGCATATCACCAACCTTAAAGCTGTTCTGTTTTTAAAGTCTATACAAATGAGAAGCAAATACGCATTTTGTTTTCCTCGTGAGTTTTAGGCACAGATTTATTCAATATTTCATCTTACACGTAGGCTCTTAGGTAAAGAGAGTCTACTACCTAAAGTCTATCAAAAAAAAATCGACAACAAATTAGTTTTGTAGGTGACATTTCAATTAGTGAGTGTGGTTAAAATTTCATTATTTGAGTTCATTATTTTGATTTCATTTGAGTCGACTTAATTTTTTTAAATTATTTTTATGTACCTCATGGTTGTATAGTGTTGTTTCACTAAATAAAATTAAATGAAATACTAATATTACTAATACCGGTCGTAATACTTATTCATCAATTTTCAGAGAGGCTTACCTGATGCAGTAGTAACATATTTTAAATCCACGATGTTTCCAACTGACGACTTACCTGGGAAATTAAATTAAAAATTTAATTCAGAGGGAATTTTGTTTGAGTTCAATCTGCCATATAAAGCATTGAAAACGCTTCTCATAAATCCTTTTTAATATATTTTTTCAGTTTTCTAGGAAAAGTGCTATCGCTTTAGAAACTTTATAAAATAGGCAATGATTGAATGTACGACGTGGTTTAAAAAGATTTAAGGGTTACTTACAAGAAATTAAATTATAAAACATATTAGTCATACATAACATAAGGTTTAGATAGTAGAAAGAAAAAAATTAAAGAAAAGCTCTTATCTTCTGGCTGAAATTAGTTTTTAACAAGTTGTAGAAGCTATTTTCCATTCAGAAACCGGAAGTAACTGATGCTTATTTTGGATAAGGTTCCATCGCAAACCAGATTGAAAGCTGGATGTAGTAGATGCGAAAATCCAAGATGGTGGATGGCGTGGTCTCAAGATTAGGGAGACGTTTGCTTCGCTGTAAGCGGAAATTAAGCGGCAGCTGAATTGTTGGCGAGACGTTTCAGTTACAGCACCATGTTGGTGTATACCATGTGTATACATGAGGCTATGTAGGTACAGTACATTTTGCCTCCTTACAAAGTGAGACGTCCAGCAAAATCGATCTATGCAGTGGAAATAAAATTGCTGTTAACGGAAGAAGCTATCACTTTTGCACGTTTTTGACGGGTTGGTTACCGGATAAGTTGGCACAAAAAGAAGGATGCTTATACCACAGATACTATAATATTATACTAATGTAATTAATAAGAAAAAAATGTGTATCGTATAGGTAGGCTGCAGGTTACTTTTATATTTATAAACAACAATAAATAAATAAATTGCATTTTTAGTTGTAAGAAAGGAACGTTATAATTACAGATACACATTAAAAATAAAAGATTCATTGTGCAGGGTTCATCACGTGACATTGGCGAAATTATTGTGGCAACACACGATAGAAGCCACAGATCAAAAACTTAACTTAACTTAAGTGTTTGACTTTGACAGTGACTACCAAGACGTCAATTAATGTCTATTGCAAGGGGATGAGAACAGAACTTATTTTCCCCTTGTATTTTTTTTTCCTTTTCGGCCAGGAGAATGACAATCTCTCGACTGAAAGGATTAAATCGCTTTAGTGTCTATTTACAGTAATTTAACGAATTGAATAATAGTTTCACTGTCCCCGTAATACGAGTATCATTTGTAAAGGAATTAATTTATCATTATCATTATCGACATTAATCATCATTGTATAGGTATGCGTATAAAAAGTGTCCCGAGGGCGTTTTAATTAAAAATACTTTTCGTTTTCATGGCTGCAAGGAGATTATACGTTCTTTCTTTTCTTTTAATTAAATTCATGCAGAGACATTTACATCAAAAAGAAAAAATATAAATAGTAGGTTGACGACTGACGTCATGTCTTATCTGCTGCAGGTATTTAGATTAAATGAAAATTTGGTACCCACAGTATTTTAATGTTTGATAGATTGATGAGAGGAAAAAATATTTATGGTCCAATGTAAAATTAGTAAATAATCGATTTGATTTCGTTTACATCAAATGTGAAAAAAAAACATTATAGAAATAATAACTATTTTGACAACGGCAATAAAAAAAACAATTGAACAATATCAACTTAACAATCAATTCACCAACTGTAATAAAAAAGACTTTCACAATGGATTTGCATTCTAGAGATTGTGAATTGCATTGTGTCTTCCTGACAGAGTATTCCCCTACTCACACAATCCGGGGCAGACTATCTATCTATTCCTTAATAAAGAACAGAATGAAGAGCGTAACGTGGATCTGTAAATTTGCTGGCAATAGTTAATTAGATTTTAATTAAAAGCCTCTGGCTTCTCATGCCTCGTGCGTGGGGCTGGGGGCTACATTCGTACTACGTTCAGATTAAGATGCCTTAGTGCGACCACAGCCCGCATGGCGCAGGAAACAAGGACTATATTGCCACATGGTATCACAGAAACAGGTATGCTACTTTCAGTGGTACATGATAGCGCTATTGTACGTACAGACAGTGATATTCTAGTTCTGAGAAAAAGACAGTGGTATTCTGTACCGTAAGTTGTGGGGAAATTGTTTCCTTGTCTGTAATGCAATACAATTGCAATGATAGTAAAAATGCTAGTGTAGTGTGACATGGCTCACACAATTTCTTTAGATATGTTTTTTTGTTTAAATTATAAACCATAATATAATACATGTTCATTTGCAAGAAACACAAAAAACCACGTAGGTTAGTGCGTGGTTCGGAGTTACGCCGTGGCTGTGTCTGCCGCTCCGGAATTCAACTGGACAGTCACGATCGCAGAAGTCAGAGGCTTACGTCTTATGATACAGATGCTACTAGCCCTTAGACGATTTATTCTGATGAGTCAATATGGTAAACCGCCGATTGTTGAATCTAAGAAAGAAGTTTGAAATACCCTAAAGGATAAAAATAACTCTTTATTACAAATTAGGCAGGTTGATTTATTCTATACGTTATAATTATTATTATTTTAATATCCTTAGCATTATCAAAGGAGAATACGTGTTGCTTTGAGAATACGTGTTGCTTTGTTTTTAAAGTTCAAGTTCAATTTTTTTTTTTATTGACCATAAAATCATACATATTACTTAGTCGACGTCAATATAATGTTAATATTTTTGTATACTACCGCCCGTTTGGAAGTTGTGGGCTTAGGGATAGAGCAAAGAAGGGCAAGAAACTCCCCCGTACCTCTTTTAAAATATCAGAGCCTTAAAAATACAATGTTATGTATTTCTACTTAAGTCTAAGGAAATACACCGAGAAGAGACGTACTGACTCAGTCCATCGCCCCTCTTTGGATTTCTGTGCGCTGAGATGGTAAAGACCATGCAGTTTTGTCATCTAAATACTCATACTCCCATAAAAGAGTGAGCAACCTTACTGAGTCTGAACGCGGGCATAGCAATCCTATTTCTATTTCTAGTGCTATGATTATGACCTAAAGTGTTAAATAAACCTATGTTTTTTCTGGTGTACATGATATTTTCAGAAATGTATTGACAGGGTAACAGTAAGCATATTGATATTTTTGAATTTGTCCCTTAGTGATTGCCTAGCATCTAGTTGATAGATAGCCCGAATTTTATTTTTATTGTTAGCTATTAAGAACCGAAATAACGAATTACCACCAACGTTTAGAATGGAACTAAAGGTTCATTCCCTTCGTTATCTTTAACTTCCAGTCTCTGTAACACCATCTACGATAGCGCATTAATTTACAAAATCGTATTCCTCAAAGTCCACGGACTAATCCGGCGACTGGTCGAGACCAAATCTACATAAAGCAAGCTCATAATTACTCCGTAATCCCCTTTAATATTATAGCGGACCGAAAAGGCATCACGTGACAACTTAATCCTTCAAACACGATTGCCCTTTATTCGGGATTCAGAATGATTGCAGTGAAAGTGCAAATGTGCAGACAGAAAGCCAGAAAACAAATATACAGCAGTTAAAAATTTTTCAGTTCAAAAATTTTATTGACCATAAAATCATACATATTACTTAGTCAACGTCAATATAATATTAATATTTTTGTATACTACCGCCCGTTCGGAAGTTGTGGGCTTAGGGATGAGCTTTCCAACGATCATTTGGCGCGTGGTAATAGGTGGAACTAAAGCTTGATGGCCAATAAGGAATGAAAGATCTGTGTTGATGACCAGGTTCGTTGGATTAATTTGCGAAGAGCTGGCGCCCCCCCAGCACTAAGCTTAGCACACACCAAGCGAGGTCTACAGACGACAAATTGAAGCCGTGTCGCCGTGACCCAAAATCCTTTGGACCGCCACACATGTGTGTCCTCGAACGTGCATTGCTTGAAGGTAAAGAAAACATAACATAACATAGCGTCACGCCTTTTCCCATACGGGTTGGCAGAGGCACAATTGACCGGTTTTTGCGTAACAGGGGGCTAGCCCATCGCCGCAGCTATGGAGTAATGAAGGTTTCCTCACGATGTTTTCCATCACTGTCAGAGCATCCATAATGTCTAGATTAATTAATTATCTCATTGGTGCATGGTATTCGAACCTGCATCTTCTGCGTGAGAAGCAAGCGTAAAACCCACTAGACCATGGAGCTGAAGGGAAAAGACTTAGGAGTATTTTGTGCAAGCGTGCAAGATACACGACAGAATTGGCCACTGACTACATTTCCGCTACTTTGCTGTTGCACGTAAGTGTGCAACACTCAAAAACAAAATGTAGTCTTTGTGACGAGCCACTTTCCTCTGGATCTTTACGAGTGGGGATAGTCCATAATTGTATGGAGGTCAAAAACATTCTTTTGAATCTAACATAAGAAAAAGTGACGCGATGGGTGAAGCTTAGTTTAGCTCGTGTTGAGCCAGTCATTCAATACTCTACTATTTTGTGAGACAGGGCGCTAGCCCATCGCCGTAGCAACGGCGTAATGGTTTCCTCACGATGTTTTTCATCACCGTTAGAACGTTCATATTATGATCTAAATTATGTGGGTATAAATTACTAAGAAAAGAAGAAGAGAATCGAGCGACCACTGCTCCGCAAAGTATTTCAGACATACGGTTTTGATATAAAAATTCAAAACAAAACTCGCATGGAAATCCCCCAAACCCCTCTCCAGATTATCCATTCCGACGACGACGTCCGGGGAATCCCGTTCTCTGCACTAAACCTCATTACAAATTCTGCAGCCAAATTACAGAATTCAAATGCAACTCCATGGGTGTAAATTCGACATCATTATTCAACGGGAGCTCTGATGAGGCCCGAAATATTTTACATTAATTAAAGAATCGTGACGGTGAGCGCGTGACTGCGCATTGTTTTAGTGGGTTTGATAAACATTTGGTTGTAGTTGTATCACAGGTTAATTAAAGAGTATGTTGTATGTTGGTTATTTACTACTTACTTACTTACTTTATACTTTATTGCACAGAAAACATAATACAGACACTTAATATTAGAAATAACATGTACAAAGGCGAGCTCATCTCTAATAAGAGATCTCTTCCAGCAAACCTAGGATGGAGAGGATAATTTAATAAAAGGTAGACCTACATAAGTGACGTGTGGCTTTATGTTTTGCATTTATTACCCTTGCGACAGTGTAATTGGGCCATCAGGCCAAATGACACTGGTGATACCCTCAGATGAGCGGTTATTTATTTGCTAGTAATTGTACAAATATTTGTACAAAATTGTGAATAGTGAATTCAAATACTCACGTTTTTACAAGGTGTAAATGAATTAACGCAAAATGAGAAACCACTTTGTTAAGGACATCATTCTGAGCAACTTTTATTATGAAATCGATTTGATCAGAGCAAGTTTATTGTTCACTTCTCCATACAAATCGGCTGACCTACTCAGGCCAAAATGTACTGGGAAGTGGAAAATAAAGTTGCTCTGATCAAATCGGTTTCATAATTAAAGTTGCTCAGAATGATGCTCCTGACAAAGTAGGTTTTCATTTTGCGTTAATTCATTTACACTTTGTATATCGGTGATATTTTGGTACATACGACTGGCAGGTCGGTCGGAAACATGGTGGTTTTTAATGTTATCATCATTGAGTGTATGATCAAATAGCTGCTGTTACAATCATCCGCGACTCGCTTTCGAACCGCACATGCCCCATAGTGTTTGTTTGAAACCCGTCCTGCTACCGAACCACAGCAGTGGTATTTATTGTATTTGTGTCAGGTCTTTGTCTCCTCTCGTGGTCGCGGTGCGATCTGCTATATGGCGCCAAAACGTAAAAGCTCAAATGATATTGATACACTTAGCAGTTTGATTTATCAATTCACATTCACACGTTATTGTTCTGAAATTCAAACAGCTTGTAAATATTACCAACGACAAAGCATCGACTGCCATCTATTCTGGGAATATCATTAAATTCCTGCAGATAATCCAACAAGTACCAGGCTTGCATAGGTGCAACACAGTTCTCCCATTTGCACAATGAGTCAGCCATAGCCCAGCGGCACGGAAAAGTTCCGGGCTTAATGAAAAACGCTGCTGTGTCAACAGATAGCTGGACTCAAAGTTGGAACAAACTGGAAGCGGCAGTAGCATTCAGTTGCACAAAGCAAAGGGACAAATAATTGGATATAATGTGTCGCAATCTGAGTCAACAGTCAATTGTTTGTAGAAACAATGTTACAACAACATGTTGTTATTAAGTTTTTTATTTGATTACAACGTGCTTGATATGAAACGCTAGATACAGAGAGTACTTATAAGAATGGTGTAGTCATAAGATGAAGGAGTTGGGACATCATTATATCCTTTCAACAGATAATTTCAAAAATTACTTTTCCATTGCTATTGGCCTAGTAGCAAGTTTTCTATTTGATGAAAACCGGTTTGATCACAGCAACTTCATCTTAGGCCTGGCAATCAGCTGATTTGTATAAATTATTGAAAAATTAGATTGTTTTGTACAAAACGGTGAATTATGAAATATACCTACTAACCATTTATGTTAAAAACCCTGTATTGTATAGTCATTCGTATAGAAAAAGGTCTGATACGAATAGATTGCGCGGGAGTCAATTGACATAGTATATGAATGGAGCCGTTGGACGGTTCATCGTCCCAACCCACTGGGAACTGTTGAGTATAGGCCACCTCATGTATAATCCTTTCAACTCGGTCCTGTGCAATCCACGTCTATTGTTTCATGCTATCGTTGCTATGTCATCGGACCATCTGGCAGGCGGTCTGCCGACTGATCTTTGGCCTCCTCTTGCCCTCCTCAAGCGACATGTCCCTCGCAGACACTCAATGTTAAAATAAAACGTTTTACGTTTACATTTACATACCTACCTTTATAATTGTAATGTCATGCTATATTATTTTTTATATAAGCAAACATATATTAATGTACGAGATCTTTAAGACATATGTACTTATAAATACTATTACCCGCTTGGCGGACAAAAGTTGTATATGAAATGACAAAAAATAAACACTTTTCTATTCTATTCTATTCTATTCTATTCCTCCTCTTGGCCACCATTCGGTTACCGACCAGTTCCATCTACCGTCTCCTCGCCTTGCCAAGTGTCCTTCCCACTTCCATCTGAGCCGTGTTATCCGACTACCAATGAGAGCTATTTGGGAGGTGTCAAAAACACTAAACTAGAGGAACTAAAGGCATTAAACTGACAGCTCTTGCGCGTTGGCCACAGATTTTATATTCAAACACACCATTTTAATTAGTATAGTTCGTGTCGCCTCCCAAATCGCAGGCTTTGTCAGCCACATTGGTTCGACGTCTGATTTCGAACGGTTATTTTATGTTTATTTGTGAAGCTATTTTTATATTATTCATAATACACCTACATTAAATCGTAAGTACAAGGAAATTATCTTGCTCAATGAATGGCAGGATATTACTATCAAAGCAAAACGATGACGCCATATTGCTTCCGTTTATTTTTCTTTTGTGTACGGAACCCTTGTAATAGGTTCCATTAGAGAGCTTTGAACGCTGGCAGTTAACAAAAAGATTTTTTCTTTTTTATTGTCGATGGTCACCGTTTTGTGAGCGTTTACCTAGCAATTAGCGTTCTGTAGCTGGAAAACTACAACAATTAGGGAGGCTTTGTCCGAAAAATTAAACGAAATACGAATACTACAATAGAATACCATTTAGGCAAATGACACAGTGTTGCTGACACGCGATGTTCATCTTACATCAGGCTCATAACAGTAAAAAAATAACGATTTGTTACAAGACAGAGCTCATACTATAAATATAAATAGTATATAAATAGCTTTTATACCTCTACCATACAATAAAGGTGGACAGATGACTCCTTTCAAGAAAAATCTACAAAAAAAAACATTATCACGTTACATTTTTCTGCTTTCCGCAAATTTTTTATTGTGCAACAAGAAACAGTCAAACATTTAACTTGAAATAAAAATAAAATGTTCAAACACGAGCTTATCTCTGACAATATAATTCTTTCAGCAAAAAAGTCAAAATTCATTTATTTTCTGTAGATATATTTACGTAGTATGGCTCAATCTTACTCGGATCCGAGTAAAGGCCTGTGCCCCTCGGTGGGGACATTAATGGGCTACATTTAGTTATTTAGTTAGATATATTTACAAAACTTAGAACACGTAATATTTTTTGCCTTTTCTCTAGGTTGGACCACTGTGGGAGATGAAGGGCAAATGAACTTTCACAGAACAAATCTTGATGGGTAGGAAATTTGATGGTTGAGAGACAATTGTTTAATTTTTCCACGATTCATTTGTTGATTAACGGGCAGAGTCGCGTTAATTACTCTCCTACTTTATTTAATAAATAGAGCTATCTTTCTGATAAATCCAACTCTTCATTTATTGTATTGATAAAGTTAGGATGTTCTGTTTTATTCGCCCTTTTGTTTTATGGGGATAGTCGTAACAAAGTTAATGAAATAAAGTAGTAAAACATTAATGGAAACACGTTAACGTGCGTCATAAAGATTGTTCGTATACAGAGTTAATTATAATTTCGATTAAAACATAAAATTCATTTAGCATATTTTATAGCTCGTAAAACTGATTTATCAATGACGATGGATCAAATGAACAATGAAAAGTATGTACTTTCACTTTTAAAAATTGAATTTAAATTATAATTATAAAAAGAATTTAAATTATAATTATAAAATAATTTAAATTATAATTATAATTTAAATTCTTTTTATAATTATAATTAATATTATGCTGAAAAACTCGCCATTGTACACTTTATATCATACCGTGTTTTTGTTATATATATTTTTTGGGTGAAATAAAGAAATTATGAATTATGTGCTAGCAAACATGTATTTAAGCTAAATGAAAATTAATCAGTTATTTTATTTATTCAGCCATGTGTTTTGTTTTCAGCTTAGCAAGTATTAACTGTCAAGTGTCTGTCGGATAAACACACGAAGGGTCCACTACTTTTCTGTACGGAACCCTAAAAAAAAAGAATTATCTGGGCCGAGCCGTTTTCTATAACGGCCTGCCAGACTTTTATTTTATTACTGTACAGTACGAAAACGTGAAAACTGTTTTTTTTTATTAGCAAACCCTAAGTAGCACGAACGATTTTGAAATTGAAGGTTGTCACTTTACTGATTTGAGGGAGAGAATGTCATAGGATTGTCATTTGTTTCTTGTGGTAAAGTTAAAAAGTTTCGTACAACTCAGGGAAAGTGGTGTAACTGCAGAAAAAATCACTTTTCTGGGGTACGATTCTCGCGCGTGAAACCCGCGAGATTACAGTCTAAAGATTTTAAAACCGTTAGATTGTAATCTGACGATAAATTGTGAACTGTACCGAACTTCACACACAACGCGTTAGTTGATAAACTGAAATGACGAATCAATGGGCAAAGTGGTGGGTCAGGGTAGGTTAAGGATACAGGGTTTGAGCGAAGCGAATCCCCGTTCATCCTTCGTGTTAGGTTGACTAAACTTGTAAGTACTAAAAAAAGCGATCTTTTTTACAATTTATAATCTTACGGTTTTTTTCCGTTAGATTGTATTCTAGCGGTTTTTACAACTACAGATATGGTTCTATCAAAATTCCCTCGATATGATACGTACTTGGACACAATTATGCCTCTTCCACCTCTACCAGTAGTGTCTTCCAATAACTACCAGTAGTGTCTTCCAATAACTACCAGTAGTGTCTTCCAATAACCTCTATCTAGGCGCACGCCAGACAAACTAATTTCTAAGAAAAAATATGGGAAGCTGTAGTCGTCCGTCGCACGTCGTACGAAATACTTGGATCCCATCACCGTCTCCTCATCATCATCCTCCTGCGAGTGCTAACAAACAAAACAAGTCTTTCAGAAGGAGGTTAGCATATAATTTAGATGAAGAAGAAGAAGTAACAGCAATCCCAGCGTAAATCAGCCTCACACAATCACACACGCCCATTCAGGGTAACATTTTAACCCACAAAACAAAGATATACGAGGTAATCACTTTGGTAATAGCAATCAAATGGCACCAGAATTGGTAGACGAGCTTACTACGAGACAAAGAGTAGAAGAAAAAATCGCTTGAAAAGAAACAACAGAGACACTCATTTGTGGCTTTGTTTATACAGCTTCTTGATTAAGGGAACCAACGAGGGGAATCTCATTTTTTGCAGAATAAACCCTATTTCTGGCATGCTAAAGGTGGTATTCGAAAGTGAGGTTTGATTGTTGGCTAGAAGGCTAGGTTAAATAATAGGACTTCAGTTTTCTGTAGTGACCTTTCGAGATTTTTGTCTAGTGCTTGCTCGTAATGAGTTTTTCATTTGGTTGTTGTTTGAGCATGTTGACATGCTGGGGAATAAGGTCGAAAATATAAAAGTTGTTGATCCATGGGGTAGCTTGGAAACCCACCGTGCAACGGGGTTTGTTCTAGATAAAGTATCTATCAAAATAAATGGTGGATGAATGGACCCGAAATACAGAAACTGAGTCAATCTTGAGATAAACTGGACTGTTTTTACATAGAAGTAAAATTAAATAAATAAGATACTCTTTTATCCCAACATGATAATTTATAGAACAGAACACAAATATAAATCTTAGAAGTAAACTTATGACTACAGACGACAACACATTACAAAATGTACACAAGGGATTATTCTTCTAGGGTCTCTACTTTTCTCTATTACGCTTAGGTGGGTTACAAATGGAATGAATACAAGCTGGAATGCAACAACTCTATAGCTTAATGATGCCACGATTCTGCACGTAGTGGAGCCTTGATTGAAAAGTCACATGATCAAATTCGTTGGCAAATGTTATCATACATTTTCTGAGCGTCGAGTGATAACTTAGCGATTGCAAATTGTCTAAGAGGGACAGTTATATTGTGTTTGTGTTGTAGCACCTCTATCCGACTCTAGCACCGCCAAGAGCAATTTCACCCACCATAATTCGTCGGCAGTGTTTATTAAGGAAAAGTAAACCATCTACTTAACACTAACGTTGCCTAACGCAAACATCCGTGCTGGCACACGGAAGTTACGTGCTGGCAATTAACGCGAATTATGCTCGTGTGTTAAGTAGAAAATGGAAATTAATCGTGTTGTACTTGCATTAAAAGTTAATTTGCTGTTGTTATTCAAATAATAATAAATAATTGACACAATGAGACACAACTCTGCGATGCATGTTTTCCATTACTAGGAAAAAGTAATTATTGGTAACGATTAGCTAACAGAGGAATTAACTAATTTACGCTAATCGTAACTTTTGTCCAGCGTCTCGGGAACCGGCCGTCAGATACAAACAGCGGACAAGGCACTCTACAAGCCAAAATTCAAGATACCGTTAAGTGTGAGGTAGCCTTTAAAAATCCACAATGTATCTGGGTGTAACCCGAACCAAAATGTCCGCTGAATTAACGGATTGGGGTCCTAATTAATTACATTTTTTCCTCTCCTCCCTGTCTCTCAGTAATCACAATGGGAAAGGCCCTTTTTGTGACCTCGGACCCACAGCTCGTATTATTTAAGCGAACTAACTTTTTGTTGGCAACTCCGTGTGAAATGTCGAAGGACTGAAGACTCTTCATGTATAAAAATAAATGGATAATTTCTAGAAGTTCTATATATTTTTTTGTAAAAAGATCAACACTTGTCTTTTAAATATAATAACGAGGCAGTTAGTATTTATGTCGCAAGAGATATGATAGAATCAGAGATTTGACTAAATCCATAAGGGGTTTTAATCAAATTCCGGGAAATGGTAAACTAGGGACATGATTATAACATTATCCTTAAACAGATCTAGAGATTTGACTCACTAAATGACCTGTTTTTATTAGTTCTATCGTGGTAGGAAGGAAGTGTGGGCTCAAAACGGTGAAGCCTTTGCTCAGCAGTGGGCCACAACATAGGCTAAATAAAAAATAAAAAATATCTTGATATAAGATGTTGTAACAGCACAATATAAATGCAATTTAACAGTTTGTATCAGACAAATGATGGATTTTATGACGTAGTGATGATCCGACTATCAACAGACTGGACCTAACTCCATCGTAAAACAAAAATTAGCGTGAAATTGCCATTTTGTTTTTATCAGCTTCCGCCCTCCCTCCACGTCAGATCTCGGGATGAAAAAGTTGTGTTCCATTTAGCTATAAGCCTTCAAGATAGCACTTTAAGGAGTTTGCGGGCGTCAGAGATGCTGACTCGAAGATTACTGAATCACCCCACAACACCCAGCAATAGACACAACCGAATCCCAACTCTATATCCAAGTGTAGTTAGAGTTAATATCGTATGTTGCCGTCTGGGCTATATATAGAGTATAGCCTCGCATATTCTTTCGTTACGTTAAGGCTATTTTAGACGTTTACTACTGAAGTATGATATTGGGCTTTAATATCTGAGGGGGAAGGTTGAATGTTTTACGGTGGGGTATTTAGGTCGACGAATTTGTGTAGAAGTTATTGGCCGCAAATTACTTTAGGTGGTCGAATAATAGAAGGGTTTGGTTAAAAAGATCCTTTATAATTTTAGTTAAATGGATTCCTCGGAAATTGGTGAAGTTTTGTGGATTCTTTACGATGAGATGTTTGAAAAAATACATATTTTTTATGAACCTACCTAGGTATTAATATTCAAAGAACAGATTACAATATTACAGTAGTAGAGTTTCCTGTAATATTGTAATCTGTTCTTTGAAGTATTTTTTAAAAGGACTTTAAGAACTTAACGTTGAAGGGGTTCCGTTCAATGAACATTATTACGAACAACAGTCGTACAGGCCTTTGTTTACCTTTTTGCTACGTGATCGAGATTTGAGTTTAGCTACCTTTCACATAGTTATAGATAGTTTCCTGGAGTCAACGATCCAAACAGCAATCCTTTCCGCCAAATCGAGCTGGCCACACACGAACGTTTTAAAAATAGAACACCCAACCTACCAAATCAGCTGTTACCGGCATCTGGTTCCGTTGCTCGCTCCACTTCCGGCTCGTGTGGACAGACACCCGACATCCGGTGCACGACTAACAGTTTGAATTTTGAATTTGGAACCCGATCCCGGCAAAGAGACTTCTTGGCAACATAACGCTGGCTGATTATATAGAAAAAGTAAAAAGACGTCTGGAATCTGTAGAAACTCCTTAGTAGTTGATGATTGCTTTTTGTCTATGAAGAAAGGTTCCTACTATGCTTGTTGAAAAGACAATTTTATCTTTTAACCGTCGTTTTCGTACCTAAGCCATAAGGAAGCGCTCAAGAACTGTTTAGAAACAACATTTTGGCTAAACAAGAATGTCTGGTGACGACTCGACACGCTGGATTTAGTTCTGGCAACGTTTAAGAGACCGGTGACCGCGTGAATTTCCCATAAAAACGTAATACAAAAATGATTTGAATTTGAGAAATAGTTTAACGTATTTAGACTGTTAATCGGATTTATATACTGTTTACGCAGGTACCTGGTCTGTATACCAGGGTTCCTCTTCAACCAATTTAAAAATATTTTTAGATAATTTGAATAAGAACCTTGGTATACGACCAAGAACCTGAGTAAACACTGTATTGATCCGATTAACAGTCTAAATGCTTTGAACTAGTTCTCAAATTCAAATCATTTTTGTATTACGTTTGTATGGGAAATTCACGCGATCACCGGTCTCTTAAAACCCTGGCCTAAACTATTTAGAGCGAATTTTACCAACGAAGAGTAACTTTTTACTCGAGAGTATCTTCTACTTTTTCATAGAATGACCTCATTTTAACTGTCATTGTCATACAAATTATCCCCGGGATAGTTATTTTCGAATAACTTTTTGTTGGTAAAATCCACCCTTAGTCTTGATAAGAACATTTTAATGTTTTATAGACATTTAAATGCAGGTAATTTATCGATAACGATGGGTTCCGTACCTAAAGGGTAAAACGGGACCCTATTACTAAGGCGTGGTTCACACGGCATAGTCCTGCACGTTTTTTTGCAGTATACGTCTTAACGGATAAACAGTGGCCTAGGTTCACACGACGTATACTGCAAAAAAACGTGCAGGACTATGCCGTGTGAACCAAGGCCACTGTTTATCCGTTAAGACGTATACTGCAAAAAAACGTGCAGGACTATGCCGTGTGAATCCAGCCTAAGACTCCACTGTCCGTCCGTCTGTCCGTCTGTCTCATGAACCGTGATAGTTAGACAGTTAAAATTTTCACAGATGATGTGTTACTGTTTGCCGCTATAACAAAAAATACTAAAAAAACAGAATAAAATAAATATTTAAGGGGGCTCCCATACAACAAATATGTTTCTTTGTCGTTTTCATAAATAATGGTTCGGAACCCTTTGTGCGCGAGTCGAACCCGCACTTGGCCGGTTTTTAAATTAATTTTTAGACCATCCACACTTTTTATTAAATCTCACTGTGTGTTATAAAAATAAAAATATACAATACATAGCGTCACAGGTAAGATAGGAGAGGCGAGATCGAGCCGATATTCAATAATCTACTATAGAGTTACCAGTTAACTCTCAGAAGCACACCGGTTGAACAAAAGAACAATGGAGAACAATAGATAGATAAGATGTGTCGACGAGAGGTTTACGCGTTGTTCTTCCCTCTCTCTTCTACCAAAGATTGTTTACTGATTGAGATAATGTGTTTTTCTATTAAAAGCAAGGTACCTATGAGTGTTGGGCACAGAATTCAATCTTTCAGCCTACACGTATTGTTTGCAACAAAGAAATTATGGATTACAAATCATAATAACCCGCTTTTTAAGAAATACTTGTCAAACCAGGAACCATAAAAAGCATGTCCAGTAATGAAAAGCGTAACAACAAGTTAAATATTTAAGCGCACTGCTAATTAGGCTCATTAACATATGCGGCGATTAATTAAAGCGCATGAAAGTATAATACGATGATGACGCCCATATGGGGTTATTTCATAAACCTACAAGTATTTTTTTACAAGTTTAAAACGGCGATATAACGAGGACATAATGGTGGTGTTGATGATGATGTTCTCCTCGTCACATCCGACCACAGCGACTTCTGCTATCTTCTTTCGTGTGCTCTGATGTGGCTGGCGGATCCGAACTTACTTTTAAATATCATGTTGCACGAGGCACAGTAAAGTTGCCCCGAACCATTGTAAGTATAGAAGTATGAGGGCTTAGGGCGAGTTTTCAAAATTTGTTATTATAGATCAGTGTTAGGCGTAGTTAACTACTGTTTGTAATCTAACTACCAACTACGACTAAAATAATTTAACTAAATTTTAAGGTTACTTACAAGCACGTTCGCGGCAGGCTCAAAAACTATGTGAACAGTATGATATTTGGTAACGACGACGAGACTTCATTGCTGGCAATATTTCACCAATTCAACATGGCATGCCAATGCCAATGCCATGTTCAACAAGTTTGAAAATAAATGACATGTAAAATTGTAACTTGTTGCGCTAAGGAATATGCCACAGTAAATGGGATGAAATTCACATGGTTATTTAGTCTGCGGTGGATCGCAATGCAATGAGCTTCAAAAATATATCCAGAGGTGTGTGTGATGTACATTTGATGTATCGAATGAGTAATATGTATAGTGTAGTAGCTAATCCAGTTGCTATAATTCTGTAATTTTTTGGCGCAGTAGTTTTAAATGACATATTGGTATTTGTACCTAACCTTAATCTAAATATGAATTTTAAAAAAA
This sequence comes from Argyresthia albistria, assembly GCA_963457715.1. Taxonomy (NCBI): domain Eukaryota; kingdom Metazoa; phylum Arthropoda; class Insecta; order Lepidoptera; family Argyresthiidae; genus Argyresthia; species Argyresthia albistria. The sequence goes on from OY735272.1 coordinate 9,213,210, forward strand.
GAACGGCCCGGTGCGATTCGGACTCGCGCACGAAGGGTTCCGTACCAATGTCTATAAAAACGGCAAATAATTCATGTCTGTTGTTTGGGAGCTCCCTTTTATATTTATAATAATCTGTTTTTTAGTAATTATTGTTATAGCGGCAACAGAAATACATCACCTGTGAAAATTTCAACAATCTAGCTATCACGGTTCATGAGTTACACCCTGTTGACGGACAGACAGACAGACAGACAGCTCAAGGCAAGGTCGCCATGAAATATAGGAAGGTAATAAGGCGATGGAAGTCGGTAGTAGAAGTTTGTTCATTTATTGTGTGTGTACTTATATACCTATCTAATGCTAACACAGCACTACGTACATTATGTTGTAGTTAGTTCTAACATCAAGCCTATTTGCATGTACTACCATACTACAATCCATGTAGCAACGTCACTCTAGTGCCAAAAGATCGCGGGAAGGCTGTATTCCCTACAACTCTTCAACACAGACAGTTGTTGACGTTCACTCGAATCCAGGCTTCCAGACTGTTCTACACTTCACTCGGCTCTCTCCGTGACGTCAAAGACTGAAACGTAACAAAGCCACAACTGAAGAATATGTAGGGCTGGAAGTGCCCTGTGAATAAAATAAACGGTCAAGTGCGACTAATATATTTTTACTACGACCAATGTATATTTTTTGATCGAGCGAGCGAAGCGATTGAAGCTTCTCCGTTTCAGGGTTGGCCAAAAATGCTATCGTATGTTTGTTTGTTTTCCTGTTCTCCTCTACAGGGCGCATTTCTCAACCGATTCGCGTGAAATTTTGTGAGTAGGTTGAACAATTAAATAGTTTTTTTTTTCTAGCCAGTTTTCATTTTTTTTTCAAATTCGCGGAGATATGGGGTTTTAAAATGTAAAAAAATCGCTACAACCTAAACGGCTCGATGGATATTAACAAATGAGATGTCGTTGGATTTGTAAAGACTATGAAAGTGAAACCAACTATATAATTTTAGTACAAAGTCAATAGGTTGTATTTTAGATCGCAAAATGTAGTTTACAAAGATATTGGTGCGGCTACTTTCATACTGCATGTACGTAACCAGGTGCATCAATAAGTTTGTATGTGTTATTGAAAGAAAATTATTTGGGTATTTTTTTTGACCGAGCGAGCGAAGCAAGCAAAGCGTCTCCCTTTCAGGATTGGGCAAAAATGCTTTCGTATGTTTCTTTGTTTTTCTGTTCTCCTCTACAGGGCGCATTTCTCAACCGATTCTCGTGAAATTTTGTGAGCAGGTTGAATAATTAAACAGATTTTTATGTCGAGCCAGTTTTTGGATTTTTTCCAAAATGGCGGAGATATGGGGTTTGAAAATGTAGAAAAAACCGCTTTAGCCCAAATGGTTTTGTTAGCAGTTCAGCTTTCCCACCGACATACCCGCGAGGTCTACAGCTCACAGAGCCACTAGTTATATTTTCGATTTATAGTCAATAATTTATTGTTGCTGTAGGCAACAGATAACATTCTGTGAAAATTCTCTACCTATTACGGTTTGTAACATACAGCCCGCTCGCTGATGGGCAGACTGACGGACAGCGAAGGCTTAGTAATAAGGATTCGATCACTTTCGATCGGCACTCTTCGGGTACGGCACCCTTTGAATTAGATATTTTTTGAGGGGGATGCAAAACTATTACACAACGAAACTTTTTTTTCATACACGCAAAGGTTAGAAGAACGTGGAATTGGGCAGGTAACCGCAGCTAGGCATCTCCTTTCTAAAACATCCTTGGCCACAACCGAAGGCATTTGTTTCTCATCACCTCTCCCCGCCCGGGTCCCTCGCCTCACCCCCGCCCGCTTCCATTAAGCAATATTAAAGATTGACATCAGATTTTAAGATGCACACCATATAGGAAGTAAATATTTTTCGTTTTGTTTCGTATATATTTATTGCACCTAAAAGACAAAACACAGAAAACACAGAGAAGTAATACAAAGGCAAGCTTATCTCTCTTGTTGTGTTAGTTGGGCTGAATAAACAAGCTAATGATTTGAATCACATGAATAAGCAGACGATATTTATTCCAATATCACAGCATACATCAAAATCTATTCACGAAACACAGGGGTAACAGAAGCTAAGTAGCGACAATCTTTAGGTAATTATTCAATTTTGCATGAAAGGCATTGTCTCAGTAATTCAAGGTTTCCTCAAAAAAGTTTTCCATCATCGTTAGAATGTCTTTCTTATGTAATACTTGAGAAAAATAACAAAACGTATTCACGACTTAATAATTTGCCTCACTGATAGGAGATACCCACACAAATAGGTATTGCTTGAGGAAAACACAAGGCTGTTTCCATCTCCCTACAAAATACATTTCCAATGTCTCCGCGAAAGCTTTCCACTGGAGAGAGGGGAAGCGAAGCGGAAAATAGGTTTATTGGCTTCAATATTATTTCATTTTGCATAAAGTTCAAGGTTTAGTTTTTCATGTTTCAATGCATCCTCTTTTGATACTCTTTACGTTTCTGAAGGTTTTATTTTACCGACAGTGGGGGCGGTTTGGAAGGAAAATTCCCTAAACTAAAATGAGTCATTTTAGTTGATATCATAGGATGACGTCATCAGGACGTCATTTTAGTTGATATCAAAGGATGACGTCATAATGACGTAATTTTAGTTGATATCAACAACTAAGATGACGTCATTATGACGTTTAGAGGGCTTAGTGGCTTTTTAGTTTAATGCGATTTCCTTCCAAATAGCCCCCAATATACCTAACTCTGCTTGTAACGGGAAACATGCATAATCCTTCTTTTATTCGACTGAAATCGAATGCTGATTCAAACAAAAAGTCGAACGAATTTCAACGAATACTATATCGAGTGATTTCGTATGGGAATCTGTCAATATAGGTCTCGATATCAGTATATCGAAGGCGTGAGAATCGACCCGCTCAACCGAGTACGATTCTTGCACATTCGATACACGGATATCGACAGCTGTATCGGGTAATTCCCATACAAAACAATTGAAATAACTGTAGAGATCCGGATATCGAATGCGCGAGAATCATGCCCCATGTTTGAAGTTATGTCACAATGTCGTAACGCATATCGTAGCACGTAACGCATATCGTAGCACGTAACGTGGCTGGCGTAGCGGACGCTTTGTAGTAGTAGGATCTCGTACCTTTTCGTTATCCAGTGCTCAATTGTTTCCACTTTTAGGCAGTTATTCAATACTCCATTTTGTGTAACAGGGGGCAAGCCCATCGCTACAGCTATGGATAAATGAAGGTTTCCTTACGATGTTTTCCACTAACTTTACAACGTATACTACAACAAATACTTTATTATGCTTTTATATTTATTTCTTTTCTCATTGGTAAATATTCATGACCAGGATTCTAAACTGCATCTAATGCGTGAGAAGCAAGCATGAAACCATCTAGACCACGGAGCTCCTCAGATAAATAAATATATGCAATGCACGGCGCACGCATTGTTGGTAAAATCAATTGAGTGTCACTACCTAGAACGTAAGTTAACGCATTTCACGAGTAAAGTAACAATGTGTAGTGCAACACTAAATATCTAAAAATACCCGTATTCAAAGCCAAGACCACAAAATCGATCATCACATGCATTATTAACTGTTGTCTTTGTTTTGAGATAATGTAATGTTTTGTGACTATAACTGCAATCTTGCTACACCCAATAGGGTAAAATTACTTTGATACTATTTTTTTATTTTATAATGACACTTATACGTTTTTTTGCCATACATGTAATTTATTGAATACTTGAATACTTATAAAAAACCCATCAAAAAAACTACTGAAAGTCTCATTCATGCTATACTGGCACCCTGTACTCAAACGTCCAACTTCTACAAAACACCACAATCTTTTGTTCTATTTTTTCATAGGTTTTGAACTTTACCTCGACGTGGGTAGGTTGAAAATCGCAGGCGGACTTTGGACGGGCGAGCTATCATTGGTATTAATTCGGATTATCCTATCGGACGCAGTAACGTTCGCACAGAGGGTTAGAGTGATCGATACAGCGAGTATTAGCTCGGCGCAGTGGCCTCTGTTGATGAAACCGGATTTTTAGAGTTCCGATCTTTAAAAGGAAACATAAGAACCCTTATATCTTCAGGATACGGATCACAACGTTGTCCGTATGTCTGTCTGTCTGTTCGTCTGTTCTTCCGTGTGTCTTTCAGACCTTTTTTCTCCGAGTTGAAATTGTTATCATGGTAGTGCGTGAAAGCTGGGAGAGAATCAAACTTCTAAGTGGACGGGCCACGCTGCAATTTAGCACGCTGCAGTAGCCGCACTGGCGATTTTTTTTCGCAACTTTCCTTATACAGTTCGTGGAATATAAATCGCGAAAAAAAATGCTGTGCGGACGGGCCCTAAGTCAAAGCGTAACGCAATGTTCAATGCTTGGTAGCTAAAATGACATAAAAGTCACGGATTTTAATTTCCGACTATCCTCATAAAGAAACGTTCTCGGAATCCTTTCAACACAGCCTCAATATCGAATACCACCAAATTTGATATTTTTATTCGATTTTTCCCAATACAACACTTGTCAAACGTCATGGCCATGAGCTGCGGCGGCCAAAAACTAATTTCCGACCATTGCCACATTGAGTGGCCGTAAGTGCTGCCCGGTGGCCAAAGTTCGCCAATAAGGCTGTTTACACAGTAGCAATTATTTGCTTCGCGAATGGAAATGGCTTTGTTCGATATAAAAAGGTATTTGACGACTGAAATCGTCAAAGAGACTATGGGAGTTGCTTTTGATAAAGGAAGGTTATTTTTCAGTTTTTTGAATGCTTTTGTAATGGTTATTAGTGCTATAGGACTAACTTCAGTAAGCAATGACTAATTGGCTATTTATCGGCCATGTCAACTCATAGATAGGGTAATTTTGAATAAATTATATAAATGAACGGATTTCTACTTTTAATGTCGATTCATGCGCCTTAATACAGTCATGCATTTAATGCTCAAGTCTTTTTCCCTGAAACAGAGGGTAGATGGAGACTGAAAACCTCCACTTGCATTCTAACGTACATCTCTTACTTCCTCATTCCTAAGCCTCTTCATACAAGCTCGTCGGTAACAAACAAGCACTTCTTGCCTGCAAAACAAATACGTTTCATTATTGTACATATAGAAAAGATACGGCCGCGAAATCAAGCAAATCCATAGAATAATGTACGAAGCAAAATACTGGTGTAAAGACATACAAATAATGTATCAAAGATGACTGCGAAATGTACCGTCGAAAGACACAATCCAAACAAATGGAAAAGCATTGAAAATGAAATCCTCGCTTCCCGGTTTGCATTCACTCTCCCCGCGCTATGCACACATAAAAGCCCAACAGCCGATCGCTCCCTATAAAAAGTCATATCACACACCCACAAAATAAAATTGAATACCCATTCACCGATGATAGATAAGCCAAAGCACATTTCACAACATCCTCCTTCAAAAAAAAAAACATAATAACTTTCACGCAACACAAGAATATGACTAAGAGATTTTCCCCATTTGCGCAGAATCTCTTGATACAGTAGTGGGAACACGGTGAATAACGATGTATTAGCATAAGAATGAGTATTCGCGTCATTTTTCTCCGTACAGTTTCGGTACGTGAGTCATCAGTCAACGTCTGCTTATGTCCAGGAGTTGAGAAGGGAGCACGTGACAGGGGAATGTAAGCTTGGGGTTAGATAGGGATGGATAATTTGTTCGAAAACATCTTAAGACGGCGCCCTAGGCAAAAATAGCCTTTAGCAAAACAGAAATCGCTCGGAATGATGAGTATTATTGCTGTATGTTTTTTTACTAGCTTGTTTATCACGAGTGTCAGCGTGACTTCGCTTTCCCATAAACGTAATTTTCAACCGACTTCAAAAAAAGGAGGTTCTCAATTCGACCCGTATGTTTTTTTTTTTTTTTTTTTTGTTTTTTTTCTATGTTTGTTACGCGATTGCTCCGCCAATTATGAACCGATTTGAACAAATCTTTTTTCGGCGTATAGGTAATACCTCAAGGGTGGTCCCATTGACACCAGGTCAGGATCTGATGATGGGATCCTGGAGAAATCGAGAGAACTCTTCAAATATTATAGGCAGACCTATAGTGATTTTTGTGTTTTTCATAATAACTCGTGCAAATGCACATGGTAAGCATAATATTGTGATGCGGAACTGCTGATGAAGACAACATATGGCCACCAGATCTGCTCAATACTAGGTACAAATACAATGCGTGGCTGACGGGCAGGCAACGCATAGCCTAAACCGGTGGACCTAGAGCCATGAAACTTTGTACAGGGGTTCCTTAGTCGCGTGGGGTAGCACTGATATAGCATTTGACAAAATTAATTCCCCAAGGGAGGGGGGGATAAGGGGTTACAGTTAGTATTAAACTCAATCTAATCAAATAGGGTTTGTGGAAGTCGGTTTTTTCTAAAGTTTACTTTTTGTTTCAATTATATTAATTTTGCTCGATAGAAAAGTTTCCTGAAGTTGCCAGAAAATCTGTCTATCTTATTGTTTTATTTTACAATTTCGCACCGCATCTGAATTTGTGTTCTTGTTATTTGTTTAATCATTATAAAAATAGCACAGTATGTTCCTCAGTTAGACTTGCTTAGCTTGGCTTTAACCTTTTTTATTTTTTTATTTAATTTCCTCTAAACATAAGTTAAGGATGAAATTTTAAGTTCTGATTGCGGCCCGCCCTTAAGACTGTCTAGTTTGAGGGGAAATAGCATCTTCTATTTCAAATCATCCCGTGTAATTACTGTTATTATATCACTTTTTACATAGTTAAATACTTGCCTTGATCTACCATTATAGCATATATAGCTTCGGCGATGAGTTAGCCGCCTGCCAAGCCTAATGGAGTATCGAAGAACTGGCTAAAAGTGATCACAAGTGTGCATTTGGCACCCCGAATAAGAAAAATCGTGACGCTATGCAATGTTGTTAGCTCTTCCAGCAATGGGCAAAGCATAAAAAAGTAGCCTGTAGCATAAACATAACCTAATACCCAAAATAAAAGTCGCGAAGATGTTCTAAATACCATCACCTCCACTTTTGGTATTTTTATTTCAGGATGAAACGTAGTAGGTATATTTCTGACTCCTTAACAACATTGTCACTCATACAAGTCTTATTAAGACGGAAGTGTCATGCATGTTGCGAACGCACGTATTTTATTAAATCAGAGGCTAATTTATATTTTTTTGACGCAGGCGAAATGAAATATTCATGTGATTGTGCGTCCTTATTTAGTGAACACATGGTAACATTGTGTATTCCTGCACGGCTTCAGAGCAATTCGTAATCGTAATCATTGGAAAACTTTAACATAGCGTCACGTTTTTCCCGTACGGGATGGCAGACGCACAAGTGTGCCCATTTTTAGCCAGTAATCTTCGTTGCAAAATGATTTATCGATGCAAATGTTATTGCTATTTTATAGTTTTTTTTCACATCATAATGATAAAAATGCTGACTATATTTTCCTTAATGACTTGATGCAGATATATAAGATTATGAGAATATAGAAAACGTTTCAGAGGATTGAAAAAACGGCCATAATTTAAAAATCCAAAACATAAACCCCAGGTCTTGGATTTTCACATGTTTGTGATGTCGCTGTTTCTGGTTCCCACGACACAAGGTATCCTAGTGTGGGGCCAGAAGCAATGTAGGCACATACATGTAAATGTAACTGTTTATAAAACATAAACGTTGCGCCACACCTTTCCCCATACGAGGTGGCAGAGGCATAATAGTGCCCACTTTGAGCCAGTTTTTCATTGAATGAAGGTTTCCTCGAATCCGTCAACTACAAAACCCGTCACCCAGGTAAATTTGTTGTTCAGGCGCTCAATTCTATCCGCTGGTAATCGCGCCGCAGAATGTTTCGCCGAAATTCCTAAACTTTATCCCAAAAGCCGAGATTCGAACTAGGGAGTCAATTCCGCTAACAAAATTGCGGCACGATGACAATAGAAAATTATTTATTGGGGTATGTGCCGACAATCCATTTTAACTAGCAGCGAAAAAGGGGTGTTATTTGTTTGAAGTTTGAAACGTCCTCCGTGTGTGTGTCCGTATGTGGCGCTGCATGTAATGCATCTCTTTTCAATAGGTAGATGATTTTACAAAAATAAATAAATAAAATGTAGCCCAATAATGTCCCCACCGAGTAGCATGGGGCCTTTACTCGGATGCGAGTAAGATTTAGACATGCTGCACCACACTGACACAGTGCAGGTTAATGGAGGAGTGTCGTGCTAGTGGCCAACCCGACAGTCAGAAGTTATCAAGCATAGGGCCTCTGTCTGACAGTCTGACACAGCTTTACGACTACTACCACCGAGTCATACGAAACACGGAAGCACCCAAAACAAATGCCACATACAAACGGGTCACCCATACAATATCCGTCTCGGGACTCGACCGATCGCGGACGGACGCTTGGACGTGAGGATTCTTAGTTACACAGTTCAATTATTTTAAAGCTAGAACTTTAACAACTTATTGGGAATAGCTGAATCAGGTTCTAGAGTCAATGAAAAGGCCCTCATTCTGGCTTTGATAAACTTTTCTTTGTCCAAACGATTTGTTCTCACAATGTCGGGCTATTGTTTGTATCCAAAGCAAAAGAGATCAATATTTATTTTGTTAACATGTACGGTGCATTATTTTGTTATCGTTACTGACAGCTTTATTCCAACCACTACTGCTGGGTAAGCTGAGCACCGTACCGCACCGTTATCAACCCTATGATAAACACTCGTAGACGTGAACAAAGCTTCAAATGCAGCAAACAGCATACAAAATTACTTACCTACAAAAACAATTTGTTACCAAAGACACGACAATAAATAGCGCCGCACTGTGCGACCATGATAAATTATTGTGCGACATGACGAAGGCAATAGTGGGTACTATATGGCACTATAATAGTGTGGTAATAAAAGGGAGCGTAATAGATATTAAATGGAGCGTAGAGCATCTACGTGTTTAACATTGTATATTATAATGATGGTATTTAGAATTCAATGGAAACGACAAAATGATGAGTCATAATTAGTTTATGGTGAATACGTTTTATTTTCAATATAAAATTACAAAATATAACGCCGAATTTGCTTGTGTTTGTTGTGGCAAGAAGTGCAGATCCCGAATCGGTCTGTTAGGTCACAAGAGAAAATGTGACTCCCAAAACACACAGTAGCTGTAATAAACATCTGAAAAGATGAAAAGGCCAATGATGAGGTAGATGGTCTAGAGGGTGTTCCGGTTGCTTCTCAGACAGAGAAGCAGGTTCGAAACCCGGTCCTGAGACCGGTACCAATGAGATAAGTAAATCAGCCGTTCCGTGTATCGGATGATATGATCAGCTGTAGTTAAAGCTTCCATCGCTACTTGGTAATAATAAGAGTTGTAATCTCCTCCATTATTCCCGCACTGAGCCAGCGTGAAAGAGTATGGCTCAATCTTATCTTGTATCCGTATTGTATGTAGCTCCTCAAAAACAATAAAAATCTGTAATTGATAAGTGTCATCATAAGAATGACACAAGGAATTCTGGTGTAGTTCAGAGTCAATGTTCATTAATGTACTTGTTAAAGTTTAATAGTTTTTTCATAGTCACAATCTAAATAAGTACTCAGTGCTAAGTTATTGATAACAAAAGCTATTTACTAAAGTACATAGGTACCTGTATTATTCAAAGGATCTATCTCAGATTTCGAAGATGGACTCGCCCTAATCTGATGAATCAGTTTAGTCCCTGATCTGATAATCCTGAGATTGATTTGAGTGCTATGTAGTTTAGGTACGTATGTACAACAAGCTCACAATATATGTGGGCTGTAGTTCTATTTTATCTATTGAGTCTATATTTTCACATAATATCCCGATTCCTTTCAGACTCAAATCACTATGATGACAGCCCGTGTGAAAACTATTGCGATCTCATTACTCAAACATCAATAGAGATTAACATTTCCTCAGTAGGTTATTTTATAATAATTACTCTAAGCAAAAATCTTTTTTGATAGTGATTCCAATAGACATGTAAGATCTCTCTCATCGGATATTTAAGAGCTCTACAGTGTTCTATTTTTTTAAGCGTAGGTATAAGGTATAATGTGAACATGCTGTACCTACGTAGGTACCTATGCTTTAAAATTTAGATTGTTCGTCTAGCTTGCTTAGAGCCAAAGAAACTTGGCATGAACTGAATAGGTTATGCTATAAGGTGGTAGGTATGCATACAGTGACCCGTAGCGATCACAGAATAATATTACATCAAATAACCTAAATTAAAACGTCATCACAGGTCACAAAATCATTTAGTGTGCAAAATTGTTATGTAGGCAGGCAGTGGAATGACACTTCATTATCGATGCTCTGGTCCACTACCCACTAACTAACTGGGATCACGTTAAACCGGGTCGCGAATAAATTGATGGAACGAAAGCTAATGCGTCGCGGTACGCGTTTTGACCACTGATCATTGAATTGTTAGACCACAATTAGCGGAAATTGTTTTATTATTGGACTATTTGTAGTCGACATCGGGTTAGCCTCGCGGGTGGAACAGTTTAGTTTGTGAGCCTTTGTGTCCGAACTCCGGTGGGTTTTGCATAGGTAATTGTGTTGATGAACTGCAACTGATATTCTTAATCAACTGCTGTGCTGTGCAGCCTGTATAAAATAAAATAAATGAATTTTGTATTGTTTGATTTAAGGAGCAGAATAAATAAGTATAGTATTTATTAGTTTATATATAGTATATAAATATATTTCATATTTATTTATATAAGTATGCACTAGTTTATGTAATCTATTGATTTGTTAGTAATATTTATATTTATTGTACACATGGGTCTACTCCTACTCAGCAATCCACCTGTATCATCCCTATTTGGTTTGCTGGAAGAGATCTCTTATTAGAGATAAGCTCGCCTTTGTACACGTGTTTTTTACTGTCCTATGTTACTTTTTGTGTGCAATAAAGAAATTATGAATAATAAAAATTATGAAATAATATCTAGATATTTCTCTAGATATTTATTTATTTATTTATTTATTTAAAGTAAATTCGTACAACATATATGTTTGATAAGTACCTACTTATTTTTGGTTTTACACTTTTGTAGAATATTAAAAAAAAAAACCGGATTATAATCGCTTGACACCAAAAGCTAATGGAATGTAGGTTAGAATGAAAATAAATAATAATTAGTTGGAGACCGAATTCCACCGAGAACTTTTTAATTAAAACGCCCCTGAAAACAACCTGAAATAACGGTAGCGCCGTTTTTACCATTTTTATTACGAAGGGCCATAATTACGAGGCGCTTAATGAGCCGTAAAAACAAATTACCCGAAAACAATTATAGTTAGACCAAATAATTGCTTCGCCATTTTCATTTTGCTCAGATTTTCTTCATGGGTTTTTATGATGTTAATCGCGCTCCAGATTTTGGAAATTGTTCTAATTGAGCGCATAAATCTGCTTGGATGTTGTGGCGTGTGCATTTTGCTCTCAATTTGGCATGGCTATTATCTATTTGTACTATTTATATAGTCTTTTGATGATTGAAAGCCTCGGTTGAAAGCAGCCAAATTCAGAAGTGCCAAGGCTGCATGACTTTAGGAAGGAAATGTAAACACTTGTTTTTGTAGACTCATACAATCAATAAAACTTTTTTTTTTCAATTATCAGAAGAAAAATGTTCTATTTTTGCTTAATTGACGCCCTGTTACACAATAATTCATTTGAGGGAATGACCGAAATCTTATAAATGCTTTTATTATGAGTGTTTACAAGTAACATTGTGCATGCAAACCTGTACCTCTACTACCTCATATGAGAGATGGCAATATTAATAAGAGCTTCCAAGAAAGTCTAAATCGGGGACAAGATGCTACGGACTGTGTCTTTCCCCTTACTTGACGGGGACACTGTCGTTCCAGATAATTAATTACAAAGAATTTCACCTGTTTGCCTGTCGTATATGTCGCAATAAATACCCCATCGAAATTCTTAATTTAGCTAATTTATCTAAATTAAGCCCGCTTGGGCCATTCTGGCTGTACAGCAAAGTCAATCAACTGTGATGACGGTGCACTTTCTATTCAGTCTACTTTAGGCTGTGAACGGAACCGCTGGGTTGGGTCAATCAAGTCGGGGCTTTGTGTTGGTAGGTATGGGTCAAAACTGAATGGCAATATGACAGGGTAATCTTTTCATTGACGTTAGACCATTTTTAGGGTTCCGTAAATTAAAAGGAAAGAGGTATCCTTGTCTCCTATCATTAAAAAGGTCAGGGGGGCAATTCTCGCGCTAGCTAGATGATGTGTCGAAATATCGATTTTGAGATACTGAAATCTCCATAAAAAACAAGAAAATGCTATTCTCACGACCAGCCTTACCACCAACCGAGAAATTTCGGCCGGTTTTCGATCGAAATAAATATAAATCGAGATTGTTTTTCACGGATTTACGCGGTATCAAAACCGATAACTCGACAAGGGAGATGATCTCGATAGCGCGAGAATCGGGGGCCAGGTCATTGTCAGTTTATCTGCTCATCCACAGTCCTTCTTTCTGTCCATCGCCTGTCCGTGGCCCTTGGAGCTGTAAAAATAAATTGATGTAATTCATGTCAGCTTTTATACTACAGTCCATTTCATTTATCATTGGACATATGCCTCTCACAATGCTATAACTGCATTCCATACAGGTTTGCAAATATGAAGAAGCAAAGTTCAAAATCTGTACAATGTTATATAAAATGGACTCTAGGTGCCTGGAAATTAACATTCGCAAATCTTTCGCAACTTCTTTATAGCGCTTCACTAAACAGTCATACAGATAATTTAAAAGACGTACAGCATGTACAGAAGCGAACTCGGCTGTTCCCAAACCAAATCGGCTGTTTATCCCGCAGACTATCTATAGATAGATAATAGCTTGTTCTTAAGCAGCATTGTGATCGTGTTGTCAATAGAATAATAACCATTGTTTTGTGCTCAAATAGCTGTGATACGTATTTTCGTACTCGCTGAACGCAGATTACTTTGCTCCCCAGGGCAAGGTCTTTGTGTGTCTATAAAGCGTCGTGGAATAGACATTTATAAACAAACACGTAAAATGCTCTCAGCTTTGAGTAAGTGACAGAATGAAGAGGTTTCTTGATATCTATAGATAAGCTCGCCTTTGTACATTGGGGGCTATTTGGAACAAAGATGCACTAAACTAAAAAGGCCAATAAGCCCTCTAAACGTCATAATGACGTCATCTTAGTTGTTGATAACAACTAAAATGACGTCATTATGACGTTTAGAGGCTTTAGTTGCCTTTTTAGTTAAGTGAAATTTCGTTCCAAATAGCCCTCATGTCTATCTATTATAAGTTTTCTGTAGGTATGTCATTCTTGTGTTAGTACTACAATAAAGAAATTACGAATTACGAAGAGAGGTTAAGAAAGGTCTCGATAGCGTTAATACATAGCGCTTAGCGGTAGCGCAATAACATAGATCTCTTATTAGAGATAATCTCGCCTTTGTACACTATTGTACAGATGTTTTGTTTACACAAATTATCTGTGTAACAAAGAAATATTGTAATTTTTCCTGTCCTGCCTAAGTTGGCTGGAAGAAATCTCTTTTTAGAGATAAGTAAGCATTTGCGCATTAACTGGTCTAAAAGTTTAAATTATAAACCGTGAAATAAAGAATTATATGCAAAAAATATGTATGAACTTAACCAGTTTTCTAATTTCACTGGCTAAACATGTGGGTACAATAAATTGTGTATCCGCCCCAGCCCGTTTGGGAAAAAGCGTGATGGTGTGTTTAAAAAACTTTCCCAAATCGTCATTAAAGGCTGTCATTCTCCCAGATTTGGTCAGCTGATTCTGAGCGTACTAAAGTGCGTAAGTATTAAGGTCAATCCACACATATCAGGGATCCTACCGATCTGAAAGAATATTTTTCACTGACACGGACCTGTGCCAGACCTGTGCCGGATCGGTGGAATCCCTGACATGTGTGAATCGACCTTTAAGTTTTTGGTGAGGGTTAATGATGGTCCTAATAAGGTGTAAAGCTATAATATATCTCCAGTAGTCAAAATTGATTTTCAATTATAACTATTAATAGGTACACAAACAAAAAGGTAAATTATCCGACCCTTAGTTGAAGCCCGTCCTAACCAAATAGTATCCGATGACCCAAATTATCAACGGAAGACAATATAGGTTGAATTCAATGGGACAATGGGTTAGTGTAGTCCGATATTGAAGCCGGATATATGTCGTTCGCACCTGATTAAAAATCATTCTAAATCAAGCTCATCTATTTAAAAAACAAAATGTTTTTCATGTTTTTGCATACAGGACATCCTAATGTTGGCCAGAAGCAATGTAGGTTCTGTCTGTATATAAATGTTGATGTATAAAACAATAATATAAAGACACCTCTCACACTTCGCCGAAGTCTTATTTAGATGGAAGCACTACTAGCTACTTCTTAGCGTTTCTGTATGTCTGTTTTGTGGAGTACAATAAAATTCGAAATTACGAAAATTACGAAGCACTCATCACAGACGCATTTCTCAAGTTATGCTTTCTGGACTGTAACAGCATGACTTTAAGTGTCAGTTTGATTTTGAGTTTTCGGTTGTGAATCGCAGCAGGCCGCTCTTGTGATCCGCATCTCAATTGCATTGACCTTCCGTCACTTCTCAAAAATTCGACTACTAATTTGTTCGGATTGCCTGGACCTCATCGATTTGTCATCCGAGATGTCGAAGGGATTAAATTAATTCAGAATTTATCGTCAGAAGGTTTGATCCGCCCTACAGAATCCTCCTTTTTGAAATAATTGAAAAATTTAGACAGCTATGGGAAACTACGATGAGTTGTACCATAGCTACTTTGTGAGATAGAATTACTAACCGTTCGGTTTAATTTAGTTTAATTTAGTATGTTATCTACCATGTTTTTTTGATCATAGAACTTGAGCACTATTCGTTTTTTTGTATATCTTGCACGACAGATGAGTGTAAGAACTAATGTTTCTTGGAGAAGTTTTATCTTTGTCATTGACTGCATCGATTAGTGCAAAAAAATTGCGTGTTTTTTTTTGCTTGTTCTTGCTGCTTTGTTGCTTGTTTTGTTGTAGTCTCTTTCTAGGCACGACAAGACAAGAAAGTCGATGGACGCGTCGAAAACACCTGGAAGAGCTTTTGGTCTATGAAGGAGCGCATGAAGGGACAACTTCCGTTGTCCCTGAAACGAAAGCTCATGGACATGTGCATTCTCCCCATCCTTACCTACGGAGCCCAGACTTGGTCTTTGACTGACGCGCAAAGGTTCGGACTCGGGGTTTGTCAGAGAAACATGGAGCGCAGCATTCTCGGTGTTCGGCTTTTAGACCGGATCCGGAATTCCGAGCTGCGCTCCCGGACAAAGATGTAGCTCAGAAGGCTGCCCAATTAAAGTGGGACTGGGCCGGTCACGTTGCTCGAATGCTGCCAAATCGTTGGGCTAAGAGAACCACAGACTGGCTCCCAGTAAATGCAAAGAGAAAGCGTGGCCGACCCAGGAAGAGAGTGATGAGTTGGGTCTATGGGATAAAGAGTGGAAGGAGACCGCTCAGGATCGAATGGAGTGGAAGAGGGGGAGAGAGGCCTTTGCGCAGCAGTGGGACATTACAGGCTCGTAATAATAATAATAATTTTACTTGTTCGATTTCCGGGTGATAGGTAAGTTTAAAAAATCTTTGAATGCAGTTTTGTTTATCAAAAAAAAGGATTTAAGGCACTTTTCCTCCGTTTGTTCCATCCTGTATAACACGGTACAACTGGGACTAGCTAGTGCGCTAACTCGTTTTCTGTTTTGTTTTTTGTTTGATGAAGCGGCTACAAGAAACTCGTGCTATATGGCAGTCATTTGCAGGAATCCTTTGAGATTGAACTATAAATTCTTCACAACCTCTTTTATATTTTTCCGATAAAATTAAAACACTAACGCCAGATATCTATAGCTATATTTTATAGAGTCACAGAAGACGCAGAAAATGAGGTTTTCTATGTAAATTTAATAATATCTACAGAACTCATATTGTTTACGTTTACCCGGTAGGTACCTAATTACTTATTATTATCAAATGCCCATCATTAAAAAGAGATTCTAACAGTATAGAGACATTTCCTGAATCCAGGAAAAATATATGTTATAAATACATTCCTTGGCTACGATTTAAAATTTTGTCCTTTCAACAACTAAACACGTTTCATTTGACGCTACCAGGTACCTTAACAAAATCAATTAATACTCACTAGAAAGCCAATTTTTCTAGCCATTGAATCAGGAAAGCGTTGATGACGCGGTACAAAGCGATGCAGACGGACAAAGAGTTTCTCTGTTGCGCCGCGTCTGCAGCAGTCAACGTTTGTCGATAGATGGAATGGAAATTCTTTAAACTACATAAACATAGGCGAATCATTACAATGAAGTCGTCTGTTGCGTTCATTTCAGGCTCTGCCTTCCAAGCGAGAGGTCTCTGTTTTGAATTCCGGCTGAGGCGGCAATGAGCTACTCCCGTCACGCATAATAGATAAGTTGAATGAAAATGAAAATTATTCACCATACAAAAAACCATACAAAAAAATAATATCTAGACGTGGACGCAACGTACTTTTGAAAATAAAGATCTTGTTTTGATTAGAATCAAAGTCATGTACGACGCCATGTCATTGACCTAGTCCTAGCCCTGATCTTCACCCGTTTGTCCCAAATTGTCTAAATGTATCCAATTCCCTCGAATATGAGATGGCAGATAACTAAATACAGATTATGCAATTGGTTTTGAAATCAAACTAAATCTACGACTAAAATACTGACTTTTAGAAAAGTCATTCAAGTGGTTTTTGGTAGTTTAGTATATTTTTTTTGGAGATTTGTACTTCAGTTAAGTAAGGTTAGTTTTATTTTCGCTTGTCTACTTCCTAGCCCTACTCTGAGTTGACTGTTGTGCATCCGGAGTAGACACTGCGCTTCGTAGTCAATGTTATTTTACCTACCACTCCACGTTTTCACTGCAACTTGCTCCAACATTACACCTGACTGATTTTCTTTGTGGTTGAAATGGATTTAATTCTGGGCCCTGAAATTTTCATTAATCTTATCGCCGAGGGATTTCGGTTCGTATTCGAGGTATTTGAGGTACTCTCAAAACAAATTTAAAGTTTATTGTAATTTGGGTGTTGCGGGCTTGGTTTGTTTATCTTCGTATTCAATACGGTCTTTTCACTGAAGTAAATTGGAATGCCTTTTTGTATGGCCTTTTAAAAGTTTGTTAAAGATTTTAAAATTTGTCCTTACTGACTTCTGATCAATATGAATCACCTGTTCAGCAACAATATAATTATTTTAGCATCAGTCTGTCAGTCTATGTGCTTGCCTAGGCACATGGGTCTCATAGAGACCCTTTTTAGAAAAAAACATTTATAATGATTACTATTATTTGTTTCATTTGTTAACTTCCTCTTTGTTAACATTGTGACTATTATGCCATATCAATAAAACTACGCCGTTGAAGTATAAACTCGCAAGAACAAATCCCAAACAAAAACTCTCAACCGATCAAAAATCCAAGTAATCATCAGAATACATACATACATACATGTTATTCACAACACAAGGCCATGATACATGATGGAGTCAATTAGCGGCAGACATTGACTAATGTTCTTGCGCATAATTTCGTGCACAAAAAGAACATTGGCCCAGATTTCCTTCCCTCTCTGAGTGGGAGGGAAAAACCATGTGAGTGATATTGCGAGTCTGAGGAGGTTAAGTGAATGTTTTCTTACGGAGCCGGGGAATTAATACAATTTGTGAATATCATTTCCTTAAGAATATTTTTTTGAGAATCTTGGTGATGCCTATTAAGTTAGATCCTTCTGCTTTTTGTGCCAACGTATACTTCTACTCTTAGTGCGAACTATTTTAATGTTATTTAACAAGTAGTGATGAAGAGATAAACTAGATATTAAAAACCCCAGGTTTTGGATGTTTACATGTTTGTGATGTCGGATGTGATGCCACGGACAAACACACACACGCGCGCAGACAGACGATTTAAACTCACAACACCCCTATTATTCAGTCATAGGTAACAAAGCTTCACTCCATATCAGTAACGCCCATTCACATTGAATATTCCATTTTGCGTGACAATGGGCTAGCCCATCTCCGTAAATATAACTAAGCTTATATAGTTACCATCTTCATTAAAAAAAACATCAATAAAATACTCTTTTTACACCCTGTAGGCGCCTGTAATTAATTACTTTACACGAGCGACACAATCCTATTAAGATAATTTTTAGGTCACCCCGTTAACATTCTGTCCCGGCGTCCCTTAAATTGCCTGTGACGTCGATCTACGCCATTTTCTGCTATAGCTGCCGTGATGAAGGGTTAAAATGTGTAGCGTCCTTAGATTTCATTAATAAATATAGGAACACCAGTGAAACCACGCTTCAACAAACTGGCGTATCCACGTGTCATGCGTTAGATTCACGTAACATTACATGTGATGGCCAGGTTTAGAGTCAGCTTCATAAATTCATCATTGACCCACTGCTGGACACAAGCACGGTCCGCAACTGGATCCAGTGACATCCCGTCGACTTGATGTCAATCCTAGACGAATAGAGTATAAAAATAAATGCATGTGTTATATGATAATTTTATTGTTAGTAAGATAAAATAAGGTGCTCCGTGGTCTAGTGGGTTTCACCTTGCTTCTCACGCAGGAGAAGCAGGTTCGAATCCCCGGTGCTGACCATGTACCAATGAGATGATTAATTTGTCTTAAGTACATTATCGGACACTCCGTGTTTCGGATGGCACGTTAAGCTGTAGGTCTCGGCTACTATCACTACTTCGTAGTATGTAATAGTCGTAAAACCCTTCCACCAACCCGCACTGAGCCAGCGTGGTGGAGTATGGCTCAATCTTACGCGGATCCGGGTAAAGGCCTGTGCCCCTCAGTGGGGACATTAATGGGCTACATTTACTTTACTTCTAACATAAAATAAGAGGGTCTATAAATTCCTAATATGGACAAATATTTAACGTATTATTAACAACAACCACCAACATACCTTTATAAAATTGATGTCATATTTATGTCATTTCCTGGTTATATTTTATACCTGAATATCAACAACAGGAAGCATTCCGGCCCTTGACCGCCTTTCAGCCTTTAATTGCGCGCCCAAACTTTATTTCCAGGGTAATAAAGCACGGTTTTGCATTTCAAATCAGCTGTTTACCATTAGCGAGTGAAGTTGGTTTCGTTACACGATCAACGAGTGGAAATGGGTACAACAGCCGATTCTGGCTAAGCTACTCGCTTTGTAAACAGTTCTTATTTGCCGCGACGTAGAGACTGAATTCGACTGAAATGGTTTATCTTACTTTGGGAGAGATTTGTACAATATTCCCGTGTGACTCTGGTTTTGTAAACAACGGACATGGAAATTTGTTGCGTGGTCACCAATGGTGTTACATGAACATGAACAGAAAGGGTTTAAAAACTCATAGTTTAGTATTGTTTTGCCACAGTGACTGACGTATCAGCGATGTTGTAGGGTGAGCTCAATTTACTACGTATTTTGAACGTGTAGTTATTAATTTATGTTTATAAATAGTGTCAAAAATCTAGTATAAGTCGCTCTTAGTATTAGGCTTAGATTAATCTGGGTCATGCATGGTGTAAATGAAATTGTAAGTCTTCGTTTACAATAAATTTTTTTGCTATTTAAGACCAAAGCTTCTTTGCACATAATTATTCTAGTTTCAATTCTTTTATTTTTCTAAAGTGTATTTTGATGAATTGAAAACTTTCGATAAGGTGGTTTGGTATAACCTTAGTAAGTTATAATTACCTTGTCCAGAACGATAAGCGACTGCAACAATTAATCACTCATACACCTATTTCACCTGCACGCGACTGGGTATTACTTCACAAAACAATTCTATCGCTGAAAAGAAAAACTGCAAAATAAAACCCTGTAAAATTAAAGTGCCGTAATTTTGCCTCGTCACCCATTACAGTGTTTGAAGCATCGCGTGCCTACAATCTTTGGCTGATCTGGCGTTGAATGCGTGATTTATAACAATTATAACAAAATTATGTCCATGATAACAACTCACGATAAATTAGTACGGGATACTTTATAAAAACACCAGCAGGGATTACGGCTTGACATTTTTATCCGTAATCCTTTTGAGCGATAAACTCGCTTTTGTGCATGTTCTTCCTGCCTTTACTAATGTTTTCCGTATTTTGAACGTTTAACGAAGAATGATAATTTTAAATAACCAATAAAATTGATCTTGATTCAGAGCGGTGATGACAGTGATGAGAGGAAAATCTCTTACTTGGTGTGAGAAAAGGAATGAGTATGCCTTATGTTATTTATGAAGTAAGCAATGACGTTCGTTCATAAATAAAAAAACATAAAAAATAACCATATTCGGATATAAAACGATTTGAGTAAGATTGAGCAATACTCAGCTTAGTTCAGCACCGGATAATTTATACTTTATACTTTTATTGCACAGAAAAAACATGTAAAAAGATGAGCTTATCTCTAAACAGAGATCTCTTCCAGCAAACCTAGGTAGGACAGGATAGATTATTAGTATTATAGAGGAATTTATTAATTTATTAGATTCAATCCTGGAACAAGCATCGAAGCCAGTTTTTCTACATGATACTTGGTTTGAATTAGAAGTGTAAATACCTTCGCAACTATTCTCAACAGGAGCATACTTCACTCCCATTTATTGTATAAGACAACTTTGTCAAAATAACTCGGCAAAGCAGCTTAGTTCTCGCTTTGTGCTCAGCTAACTCAGGCACAGGAACTTTACGCTTGAGGTTTGCACTGTGGACCGTTTATAAACAGAGGTACCTACTTTCATGTTGTTGCAAACTGACTGAACTGTTGAGGTGTTGAAGTGCTTAAGTTTGACTTATCTCTGTTCTTTGCCGGTGCTTCTTTAGGCAACCAAGGAAGGGTGTTTGAGTTAGCACCATCATCAACGTTAGAAAAACCACCTCAATTTATTTATTTATTCGCACGGCGGCGTGCCAGCGGGCGTCCCATCATACGTATATCATTATAGCTAAACTATACCATAGACCATAGCTAAATGATGAGATAGGTGGGAGGCCCGCTGAACACCGACCCATCCTCGACTGTGACTATTTCACCTAATTTCTCAGGCATCGAGGTAATAAAAGTTAGTTACTCATCTTCTATTTGTAGTTATGTGCTTCTCGACTTGATCCTGGGGCCCGATGCTGCTCTGAGAAACGCACTTATATTGGATCGCTACCGCTTCTAAAACACCCAAAATGGCGTCATTTGGTATGCTCCTAAAGAATCGCAAATAGATCGTAAATAGATTGCAAGCAATATGTATGTACGCTTGCTTGCAATCTATTTACGATCTATTTGCGATTCTTTAGGAGCATACCAAATGACGCCATTTTGGGTGTTTTAGAAGCGGTAGCGATCCAATATAAGTGCGTTTCTCAGAGCAGCATCGGGCCCCTGGGTTAATGTGGGTCCATCGCATCCATTGTGATATCCTTGCTTTTAGATCTGTTGACTGATTTTTGCCTCTTCTTATTTATCAATTAACGCAATCGACAGCGTTACGAAACTTTGCCAACACCACCGGTGATAAAAGAACTGCCTAGAAAAAAATATAACATGCGATATTTCAGAGTTTTACCTATGCTTCTACCTACTATCAAATTCAGGACATATAGCAAGCTAGCAGATAATTAATAGACAAGCAGCTAATTGAACTATCCTGACTCCAGGTATATGTATAATAAAAGAATACATAGATATGTACCTACGTGAGAATTTGCACCAGTTATATCAGAACCTAGCAAGAATCTCGAAGCAATCTTCATTAGTTGAAAACTTCGCCCATAGTTTTCTATCTCATCTAGAGAGGTTAAATCTCGGAGTTGCAAACTTACTACTAAAGCATTTTACTTATGCTTATAGATATGCATGAGGCCAGGCGTGATTACGGCAAATAAATGTTGCAGTTGAGCGCAATCAAACCGGCAAAAAAATCTCCCGAAATTACACTTTGATGTTCTATTCATAATAGCATCAAGCTTTTTTCATAGGGAGTGGCGGAAAACAACTGTGTTCATATTTAGTTTATCCGGTAGTTCAATACTCCATTTTTTCATGCAACAAGGGCCTAGCCTAATGCCGCTGTTATATCGCCATCGTTGTCATCCAGAATACAGAATAGATAGTCGAGCATGAGATATTTATTATTTATTCATATTCACAAGTAACAGTAACTAACGAAGAGTGCCAAACACTATTGACGGTCAGGTGGTTAGTTATGTTGACACGGTTTGGTAACTATACATGATTCACACGATATGATTCACAGTCACACAAATTTTTCTATAAAGTATCTAATAAAAAATCAATATTTGGTAGTACATACCAGCATGTACATTATTTGTGTGCATAAAGAAATATTGAATGATGAAGTAAACGATTTCGAACAGCAATTGCAACTCGAACCAACTCCTAACTCGATAAGTCATCTAACCCGATAGACCGTGCTTTCGAATCTGCACTAAATGTGCATAAATTAGTCGACACAAACTCCAAAGACGATAGCTCGCTTTGTCTAACAACTGCTCTCACTAATTGCACGGATTGGTCTCAGAGGAAATGTATCAAGTTACTGGATCGGAGTTGCTCCAGAGAGATGATTATCAAGTATTAAGATCGTTCATGACTCCATGTAGGTTCAAAGAAGTATCAAGACCGTTCATGATGGTTCGAGATGCAAACTGGGCATTTTCAGAGAAAGCTAGAAGCGCCAATTTTGGTTGTCGTCGTCATCGTCAGGTTAAAAAGAAAGGATGAGGAGAACTAAAAATATTCAGATACAGAGAATGGGACCACAAAAAATATTATTATTTCACACTAGCTGCTATTAAAGCAATGGCAAGTACAGCTTTCCAACTATTTTTGGGCACACGGTGATAGTTGGAACTAACGCTTGATGACCCATGAGCATGAGGAATGAAAGGTATGTGTCATGGACGTATCACTCAGCACCTCCATGGTCTGTGTTTTTCACATGTCCGCAGTATTATGTTGCGTGGAGCTGGCGCCCCTCTGTAAACGTCACTCATCAGCCAAAATATTATTGGAAGGCTGTATGACCGCCTTAATCCTCGCTTGGTGGCGCTAGTGCAGGTATTGAGTATTTTTAATTGTGTTTCACGGCCCTGTAGGGTTACCCTTGGTATGCAAGGCAATATTTCAAGCTTGCCTTTCCGCCATTTGAACAGAGCACATTCTACTCTGAGAAGAATGATAACTTAATTTAAAAAAAAAGATTTACTTGCGCTACCTAGTGGTGCGCTACCTTAGCGTTTTTTGTATGAAGTTGTCATAGGTAACTTTATTCTGTTCAAATGACGGAAAGGCAAGAATGAAATATTGCCTTGCATACCAAGGGCAAACCTACTGGAAACAAGTATTTTTAGGCATAGTTGGAGACATAGTGTTAGTAAGCAAAGAGTTTCGTATATCTGAAGTTAGAAGACACATTAATTTTTCAGCCAAGAAACCTTTCACACAATATAATTTAAGAAAGTAATATAATTTGATAACTTTGACACATAAACTCCTAAATGTACCAACGCCATCTGCCTCAAGCTTTTGAGATTACGCCTTTGTAAGAAGGATGAATCAGAGCACGTCAAGATATACAGAATCAACCACTGCTTCGTCTAGATACTAGAAACATTTGCACGTGTATTCCAATTCGCCAACCGTTTGCATATACATTAAACAGAGGTTGTCACAAACATAAAGCCCTATACCTCGCGTCCGCTCCCATTTCGAGTACCACAAAGCAAACTATCGACGCAGCCAGCGGCGGCCTCGCATCAAATATTTCAGCTGGCAACCCCGAGCAATAATAATGACCTAATGAATATGCGGAGGCAGAATCGCCGCCGCGCTTTCCCGGCGTTTTCGGAACTCGCTCACTATTCGGTTGCAGCGTTTTGGGGAGAAGGGAACGAATCTGGGCAAGTCGGACGGATTCGAAAATAATGGGTTTGGTAACAGAAAGCGATAATTAGATGTGGATTCTGTATAACAGCTTATTCTTTTAAGTGCCGTTCTCTAATTCCTCAGATAGCGTTTATCTATCTGTTTATCTGGGGCTTTTGACATTTCACACACGCACAAAAAGTGACAAAAAAAGTTATCTGACTGTTTATCCGTCATTTGAGAGACCCGGGCTAAAACGAATAAGTCGAAGAACGACCAAATCCTTGTATGGTGGGACCTATTAGCTTTAAATGAAATTATAAGATTCCAGTTTTGAGATCTCAAAACGCAGATATAGCGTGCGTGGGAGTTAAAATTCAACCGTGGAGTTACATACTTAACATTTAACAATTTATCCGAAATCTACCTAAAAAATGTGCCTAAACCGCTGCCGCGTTCGAAGCACCCAGTGCGTCACCCCATTAACCTAGCCCTCGAGCCCAGGATTTACTCATTATACTTTCATGAGGCATAAAATGTCGTACATTTTAAAAACTTTAAGCGCCGCAAACATAAATTGTTTGGGCACGCTTGACGAGCATTCGTAATTAAATACACACATTTGCATTGTATTGTGAAGAAGGCCCTCTTGCGCTACGCAAATAAATTTCAAAGTGTAATTCTATTTGCATCTGCCTTCTTTGTTGTTCATACAACACTGTTACTCCGCCGTAACGCGCTGGTTTTTGTTTGAATATAAAATACCTGACGATAGACTCGGAGTGTGAAGCGAGATTTACTTGAGAAATACAGCTACAGTGCTACATGGATGTTTTGGCACGTGGCCAAGGGTCGGAACTAACGCAATCAATCCAATCAATCAATCGATCAACGTTGCAGTGGCGCCCCCCTGTCAGTGTCATCTAAGTGCCAAAGCATCCATGTAGCACTGTATACTAACCAACAAACATTTGGTGCGCGATTGACAGGTGGAGTGGAACTAAATCTTGATGACCAATGAGCGATGAAAGATCGGTGTTGATGACAGGTTCGTTGCATTAAGTTGCGTAGATCTAGCGCCCTTAACTGGAATCGTTGATGTGGGTGCATACGCCGCCATTTTAAAGAGGAGATGGGCCGGCCACGTCAGTCGTATGCACCCAGACAGATGGGCGAAAATCGCCACTGAATGGGTGCCACTTAATTCATAATTCATAATTCTTTATTGCACGGAAAACAATGTGATACATAGTCTTACAACAAAGGTAAATAGGCAAAGGCGAGCTTACTAAATTGTAATTGCTACATAAACCTAAATATGATGATGATGACACATGATGGCTACCGGCGTATGGGCAGGCCTAAACGGAGATGGCGGGGACGACCTCGACAAGTTCCTGCCGCGGTGGCCGGAGGTGGCTCAGTCCAGGGACATGTGGATTCGAGAGGGGGAGGCCTTTTCCCAGCAGAGGCACACAATTATGGCTACGTAAAAAAAGGTCACCGAGTGGCACAGGTATCAGAGTAAGTAAATGTTAAGCTGCCCTATTAGAATCCTTTGACACTGCTTTACTACTACAAAGACATTCAAAACACGGAAGCAATTGAAACAAATGCCACAAAGAAATGAACACCCATCCAAAATGCGTCCTTGCTAGATGTTGCTACCCGCGCGATTGCTTTCGATACCGCATTACCACGGACGCTTCTTATCCTTAAACTTTTACTCAGTGTATTCACCAGAGGGAAATCTTCTCATCATCTGTCTATCTTGAGTACATCTTAAGTCAGTCTCTAATATAATAGCGAACAGAATTACTTTTCGAACTTCAACGTCATTTACGAACTTGATTTGAGTTCGGTGCAGTCCAGTTAGATTGAGCAAGTTTGTTGTAATTGGAAATCAAATCTGCTTGTTAGATAACTTTGAATTAGATTGGAAGACCGTGATGTACAAGAAATTATACTTACTAATGTACAGAGTCAATCTTGTTACTTGTAAACAGAGAGACTCGTTATTTTGTTATTGAACTCACTATGTATGCATAGCTTATGGTGAAATAAAACATTAACAAAGGCGAGCTTATCTCTAATTAAACGATAAACTCACAACGAAATCCCAGTGTGCAATAAGAGGTAGTTCATTACTTAAATATAGACATGTGAAAGTTTTGATTATATGTGACCGTTTATTTTGAATGCAGATATAATTTTAACATTGGTGTAATAAATTGTGCCTCGTACCATTGGTGTTATAAGGTGATTTATAAATTCAGATGTGTGTGTATCTTATAACGAGTACACAAAATCAAAAATGATACAGAATTTTTCATTACAGTTTTTTCCTGGAAGTTGAGTTTTTAATAACGTCTCCCAGACTATTATGTATACCTGTATCGCGTTGGCTGTACAACATGTAAAATACTTTTAATAAAGTGCTCTAGCTAGAGTATGTGTACTAAGCGAGGCAGGCAGGTCACTGGGTCGTGTTGAGACTGTTTTGTTCTATCTTTATTGTTCCGTGTTTTATTCGGGTTTTTTGTATACATTGTACATAATTATAAACCTTAGTGAGGCCACACTGTTACTGTCTTATCTATAAAACTAACCAGACATAAATTAAAGTGTACTTTTCCCTTTCTCACAAACACTTTCAAAGTGACAGAAGAGAGACAAACTAATTTTAACCCAAATTTATTATTCTGTTTTTAGGGTTCCGATCCTTAAAAAAATTCTAACCGTTATAACCGTAAATCCGATTATATTAATTATTTTTCATGAAAAACCGCTCCGACACCGCGCGCGAGTGCAAAAAAGGCAGAGTGAAGTTTGCAACAAAATGAATGAATTGCGCGGCGGATTGTACGAAGTTCAAGCCGCTGAACGAAACAGGCCCATCGCGGGGACACTATTCTTTGCTAACAATAAATCATCTAAAGTTGGATCGTTTGAAGCCCGTAAACCACCACCGGCCCAAGTGTGCATCGTATCCTCCCTTATCCTCCAAAATAAAATTATTAATATTTATTAATACTAGCCTACTTTGTCCCACTTTTGGGCAAAGGTCTCTCTCCACCTCTTCTACTCTATCCGATCCTGAGCAGTCTCCCTCCAGTCTTTATCCCATATAGACCCAACTCATCACTCCATCTCTTCATGGTAAGGCAACGCTTTCTGGCATCATCTTTTGGGGTAACGCAGTAGACAAAGGTTTTGTTTTAATTGCACAAAAAAGATGTGTCAGGGCCATATGTGGTATTGGTCGGAGGGATAGCGCTAAGCAACAATTTAAGAGGCTCAATATACTAACAGTCCCATCCTTATATATACTTGAGGTAGCAATGTTTGTAAAGTCAAACACACATCTGTTCACTAAATATCAAAGCAAACGACATCCCAACAAAATTTGTATGCCGCAACACCAAACAGCTTTATTTAAAATTAGTATTTTTGGCATGGCACCCAAAATCTTTAATAAGTTACCGGATAGAATTCGTAATATAGACAATACATTTCAATTTAAAAGAGAACTGCGAAAGCTACTGATTGATAAAATATACTACTCCATATCTGAATACTTATTGGATAAAAACTTGTGACTTAAGGTGCTTAAGTTGATTCTGGGCACGCCATTTAATCAATGACGTTAAACATTCATTATCTGACTTTGAAAACTTTTACATAAATGTGTAAAATATTTGTATGCCTCATGGCTAAACATAGAGAGACATAATATTAATAATACCACCTAAATGTATACCAACATACCTATGTTCCACAAATAAATGATTTGATTTGATTTAATTTGATTTGAATTCTCATTGCATTTTCTGGGACACAGTCTGTGGCTCTCTTATCCCAGCTATTCGGCAGCATTCAAGCAACATTACCGGTCCAAGAGCTACATCTATTGTCTTTGTCCGGGAGCGTAGCTCTGTATTCCGGATCCGGTCTAAAAGCCAAGCACCGAAAACTAAATAAAAAACTTACATAAAATTAGCGCATATTGTATATTAATAAAGTTGTGACGACCTTAGAGTTGGCTCAGACTATAACTCGCCCGTAACCTTCAGCACATCTGCAATTTATTACACAATTACGCGAGAGAAGCTGAATCAATTAACATCGCGATTCGATAATTGACATTAGTAATTCTAGTACCTAATAATTTTGCGACTTAATTTAATTGTCACCAAGACGTTAATAACCATGATGGTGTTTAACTTATTATCAACTGATCAATTACAACAAACGCATTATGTGTTGGGATCGAGTGTGAGATCTTTATTGGATTTTGACAATTTTGACAGAAATTTTGTTGCTACCTATGGAAAATTTTATTTATTTAGTAAATTAATGATTACCAGAAATCTAATCATCGCCAGTAAGTACAAGTAGTAATTTAAGTACAGTAGGTACATATATTTGCCTTTCCGTGACTTACGGGCATTGCTATGAGATATAAATTCTGGATATTAGGACCGTATGTTTGTTTATGCCGTGTTCTTAGATTTTCAGAAGACAGATCTAGAAGGCTTGTTTTCATGCTTATAGACAACATTCACAACCGTAGCGGGAACAAATAAGACATTAAATCAGGACTTTTACTCTTTTGTTTCAATACTTAAATGAATCACGCCTCAAAGTTGAAAGGGGGAAACTGTATCGCCAATATACCAAACGTAGACCATCCAAACAAACCAGCAATTACGTAAGGTCGGAATAGATTCCCGCCATAAGTCACAAGTTGCAATAAGATCGCGGGATGTCGTCCGTACCATTCCGTACGTTTCATTTCTCCCCAGTGCATTGTGCCTTCTACTGAACTAACGTTTTCCCTTCAACGGACTGGGAGTGAAATATTATCGGTTTTGATTTGAAAGGCTTTTTTTTGTTTTATTCGATCCAGCTAAGTAATCATATAATAGATTTGTCATAAAAATCGTTTCGTGAGAAGAAACTCTGTTGGGGTTTCAAGAGATGCAAGTTCGACTAAGACAAATGAAATGAATATTTAAAAAAAAAGTTACAATATTTCGTGAAGAAACCATCATTACTCCTCCGTAGCTGTGGCGATGGGCTAGCCTACTGTCACGTAAAATGGAGTATTGAATAACTGGGTGATATCAAAAAGTATTTATTTACCAAAAAAAAACAGAAAGTATTTATTTACCAAGTTTAGTATTATGCTTATGACCCACACACTAGGTATAACCTGTATCGTGGAGGTCTATATAGAATTGTCAGTGTTGTGTTGCCAAGAGTTTGGGATAGCAACAGCAATACAAAAGTAAAAATGTTTTTTAGTTATCTTTGTATTCGATTTCAACTACACCTATTAAACGAGCAACTTGATACATCCTACATTACAGTTGTTGCATCTTACAACGTTACTGCAATGCATGCGAAACGTGACGTTCGAAGCCCAAGCCTGTCTGAGACAAAGTTCTTCGGATGGATAACTTAAGTTTACTACTTAGGCTGGATTTTACCAACAAAAAGTTACGCGAAAATAACTATCCCGGGGTTAATTTGTATGACAATGACAGTTCAAAATGAGTTCATTCTATGAAAAAGTAGAAGATACTCTCGAGTAAAAAGTTACTTAACATTCTTAAATCAGTTTTAGCAAAACAAGTTGTATTTATATCAGGGACAGTCCATCTCTCTTTATTTTTAAGAATCGGTTAAAGGAGCATTATCTCTCTCTCTCATAAATATAGAAGGTATTTAAATATGTATTAGTTTATTTATGCTAGGTTTATATATATAAATTTATATAATATTCATGTACTTCTTTATGTAGTATATTCAGTAGATTAGTAATATGATTTATTTATTTTTATTTTTCACTTATTTGAGCACATAGGCCTACCTGTTCTGTATTTTAATATTCTCTGTCCATCCTGGGTTTGCTGGAAGAGATCTCTTTTTAGAGATGAGCTTGACTTTGTACATTCCTTCTCTGTATCTTTTTGTGTTTTGTCTTTTATGTGCAATAAATATATACAATACAATTGTATTTATCCAATGGTTCATATTTTAAATATTTACTAGCTTTTCAACACCCAGATCTTTTGTTCTGTTTTTTTAAAGGTTTTGAATTTTATCTCGATGCGGGTAGGTTGAAAATCGCGGGCCGTGGACTTTGGACGGATAGTTAGTTATGCATTGCATAAACCTCTTAATACATGCTCGTCGGTTACGGATATTTCTTGTTAGTACCTAGCTCCTTTGCAAAAAAACATACAATTTACACAGCACCCTCGGTGCATGAGTCCGGCTCTTGAAAATTTTTATTGAAAAGGACTGACTCTGCCTCGCAAATTGAAGTAATGAAAATCTGGACAAAATTGGACACAATCGTGCCTCTGCCACCTCGTATGGAAAAAGGCGTGACAATGTTAGGATAGAAGTCCACATCCAAATCCAAATCATTTATTGCACAACATTGTGAAGAGATTGAAGTAAATCCTAAATGCTTTCTCAGAGAGGTGGGATAGCTCATTCACCCTCCACTGGATAAAAATGTTAATTGATAATTTATTTTGACATTTGATAATTTGAAATTAACTATTTTATTTTATTTTACTTTTTTTTTAGTGTCTGGGGGTCGGATCTAGTTTCCAAATAAGGCTATTTTTGTTTTGTATGTTGTGGTTTTATAAGTTACTGTTTACTGTACTGTTATGTATTATGGACCTTGAAGTCGGAAATAAAGAAATTGAATTGAATTAAAAAAACAGCATTGGTATAACTTACATCTAAAAAGGAAACAAATCGCCCAAGTGACTAGCGATCACATGCCGCGGCTCGCAATTGATTTTTCGCAATAACTCACTGCACTCCGCGCGAGTGTGTTACGCTTTATTTATTTATTTAGCGTTTGGTCGCTGTCGTCAACGTCACAACTCATAAAGGTGGCAGTTTGAGCAGCCATTTGATAGCCTCTTCGTCAGCGGAGTGGACTTTTTGCAGTCCTCCCTCGATCGACCATAGAGTTACGCTTTGACCTTTGACATGAGGCGATGCAAGTTTGACTTATTGCATGTCAAACAATGGCATAAGGAACGCTTACACGGACAACTAAAGTCGCGCAATTTCTGGCAACTTAACGTCACGCCACAGGTGGCTACATCAACAGTACGGTATTGACAACATTAGCAGTCTTTACATCTACGATCTATCACGCAGGATTGCGCGCGGAAATGCTTGCCCGCGCAATCGTTCACTCAATCGTGCGTGATTGTTTTTTCGTTACTTTTGTGCAAAAGGGGCGTCTGCACGATAATTGTAAGGGTTGCTCAACCTTAACACGCGCGTTTGCGCGTTTTATCTTGACAGCACGGGTAATAATCTGCATGTAGTTACAGTACGTTAGTGGTGGCACCACTTGATCTAGAGAGAGCGAGGCGCCACCATCTACTCTAACTGAACAGCAAAGAGTTACATGACCTAAAATACACTAAAAAAACTGACAGCTGATATTAAGTCCGCCATGTTACACACAAAAGAACGCGGGAAACAAATAAACTGCACGCGACAGGATTGCGCGCGCGACTGAGATGCCGCCCGTACGCTATTTCCTGTTTCACGAATTTGCACTTTCTGGGCAAATATTGCTCGAAAAATTGTCCGTTTAAGCATTAATTGCATTAACCTTATGAACACTACACTACACTAGCTTTTACTTTTCTCGGAATAATTTTGAACTCTATACAAAAAAAAACGATTACAATTATGAATTCTGCGTGAAGGATTTACTTAAATGCGTTTCTTCGGCGCCAAAAGTAAAGAAAAAGTTATCGTGTGCGTGATTTACTGCGGCGTAGCAAGCGTTGCATCGTAGCAGAGCGTTACTTCGTTTACGTCGTAGCATGGCGTTACGACGTAGATCTCTATAAGTAAACTTAGGTAGGTACTAGATTTTATTAATAAATCTTATTAATCATGGACATGACAATAAATAATGTTGTTACTAAAAATGTACCTACGTATTTCTAGATAATACATACATGTTTCCCAGTAACTAAACTAGCAACATAAATACAGCCATAATTACTTCAACATTTTACAGAATGGTACTGCAATTGTACTCAGACTCACCAGTGAAATTAAATCCACTCCCTCAATTTAACATCCAATTTTCTCAATAGATCTCTTTGTGTTCCTATGTCGTATCAATTCTGCAGCACAGTAGTAAAGAATGCTTGCACCAGACCGCAAAGAGCAATACCAGGTCCATCCATTTTGAGTCTTGTCGAGAAAGCTGCATGTTTCTTTTTGCTTCCTCACTGGATTTATTGACAGCTTGACGTATGGAGCTGGCTTTGGAGCTACTGTGGTCGCTGGGCTATATATTTGTTCAATTGTTCGAGCCTCTGACTTAAAAACATTACCTTTTCTTGCGCAGTCGTGAAAAAAATAAAAGGAAAGTAACTTTAACTTAACTTTATACTTTATTGCTCAAAAACAGAATACAGACACGTAATAATGGAATAACCGGCCAAGTGCAAGTCGGACTAGCGCACGAAGGGTTCCGTACTATTATCTATAAAAAAAACCACAAAAAAACACGTTATTTGTATGGGAGCCCCCCTTAATATTAAATATATTTTGTTTTTTAGTATTTGTTGTTATAGCAGAAACAGAAATACATCATCTGTGAAAATTTCAACTGTCTAGCTACCACGGTTCATGAGATACAGCCTGGTGACAAACAGACAGACAGACGGACGGACGGACAGCGAAGACTCAGTAATATGGTCCCGTTTGGCACCCTTCGGGTACGGAACCCTAAAAAACATGTACAAAGGCGAGGTAAAGTATACCCGCATACAATAGTATAAATACATCTTTAATACAACACGGTCAAGTTACATAGTTAAGTAACTCACCTATCAGCTGGGTTCTCAATTGTCTTAACTGGATTTAGCGGCTGTCAAAAGTATTGCCTTTTCTTATCCTTTCGACCTTACCGTAGTCCCGTATAACACAAATGTTTAATACTATGGATATAGCTACTGTTTGCTCGTCTGACTTTGAAAACATTATATGTATTATCCAGCAATTAAATAGATTGTTTCAATTACCTATGAATCTAATAAGGTCGTTAGGTGAAAGGAAGGTTAGAAGGACTTGCGTCAAAGTCAAGGACTAACAATACATTCTTGAGGTGCTTATTTGAATACGTTAAGTTCTTACAAGGAGTATTTTTAGCGCATTGAAAGGGAGCACAACTGTGCTTTATGGAAAAAGGCTCGAGGCTACGAGGCTTATTTGAGCACATAGGCCTACCTGTTCTGTATTTTAATATTTTCTGTCCATCCTGGGTTTGCTGGAAGATATCTCTTTTTAGAGATACGCTTGACTTTGTACATTCCTTCTCTGTATCTTTTTGTGTTTTGTCTTTTATTCATAGCCATCCATCCATATTTATCCATAGTATGGATACCTAGTTTATTTTTATTGTTCAATTTCGTAGTTCATCAACTTCTTGCGTAATAAATAAGGCTTTCAGGCAAAGGAGGTCAATTTAGTTTAAAAAAAATATCTGACTAAGCACAATATACATCTTAACTTTCTACTAAAAACAATTAAATTAAATAAAAAATATCCTTGAGGTGACCGCCGCCGTCGAATGGCAGGGTGACCAACATGCTGGCACTATGACCTCGCTGTATCGCTAGGCTAATTCGCTAATTAGGTCACTTTCAGATTAGGTCACTTTTTGAAAAGGTCACGCTTGCCTTTGTACAATGAATGAAAGCACATTAAATTACCGTTTTGAAAAACTAGCTGTTGCTTTGTAGGAAAGGCGGACCGCACAGAAGGTAATATTTGAAGCATTTTCATTTCGGTTCAGCTCATTTGATACACCAGCTACTGTGTAGTCAACCATAACAATCAACAACGCTCCTTGAAATATAAGAAAAATAATAAAATCAAATCCTTTGACCCCGCTTTTGAACCTGCTCCCCCCCCCCCTCCTCACTTCCCTTATTTCCCGGCCTTCTAAAGACGTCATCGTTAACATAACAAGTTTAATTTACAAACAGACTTTGTATTTACTTACTCGAACTTTTAACACGGCTAATGGAGTTCCGAAACTTTTCGGGAATAAAAAAACTTCTGAATCATATTACAGGGCGCTTTAGGAATCCGTAATAGCCAAGGTTTGAAAACCCTCCAAAATTAAATGATTAATTAAGCTTTATTAATGCGGGTCTATGCCGGATATCTTATTGGCAAAATAGAACTATTTAGCTCACCTCCGATTTTTTTAACGTTGCTCCTATGTAGTCTATTTCCATAATGTTTACGCTTATATAACGTCATTTTTAGGGTTTCGTATCTCAGAAGGAGAAACCCATAGGATCACTCGTGCGTCTGTCCGTCCGTCCGTCGTCCGTCCGTCTGTCCGTCAGTCACAGGCAATTTACTCAGAACATATTGGACCGATGAAGTTGAAAATTGGTATCTACACATATCAATATCTGTACGGTGCACTGCCACCGTAGCATTAGGTAGTTATAATTGAGGTCACACGGGTTGCCTGCTTTACCTATCAATCATAAATAATAATTATTACCAGTTCACGTACGGACAGCAAGCACACCGTGTGGCTCATATCAATATCATTTTATCATTTAATTAATCGTGTGTTTAAATATAGTTCTTGATCAATACAAGACTTCTAAACATAACTATCGATTTTATCATTTATCAATCAATATCAAGAGTGCACGGCCCGAAGCCGTACATCTTTTTTTGGTCCTTCGAGCCGGATAGATTAGTCTCACATCTCCAGATAAGCTCAAAAAATTATGTATCCTGTTGGGACATTTTGACTGCAAGATATGATAACAAAAAGAAGATTGTCAACTCTCATATCAGAATCTTAATGAGTTTGCCAGTCATACAGCAAGCTTCAGTAAATGCTATCAAGCGCATGCACGACACAACGGTCGAGTGTATAAATGCCGTAAAAAACCTGGGTGGTGACATAGCCAACGACATATTACTTGTCTATATTTTATCAGAAAAGTTGGACTCAGATACGCATGATGACTACATCGATCACATCAAGGCCCCAAGGGAGCTGCCGTCGCTCAAGGAGTTTCTGGAGTTCCTGGAAGGAAAGTTCACCAGCCTGGAATTCTCACGAAGGAAGCAAGAAAACCCTTCACAGAAACAAAGTCATAATCAAGGACATCAAGCAACATCAAAATATCATAATCAAAAATACGATCGAGTTAACAAGCAATCATTTAGCAGCAGTCGAGTGCCTACAGTTTCGCAACAAGGGAAGCAGCGCTCTCAATATAATCTAGAACAGTTCAAATGTCCACTTTGCAAGAATAATGAACATGGAATTTATTTTTGCAAGAATTATTTAGAGCTGACGCCACAAAAGAAACGCAGTTTGGTAGAAAAACTAAATTTATGCCAAAATTGTCTTTATGACCATGGAGGTAAAACTTGTTTCTCGGAAAAGCGATGCCAAACTTGCCGTGGGTTTCATAATAGCACTCTTTGTGGAGCATTCAAGCAAGCCCACAACACGTCGTCCGGCCCTACAAATGATGAATCACAGCAGGGGAGGAGTAACACGCATGTATCATTGCAACGAGAAGTTCCTGAAGTCTTGTTGGCCACAGCGATGTTACAAATTCAAGGATCGGACGGGAGATATCATATCATGCGGGCCCTTCTCGACCAGGGCTCACAAACATCCCTTATCACGGAAAATGCAGCTCAACGTTTAGGCTTGCGACGTCAGAGATGCAAAGGGGTGATATCAGGAGTTGGAGTAAAAGAAAGCAGTTGTAAGGGGATGATGAGCATATCATGCAAGGCCATCAACAGCAACTACACCTTTAATTCGGAGGTTTACATAATGAAAACTCTCATCAACAATCTGCCTAGTTTTTCATTCGACAAGCCGGCGTGGTCACATATCAACAGCATCAGTTTAGCAGACCCGGAATTTTACATCAGTCGCCCGGTAGACATTTTATTTGGGGCGGACGTATACTCTCGCATCATCATGGAAGGTATATGTCGAGCAGATCAAAGCCAACCCATAGCTCAGCAGACTCGCTTGGGGTGGATTTTATGCGGAAACGTCCAAACGTTTCAGTGTAACGTCGTCCTAAATAACATCGAGGACATTCAGAAATTCTGGGAAGTGGAAGACATTACGGAGCCATCAAGTTTATCATCAAGTGATCAGCAGTGCGTCGACTTCTACAAGTCTACCACCACACGTCGAGAGGATGGAAAATATGAAGTTCGGCTCCCCCTAAAACCGAACTTTGAAGAGAATCTAGGCTCATCAAAATCGAAAGCAATTGCCCAATTTCGGAGTCTCGAACGCAAATTCGACCGAAATCAAAATATAGCGAAAGATTATAAATTATTTATGGCGGAATACCTATCACTAGGCCATATGACGCCGGCAGTAGGTAGCGATAAATTGGAATATTACCTACCGCACCATCATGTAACTCGAGCCGATTCGACGACTACAAAATTACGAGTTGTGTTCAATGCAAGTATGAATACGTCATCGGGTCAAAGCTTAAATGATTTGATGGAGAGGGGCCCAAATTTGCAGCAAGATTTGCAAGCACTGATTATCAAGTGGCGTCAGTACGAG
The DNA here is from genome assembly GCA_963457715.1 of Argyresthia albistria. NCBI lineage: Eukaryota > Metazoa > Arthropoda > Insecta > Lepidoptera > Argyresthiidae > Argyresthia > Argyresthia albistria. The sequence continues at coordinate 9,250,074 of OY735272.1, forward strand.
TTTGCATACACCGCGGACATTGAGAAAATGTACCGTCAGATTTGGGTCAATGAGCAAGATCAAAAATATCAGAAGATCATTTGGAGAGAGTCCCCGTCAGCAAGCATACAGGAATACGCTCTCTCCACAGTCACTTATGGCACAAAAGCAGCACCATTTTTGGCCATGATGACTCTAAAGCATTTAGCTCAAGAGCAAAAAGAGAGCAAACCAGAGAGTGTAGCAGCAAAAGTTCTCGAGGAAAACTTCTATATGGATGACCTAATTCATGGCTCGCACTCGGTAACAGCAGCACAGGATCTACAGGACGAGTTGATGTCTCTACTGCAGTCCGCAGGATTCAATTTAAGAAAATGGAGCTCAAACACGCAAGAGCTCTTGAAAAATGTTAGCTCCAATGAAAGCTTCGATTTCAAGCAGGCGGAATCAACGAAGACTTTGGGGTTATCCTGGAACCCCCAGGAAGACTATTTCACTTTTCTATCAAAAATTGAACCATCAGCAGCAAAATGTACGAAAAGGACTCTTCTGTCGGAAATATCGAAATTATTCGACCCCTTGGGCTGGCTATCACCGGTATCAACCAAACTCAAAATCCTGTTCCAATCTGTTTGGAAATTGGAGCTCCAGTGGGACGAGAAACTTCCGGAAGATATAACAGGAGAGTGGATCAAAATAAAATCAGATATCCATAACATCGACAAGGTAAGACTTGCCCGGTGGTTGGGTACAAAAGAGCAAGATGAAATAGAATTACATGGATTCTGTGACGCATCTATCAAGGCGTATGCTTGCGTTATTTATTGTAAAATCATGAGAAACGGGGAACAACAAGGTTCCACCGTGCTGGTGATCGGGAAAGCAAGACTCGTGCCAGTGAGCAAAGATATGTCCTTACCAAGGCTAGAGCTATTAAGTGCACATCTACTATCAAGACTAATGGAGAAAGTTACGCAGTCTCTATCAAGTCACAATATCAAGACGTTTGGCTGGAGCGACTCAATGGTGGCCCTGAGTTGGATCAAGGGTGACCCAGGGCGATGGAAATCATTTGTCGCTAACAGGATGAAACAAATCATCAAAGTAATGCCTGCAGTTACGTGCTGGCGTTACGTCAAATCAGCCGAAAACCCAGCAGATTGCGCCAGTAGAGGTGTAACCGCCACACAACTTAATGAGCATTCCCTGTGGTGGAATGGACCGGCGTGGCTAGCAAATTATAAAGAACAGAAGCAGCCTGTATACGAGACACAGGAAGAAATCAAGAGTTCGGCGACACAGCATCAGGTCAATGCAGTCACTCAGCATGATAGTGACGTCGTCAACTGCCTGTTGATATCTTACAGCTCGCTTACAAAAGCCGTAAATGTACTAGCATGGGTACTACGGCTCATATCAAATAGACAAAGTCCGACAAAAACATACCTAACTGACGCAGGATTAAAAACCAAGAATGGTTATATGAAGCGGCCGATTATCAAGTTGTCGGCACTGCCAACAGGCAAGGACTCTGGTGGTAGCGAATCGAATCAAGTATCGCAATCGCAATCCACCACCATCAACAAAACAACCAACTGTGTCACATATCAAAACAAACCTATCAAGCAACAAAAGGGGTATAGTTTAGTTTCATTGGCAATGGCATTAATGACGTTCATGACACTGATATCAAGTTCCTTGTGCATGACTAATGTCACCAAATTAAGAGATCAGCAAGGACTTTATTTGGACAAGGTTTCGAACATGCAACTTATCACAGAAGACTGGAAAATCATCATGTACTACGATTTACAACCGTATTGGGAAGGCATTAAAACATTAAATGCCTACCAAGATAATTTGAAACAAGCAGGTGCACTATATCAAGCAGACAGGGATTCTCGCTATGACGTAATAATACTTCAATTACTACACGGATTCTCCGAACTACAATATTACAATGAGCTGCTGACGCAGCACTCCGGCGGTGCCGGCACGCGCGCGCCGCTACCGAGACAGCGACGCGGGCTTATCAATGGTGTCGGGTATCTTACAAATACACTGTTCGGAGTATTGGATGACCGGTTCGCCCAACAATATCAACAAGACATTGAATTAATTCGAAACAATCAAAAGCATTTATTAGCAATGTGGAAGAATCAAACATCGGTTATCGAAGCAGAATATAGCGTTTTGAGTCGCTTAGAACAAGTTATGGAGAAGCAACACAAGCAGATCAATAAGCATTTAAATCAAATCAATAATAAATTAAACTCAATGGATATAGTACTCCAAAATGTCGAGCGAAGCCAAGAGCTATGGTTATCACTCTCTATAGCAAACAACTTCTTATCAAATTTAAAAGCCATTCAAGAACAATTGTTGGACATCACCACAAATGTTTACAAGGGGAAAACTATCATTCATCTATTGCCGCCAGATCAGCTTCATCAACAGTTGACGATTATATCTGGCCACTTATCATCAGACATGACGTTGCCCGCTGGAGAGAATCAAGACTTGAGACAAATATATCAACTACTCTCTGTCAAAACCAAAATGATGGAAAAGTATCTCATAATGGAAATAAAAATCCCATTGCTGAACCGAGATACCTACGAAATATTCAAAAGCATATCAGTCCCACAGAAAATCAAGCAAAAAATGGTCAACGTCATACCAATATCAGAATACCTAGCAATCAATTTGAAGAAAGACGCCTACTTGTCAATCTCGGAAGTAGATGTCAAAGAATGTCTACATCAAGCATTTAGAGATACCTATTTATGTCGGAGCAGGAAGCCGATTCACCAAATGAATAAAGATCAAGATTTATGCGTAGCTGAGCAGCTCTCAAATTCATGTCAAACCGTCTCAAGCCCATGCTCTAATAAGAGGGTCGAGATGAACAAACTGAATCAGTACCTGTATTTCTGCTGTGAAATATGTCAGCTGAGAATCATGTGCGGCGATCAAGTGTCTGCGCAACAGCTGACGGCTACTGGGATCATTAGCATTGATCAAGGATGCATAATCAAAACCAATGAGGTAATTTTACATGGCCGCAAGCAGGGCTATAGCAGATTAGACGCCGAAGTAAATTTGTTGATCCCACAAATATCACCCATCAATAACATTATCAACGTATCAATAGCAACCAATTTAAGCGCAGAAGAAACAGAGGACAGCAGACCGATTCAGGAGTTACAGGAAATCAAAGACAATATCAAGATGATAAAGGCTAACTCAGAATTATCAAGCAAAATTTCTTATCATGAAGTACACCACTATATAGCAATTTATGTGTTGGTGTGTATTGTATGCGCTGTAGCAGCAGTGCTATGTTGGAGACGACTGCAGCAGCAGCGACGTCGGCCCCGGCAGAGACCTCGCGCAGGTGCAGAGGCGGCGGCGCCCGAGTCTGGACTCGGTGCTCAGTCCGCCGCCCCCGCCACCAGCCCCGCCCCGGGGCCCAGCATTGTGAACAGTGTGTGTGAAAAGTGCGCGAGTGTCAGTATTAATGAGTCCGATAAGTGTATTAAACAACAAATCAGTGAGCAACTTGAGATGAAAAGTGTTCAAAAAGAACCAATGAGTGCTAGTAAAACGGAAAAAGCGTCGTCACCGACTTTCACTAGATCTTATAGAAAATCGTTATCAATGAGACTTTAGTAATATGAGTATCTACCCAGCATTAGTTAATTGTTTTAATATCATAATTTTATTGTTTACATTTCATGTTTAGGTAGAGATTAGTTTTGAATGAACTCAGTTTGTACCTAATATAAAATCATTTATTAGCAAAGCATTTTAGCATTATATCAAGTTGCATACCTACATCAAGCCAATAGGTATTAAGTATAGGAACATTAGCATTATATCATTCATTAGAGAGTAGAAATCAAGTTATTTTCTTTGAATTATTATTGTTCCTTTTCTGCCCTCGGGAGCATGTACGGTGCACTGCCACCGTAGCATTAGGTAGTTATAATTGAGGTCACACGGGTTGCCTGCTTTACCTATCAATCATAAATAATAATTATTACCAGTTCACGTACGGACAGCAAGCACACCGTGTGGCTCATATCAATATCATTTTATCATTTAATTAATCGTGTGTTTAAATATAGTTCTTGATCAATACAAGACTTCTAAACATAACTATCGATTTTATCATTTATCAATCAATATCAAGAGTGCACGGCCCGAAGCCGTACAATATCTGTGACCCAAAGACAGAGGTGCAATGTAAATATATAGTTATGGAATGTAAGGGCCACTTTTGGGGGGCCAAATGATAAAAAAATATATATGCCGTGTGACATATAAAATGAAAGCGCATGGTGTGAGGATCTTAAATGTATTTTTATAATATTTTTAAGACTTATTTTGAAAAAGTTGTGCTCAATAATATGACCGATTCGCATGTCATCAAAACCTCTAGGGTATTTCCCGAAGTCCTAAAAATCTGAAATTTGGTATGCAAGCACATGTTTGCACTTTTATCCCATAAACACTCCGAAATCAACAACTTTGACCCCTAACCCACTAAACCTGGGGTGCAAAGTTTGTATGAAAAACTGAATGTTAGGGTACTTTTAGGGTATACACGTCAAATCACTTGAAACCAACAAGCAAAACAAAACATAACGTCAAGGCATTTTTTAAGTACTGAATGAGGCTAATGGCATTCTTCGGAAACCTGAACTAACAACACTCATTTTGCTTTATGGAACCAAATATTTACTGTCAAAGCAAGTTGCTCCAGGTATTTGTCTCTACTGTTTTTTTACGGAACCCGATGATGCGTGCAATAATATTTCTTCCTCTTCTTATTATTATAAGTCCCCACTTTGCTCGTCTATTGACTACGTAGCCTTAAATGAATATTCAGATCACTTTTCACAATTCCAAGATGAGAAAAGTGTTTGAATTTCTTTTTTTGAGAACATGGAAGAGTTCATCCTTTTGTGTCGGAACCTGAGTATGATAATTTCGTGTCTTGTTGAGTGAGCTTAACATTCATGCGAAGTGTAAACCATTAAAATTGGTTTAGCGCACTTTTTATACTCTTTTAATTTATTTCTTTGTTTCTTTATCTTTGTTCTTTTTAACTTAAGGCAGTTAAAATTCATAATTTTTTCGTTGACTTTGTTTGGGTACCTACTAGCATTCATAATTTATTTTTTGCACACAAACAGTAACACAGGAAAATCATCATGCACATAAAAGAACAAGTCCTGACTGACTGACTGACCGATTCATCAACGCAGGGCCCAAACGGTCTAAGCTAGAAGGCTGTAGAGGGCAGCTTCGTTTTATAGTGTAGGCATATTTAAGAAGCGATTTTAGTAAATTCGGACCCTAAGTGAGTCAAAAAGACCTCAAAAGTTTAAAATTTATATGGGAAGTCTATATGGGCTCAATCTGAGGGCTCAATGAACGGGGATAAGTTCTTAATTTGAACCGATTTTTTTCTATTGTCTCGCGCTACCGGGATCATCTCCATGGTTGAAATATCCATTCAAGATACCGAATATCACTATCGAAAATAAAGAAAAGCTATTCACACGACCCTCCTTACGACAAACGGAGACATCTCGATCAAAAAAATATAAATAGAGATTACTGGACGGAGTTATGCGGTCTTGAAACCGATATCTCGATTATGGAGATGACCTCGGTAGCGCGAACCTATTTTAGTCGAGTAGCGAGTAATTTAGTAGAGAGTAGTATCTTTTCGACTAAATTGTTAGTTTTCAGACACGTTTAGCCACCAAAGTACTACTCGGCTAAAATACTAGCCTAATGCGAACAAGCCTTAAATTCGATCCCAATCGAATGATGAATCGTTTGTCACAATGTTTCTAATGAAACACAGAATTTATTTTTGTTTCGGCAAGTTCTGTGACTATGATGGATGAGTGGAATTAACTGGAATTGTCAATAAATCGTACTTTAATTCTGAAAAACGGATAGTGAGGTTTTATTTTTATTTCCAGTGAAAAGCGTAGAAATGCTAAAAAAAATATGTTACTAATTAGAAAATGACTTTACTGCAATGAGATAAAACTTATTCGGTTCGGTTTGCTGGAAAAGATCTCTTTTTAGAGATAAGCTCGCCTTTGTACACTGTTTTTATTTACTTTTTGTCATTGCAATTAATTGTGTGCAATAAAGAATGTATTTATTAAAACTAAATGCTTGTTGATTGTTTTTGTTAATACTCCAGTCGTCAGGGACTTGAACCTCGAGAAACTTCAAAATTTAAAGAATTAATTCGGAAATTTCTCGAGTTAATGTACCGACTGAAATCTCTGACGACTGGGATATAAGAAGGACATTAGAAATAATTCGTATACTTTCGGCAATTCAGGTCCGACCAAAGATTTAAAAGGGTACATAAAAAATATTTAATTTTATAAATTGTTTAACATTTTCCTCCCACCAAATTCAACCGCCAAATTTGAACTTGATGAAAAAAATGCGTTTTACCTTCCTATTTTTCACGCTCACCAGATGTTTTCCCCCAAAATCGCAGTGAGCCATTCCCTCCAGCAAATTCTCTTAAATCCGAATCGCGGGTAGAAATGAAAACGCGATCAATCAGCGTAATGAGGGGAGGGGTGCGGGACGCGGGGGCTTAGTCTATTCCCATCTAACCCTGTATTGATCAAAAATATTCTCGACTCAAACTCATCAGTATTGTGTATTGATTAGGGTTCGAGAGATAGAATTCATGTTAGCACATTCTGAGTCACATAATATAGTCAACGTTGAGCTGAAAGTGCTTGACTCGCCTTTAACCTTTATCAATTTCTCAAGTTTTAGCCAATTAAGGTCCCCACTGAGGGGCACAGGTCTTTATCTGGATACGAGTAAGATTGAGCCATACTCCACGACGCTGGCTCAGTGCGGGTAGGTTCAAGTAATGCAGAAATTTTCATAGCTTCTAGACTTTATTCCCAAAGCCTTATGATTGAAAAAAATGTGAGAATATAGTTCAGGGAAACGTCTAACCAGTGCTATTCTTTAATTCCTAATTCAAAGTTATAAAGTTTATAGATCGTCTTTGTTATATTTCAATCATACAAAATAATATATTTGCATGTTTATTTTGTTTATTTACAACTGAATCATATCTACAATATACTTTATACTTTACTTTATACTTTATTGCACAGAAAACATAATACAGACACTTAATATTAGAAAAAACATGTACAAAGGCGAGCTTATCTCTAATAAGAGATCTCTTCCAGCAAACCTAGGATGGAGAGGATATATACATCTTTACTTAACGTTTTTTTTATTTAGCCTGTGCCCACTGCTGGGCAAAGGCCTCCCCTATCACAGACCATTTCTCCCTGTGCTGTGCTGCCTCCACCCAGTCCGGCAAATACCTGTATTACCTAACGTACTACAAAAAAAAATATCCTTGAGGTCACCGCCGCCGTCGAGAGTATATATTTGCATTGTATTTCAATACTTATGTATAGTTTTTTAAACTTTAGAAACGATTCGGTCGGCCCGGGAATACCCCGTCTCTGTGTAAGAAACAATTTTGTGAGTGATACCGAAGTAAAGGCGGGTAGAGGGTAGAAAAATGGTAGGTTTGTTTTCATGGGCGTTTTATGATCTTGGCTGCTGAGTGCTGTCGTTATGCGGATACGTGGTCTGGGTCTGATGATCTGGGGCCGAATGCTACTAAATAGAAAATAATTTCTTCAATCAAGCGATGCTCCAGATATTATCCCTTAATCTTAAGGCGTGGTTCACACGGCATAGTCCTGCACGTTTTTTTGCAGTATACGTCTTAACGGATAAACAGTGGCCTTGGTTCACACGGCATAGTCCTGCACGTTTTTTTGCAGTATACGTCGTGTGAACCTAGGCCACTGTTTATCCGTTAAGACGTATACTGCAAAAAAACGTGCAGGACTATGCCGTGTGAACCACGCCTTAGGCATGAGCGTAAGGGCTGCTTCGCACTGCGTCCGATCCAAATCCGGGAAAATACGGTCCGGAGAAGTCCTGGTACTATTTCTATGGTAGTTAACGCACTAGTTCCTTCCGTCATCTGTGAATTTCCATTCCTGAATCTTCATCCGTATTTTCACTGGTTTGGATCTAATTCTGATTGGATGTAGTGCGAAAACCGCTCCCAGGCCAGTGTCTTTTAGATAACATCGAGATTTCTGATAACAGAATACCTAGAATACCATTTTCTGACATTGGGACATTTGTGTTATACTTGTGATTTGCTTCTGATTTATGTTTCTGATAGGCTTCTAATAGGCTTGAGGCTCTTATACTCTTTGAAGAATGCCTCCTTGGTATTTTGGTTTAACCATCAATCAGTGGGTCTACCGCGCATGTGCCGTCGGCATCGGTGTCGGCTTCATTTTGACAGCCGACGGCGATTTGGTACCGCGCAATTTCCCCAACTGACGCGTTGGTTTGGATTTCGATGACGACGGCGAAAGAACGAATGATATTGTGGGACGAGTGATATTTTGACAGTATTTTGACATAGTACAAAAAAAATATGTATAGCATTCAGTGATAGCATTAGTGTATTTGCCTTTTGATACCCTTTTGATTCAATCCGTGCGATAAGGGAAGACGGTGAAACCATGGCTTGGGTAGCCGTGAGGGCTGCTGCGGAGAAACAGCGGCTGAAGAAGATGAACATTACACGCAGAAGGATTGGGCGCGCACTGGCCCGGCTGATGTTGCTTCCCGATACCGACTTCGTTGGGCGGTTTCGCTTATCAAAACCCAAATGTGTGCGGCTATGTGAAGAGCTTATACCGCTCTTGCCGCCCAATGAAAGAGCCAGCGGGATTAGACCTGACATTAAGGTACGTATACGTGGACAATCGGTCGCAAATTTTGGCATAAAATTTCTCAGTGGGTAATGTAAGAGCCCTCGCCCACGGCGACTTTTTGCAGTCGCGATACTGTCGCACGTTCGCATCGATACAGTCGCGATGCAACTTTGTGGTCAGCGTCAGGATGGCTGGTCACTAAATATATAACGTCGTATATAACGTTGAAAATATGACTAATAATTGCTTCCCAATTGCTTCTATATGATTCCTATAAGTAGATAATTGCTTCCATCATATTTTAGGAGAAATCAAACATTTAAGGGTGACCAGCCATCCTGTCGTCAGAATGGCTGGTCACTAGCTGTGGTACCTTAGGGGGGTGGAATAGATGAATTATTCATCGGCCAAAAATTAGTGCCCATTTGCTTCCGTAAATATTTTAAGACTCCGCACCTCAAGCTATCATGGAAGTAAATATATTGATCAAGTCTCTTTTTTAATCTTCAGCGCCTTATATAATGTAACGTCTTCTGACGTCAGGATGGCTGGTCACCCTTAAACGTTTGATTTCTCCTAAAATATGATGGAAGCAATTATCTACTTATAGGAAGCAAATAGAAGCAATTGGGAAGCAATTATTAGTCATATTTTCAACGTTATATAAGACGATATATATTTAGTGACCAGCCATCCTGACGCTTACAACTTTGTGGAGTGAAAATGCATGACAATTCTTTCTTCTGTGTATTTTGGCAGTAAAGGTTGTTACAATAATCGCCCAATTGCCATAATAATAAAGTGAAGCAAAGTGACATCATTTACTTAATATATTATTATATTGCTTAATATATAAATAGCCCATGACTGAGGTGAATAATAGTGTTTGATTGACCTTATACACAGGTACCTATTCTTTTACAGATACTGGCTTCACTGAATGTTTATGCTACTGGTAGCTACCAAGGTAGCGTGGTAGAGTGGCAATGACCTTCTTCACCTGAGCCAGCAGTCAACATCCGAATGCTTGCGTGATGTGACAGACGCACTGAACACTCCTGCCATTTTAAGGAAATATGTCAAATTCCCACAATCCCAGGCGGATCGAGTCGCTGTAGCAATGAAGTACGTACAGTACGAGGCCATTGTTTTGGCACGTCGGGTCTCGTCTCGCTCTCTCTCTCTGTCCCCCGCCAAGTCAAACGTCGAGTATCATACTCGGGGCACCACGTCGGGTCCCGCCCCGAGACGTGCCAAAACAATGACCCTTTACTGTACCTATTTTCTATTGCACTAATGGGTAGGAAGTAACAATAAGCAATCAGCCATTGAGCTATAATTTAACTTTACTTTTTATGTAAATTGGGTTGGTTGATGATAATGATGATAGGTAATAATAAAGATTTTTAGAATTTATATTTTTTATTCAATTATTAAATTATATTTTTAGTAAAAAGATACAGGAGGTGTATTTTTGAGGTCTTCGAAAACCAATTCGCATTAGAAAGCGCTACTTTGATGTATGAGCGTGAATTGAAGATTCATTTTGAAGGCCTCAAAAATGCCACTTCAGATACTAAGTATCAATTATAATTGACCCTACTACTAATGATAATTATCATTAGTGGTAGGATCAACTAACACATTGATGGACACAGGACAAGATCTAGTGTTAGAGGACGTCGCATGCAGTTGTGTCCATCATCATCAGTGTGTTAATACTGGGCTACAAGTCCGCCCGAATGCGGCAGCGAAGTCTTCGCGCATGTTGGCGATATCTTCCTTAATTTCGGGTGGCTGGCGGCCTAGGCAGTGGGACTGGCATCAGTGGCGCGTCGAAGGCAGGGGTGCAGACGACTTCTACGTCAGCATCAGGCAAGGGTGGGCTTGGCGGTGGAGCAATTTCTTCCTGAAGCTGTAAATGGGCAAAGTAATTAATCAACGGTAGATTGGTCACAAAACAAGTAACAAATATTGTTTTAGAGTAACATTTTGTATATGTATGCACTTTTTTTGCTGTAGATAAATACCCAGATAACACAAATGCTCATCACACAAATGTTTAACATCAAACCCTCGACCTCTAGCACAGCAGGCAGGATCACTAAGGAATGCGCCAAAAAGCTGTCAGTAAAGTTTACCATGAATACAGAAATAAGCAAAGAAAAGCAAAAACATCATACATCGAATGGGATTCTAAATTCTGCATCCCCCACCACCGCCTGTTTGCCAATAATGGAGAAGATCCTCTCTTCCACTGGGGTTAAAACTTCAGCGGAAGGTGGACCTCCTCCTGTCCCTTGCCTGTGCACTTCTTGCTCCCCTACCTTCTTCTTGACGCGATATTTAATGTCGCGCCAATACTAAACATGCAATTAAGCAAAAAATATGATGAAAACAAAATTATAAGTAGAAAAACACAATACCAAAATACACACAATACACAGTTACGTCACGCCACTGTGTGCCCGTTTTTACGTGCCCCATGACTGCATTCAGTCTGGCCGCCAACTCCTCCCATTGCTGCCTAACAGTGGCCTTGCCCTGAGGCGTATCCAAATACTGCCCCTTGGCCAAGGCCCTGTGCTCCTCCATGTAAATAACCATCAGTTCCATCTGCGGGAGACTAACTTTTCTCGCGGCAGGCATCTACAAAATACATAGGAATGAATTCACTATAACAGGCTAGGTATCTAATAAATTTGGATTATAATAAAAAGCAAAACAATGTTTACTTACTTTCTTCTTCTATTTTAATCAATAAAAAACCCTAAAAATAAATAAACAATTTTATGTTCCGTTACCGGCACACGCGTTTAAAGAAAATTTAACGAAAAACATTAAAAATAGCACAGTACAGCTTGAAATTAAATTACTTTTTCAAGAAAACCAATAATCAAAGAACAATTGTCCTAATACGTATTTTTAAATCAACAAATTGTAAAAATATTTCAACTACTTTTTTTGTGCGGAGTTAAACGATTTGAATAAAACGGAACGCAAGACGACGGAGTACCTATTTTCATTCGGTCATGATGACGACGGTCACCAAGCCGACGCCAAATTATTTGCGCGGTACCTATCATCGAATAGCGTCGGGGCGTCGGCATCGTATTCAAGCGTCAATATCGGGATGAAGCCGATGACAGTTGCGCCCTTCTAAACCTCTTTGCCACTCTTTATAGCTGTAAGGATTCCGTACAGCTAGAAAGAGAGGCAAAGAGGTTTCTGGGAGGTAAAATAACTGTGAACGGAGTGTATGTTTTATTTACGAAATTGGCGGAATTCCTTGGGTTTTATTATTGAATAATAACCGACAGACAATCCTAAAAAAGAAGATGAAAGTAAAAAGTAACAACTCAGTAGTATTTATTAGATACCTAAATGTAGCCCATTAATGTCCCCACCGAGGGGCACGGGTCTCTTTCCGAATAGCGGGTGAGGTTTAGCGGTGGTTTATTATATTATTATTAAGCATATAATTTTATTATTATTCATTGGGCGGTAAGAGCGGTATAAGTTATTCACATTATTACGCACAAAATTACCTTTTGATAAGCGAAACCGCCCAACGAAATTCTTATCGTGAAGCAACATCCGCCGGGCCAGTGCGCGCCCAATCCTTCTGCGTGTAACTTTCATCCTCTTTAGCTTCTTTTCCTTCGCAGCAGCCCTCAAGGCTACCCAAGCCATGGTTTCGTCGTCTTCCTTCTTCAAACGAATCGAATCGAAAGGCAAGAAGGCAACCCAAGTGGTGCCGTATTGAAATGACACTTCAATTCGACGCGTCGGCATCGGCCGTCGGTTTCAATTTTCCTGCGCGGTAGCTTTTACGTCAAATCAACTGTCAAAATATCACTCGTCCCACAATATCATTCGTTCTTTCGCCGTTGTCATGGGGATTCCAAACCAACGGGAATTTGCGCGGTACAAAATTGCCGTCGGCTGTCAAAATTAAGCCGACACCGATGCCAACGCCACCTGAGGTAAAATAACTGTAAACGGTTTGTACCTCAGATCAATGAAACTCTTTGTTTTAACTACTTCCTTCCTCCAAGGTCTGTAATCATGTCGTTTATTATATTTTATCTATGGTCATGTCAGTTGTCAATGCAATTTTATGTTCCGTTACCAACACACGCGTAAAGAAAAATAAATAAAAAACATTGTAAATAGCTCGAAATTAAACATCTTTTTCAAGAAATCAAATAAACAAAGAACAAATTGTCTTATGCGTATCTATTAATCAACAAATTGTAAAAATATATCAAACTTTTTTTTTGTGCCGAGTTAGACGATTTGAATAAAACGGAACGCAAGACGACGGAGTATTTTCATTCAGTCATTATGTCGACGGTCACCAAGCCGACGCAAAATTGTTTGCGCGGTACCTATCATTGAATAGCGTCGGCGTCGGCATCGTATTCAAGCGTCAGCATCGGGATGAAGCCGACGACAGTTGCGCGGTAGACCCACAGGTACAGAAATGTGTCTCTCAAACTCATAGTATACGTAACGCTGGAGTTGTTGATGCCTATAGTACAGGTTCTACCTAGTTTAGGTGTCAACAGACTATTATTGTGTATTTAGAAAATAAGAACTTTAGATATGACAAAATGTACCATTACAAATGAGTCCAATAAACACTTTTTACTTTACTTTACTTTAGTTAGTTCATTTCATCTTTGGAACTTAAATACCAAGGAGGCAATTCTTCAAAGAGTATAAGAGCCTCAAGGCTATTAAAAGCCTATCAGAAACATACCCGACACGCAATTTGCAGTAGTCACCGAAACTGTACTGACAGAATTCCGGTTTTATGATACCGAAATTGAAACCCGATGGAGATGTACTTAAATGTAATTAGATAGAATAAGAGTTAACCATTAACTCAAGGACACTTCGACCACTCTATACAATATACAAAGAGTGAAAGATTGGTCACCATCGCCCTACCCTCGCACTGCGCCAATGAAACTTGGCGAAATGTACCACCTAATAGCTCTAACACACTAGCCAAATATAGCACCGCTTAGTATTTTGTCATTGGTTTAGCTGATGTAATTGAATAAACCACTTCCACTACCCCCAATTCATTACAACTGCTTTGTCTGGAGCGAAATCCAACGTTTCTATCACAGACCCCAAATAGGACACATCTCAAAACGACCCGATATACTCGACTCTCGTCCGTCGTAATAAAGATGACAGTCGTGGCGTAATAAACCGATTACTTAGTCTTACAACTGCTCATAAAGCGGTTTATCTTACGATAGTTCCATTTAATTTATGCCGTCGTAAAAAAATCTTTTGTTGCTATGTTCCCACGTAAAAGTTTAAGCGACATCTTATATTGTTGTGGGACAATTCTCCATGGAGTCTACATTTTATGCGAAACAATTACTGATATTAGAAAGGGAAATACCTATGTACCGCCTTCATCCCTTACCCGTTTTGTGCTAGAAACTTCATTCGTTTGGCTAAGCTTAGCTTAGCTTAGCTCTTGAATATTTCTATTGTTAAAAAGCGCTACACTTTGACAATTCTAATAGAGGTGTTACCGTTTAACCTATGCTCAGTGCTAAAGAACCTTGGCACGAAGTTTAATAACCTATAAAACTTAAAAAATGCATAATTTAGTTTGCTTTAATAAGTAAAGGTGCTACCTAAAGCCCTCTGTGCAGGGCTTGTATGGAAAAGAATGAGACCTCAGCTGAGCACATGCATCTAGCGTGTCCATTTAGTATAGAAATGATTTATCGGCCGCAGACTTCCTCAGCCATCCAGGCTTCTTACATCAGCAGATGCAGGAGTATGTATGGCTGAAATATATACGAAAAATATATACGAAAGTCCACGCCCAAGAAGGCCAGCAGACTTACTCCAACATTTTTTGCGATTCAAATCCAACCCGAGGGCCCATACTCTAACCTCAACCTAATGCTGATTAGCTCTACCTTATTTGATTCGGTAAACTGGAAGACGTCCTAAAATCACAAATCCCACAGTGCCTAAAGAGCAAGGTCTTTGACCAATGAGTCTTGCCTATCCTCACGTACGGTGCCAAAACATGCACACTCACCAAAGCTAATATGCACAAAATCAAAGTCGCACAAAAGGCTATGGAGCGTGCCATGTTAAGCATTAGTCTCGTGGACCGCGTACCTAATGTTGAAATCCGTAGACTCACCAAAGCAGCAGACGTGGAAACGTCGCAGGGCTCAAGTGGCGATGGGCGGGAGATTTGGTCAGAAGGGAGGACGGACCAAGGCAGCAACAGAGTGTCGGCTACGAACAGGGAAAAGAGTAGCTGGCAGACCACCACCGGCCCGGTGGTCACATGATATTGTAAAGGTGGCCGGTATATAGTGGACCAGAATGGCGAGGGACAGATGCGAGTCATTGCAAGTGGCGTGCTTTGGAAGAGGCCTATGACCAACAGTGGGGTGATACGGGCTTTTAAGATGATATGATAAATTTTATCCGCGATAATAACCATGACTATTACTCATCTTACTCAACAACAACTATTATTATAGGTAAAATTAAGTTCATTATGGAGTTATTGAAAATGGCTGTCATGGTATCTGAAGGGTATCGGATTGGAATCGCAGAAAGGTTAGAGTATACCTTTA
The DNA here is from genome assembly GCA_963457715.1 of Argyresthia albistria. Taxonomy (NCBI): domain Eukaryota; kingdom Metazoa; phylum Arthropoda; class Insecta; order Lepidoptera; family Argyresthiidae; genus Argyresthia; species Argyresthia albistria. The sequence goes on from OY735272.1 coordinate 9,265,519, forward strand.
ACAAAGAGTACATATACACTAACAAATTAATTTCAGTTGAGCACGTCGTCTCCCTTGTTCCGGTACTGACGGAAGATCAGCGCCTGAGGAGTCTACTTCTCAGGCACATGCTGAGTCAGAACCCTTTTGCAGATGCCACACCACCCTCAGTTCTAGTGCGATATAGGTACTTTGGTACCTATATCTTATCTATCTTAGTGCAAATTATCTGTGTCTGTATGTTTTATATGTTATTTTGTTTAGCGCTAAGTATCTTCTATGTATTATATTGTGTGTGTGTGCGCTGATGCAAATAAATAGATAAAATACCAAATACCAATACCGATTAAGGCTGCTTGCTGCATTATTTATTAGTTAGGCAGGAGTACGGGCCTTGTTGCTTGACTCTGATGCTTGTGTGCTTTTAAAGACAGCTCCTGCGAAATATTTGTGCACGGACAGGTTGATAAAGTTTCTACATATCTATATATATAAAAATGAATTGCTGTTCGTTAGTCTCACTAAAACTCGAGAACGGCTGAACGGATTTATCTTATCTTAGTCTTGAAATGTTCGTGGAGGTCTAGGGAAGGTTTAAAAGGCGAGAAAAAATCGAATTATTTCCGGGAAAACCCTAAAAACAGCCCTTCTCTATTTCCCATACAAACGTTTTCTAGAGTCAATTTGAACTTTATTGCTATTCAATAAAGTTCATATTAAATTGAGACAGTACGAAGTCTGCCGGGTCAGCTAGTCAGATATACTTATCTCTTCGTCAGTGTAAATGGTCGAATCGGTAAAAGTAATTGTCACAAAGTGCCCACTAATGAGAAGATAATAGGGAAATATACTTGCAAGTTTAAAAGGGTTTTCTGTTACTTACCATCGGGACGAACAACATCTCGGTACTTCGGCAGCCCTCCTATGGATTCTGCGAACCGCGAACCGGCTGTTGACAAAGAAAAACATACTTTAATGCGACAGTGATACAGCGTCATTTGGTAAAACTAGTTTTCCTTATTAACCGACTTCCCATAGGAGGTATACAATTCGTCCGGATGTTTTTTTTGAAGTAAAACTTCTTGGGGCACGGGGGTAAAATTTATTTAACCTCTCAACTGTGGGTTATTCATATATTTGCTTTTCACTTGCTACTAGCCGGGTGCTATCACGAGTGGCTAAGAAATGTAACGGAAATTGGAATCGGTGACGTCAGGGTCGGCTGAAGACTTTTAAAACCGCAACTATTTTCAATACGGTTTTTAACTAATCAGATAAGATAATAATACATTCGTACAATAAAGAATGTTAATTAGTGAGAGAAAAACCTGATGAAACGTTAACAAATAAAAATTATTTTAAGCATTCTTCCACGAGTTCTTGATTTCCGGTATGGCCAAGATGGCGCCGCCGCCGCTGGCTGGGGCAAACACTGGCAAACAAAACCAGTGACGTGACCAAAAACTACTTCGTTCAACCTCTTTGTTGGAACCGGAACTTATGTTTGACAGCTGTGCGATGCGATCCATACAGTTTGTAAGAAAAGAGTTTCATCAATGTCACATACGGGTCGATATGGATTTCTAAAATGATGAACGAATCGTTTTGTGGCCGGTAACTATGGAATAGGTACCTAAAACGCGCTGCGTAGTCGCGCAACGGGCAGCTAGTAATCGCATAAAGTCACTTAGAATCATCCAAATGTGATATTTAGTTTTCAAGCAAATTCCGATGTGATGGATGGCTGCATTAAGACTTCTTGAAAACAATAAGTAGGTACCTAGAACTGTTCTAAAGCCACTTTTTATTATATAGTGCAGTTCAAGTCACAAATGAGCAGTTTAGCTACTAAGTACGTGTTATACCTACCTATTTAATGTTTATCTGTAGTAAACGGCCAAAGCGAGGTCTACAGTTTACAGAGCCATAAGTTTAATGGCTTATTGTTTCGCTTATTTGTTTGTATGTAATTTTTGTAATACATATTTTAAAGTTGAATTGTTGTTATAACTGTAGAAATTATACGATTTTGATTTTAATAAGCTTTTGTAATTTTAAAGTTAATGCTTCATGCCAGTCAATAATGTTGAAGTAAAATATAAAAATCGAGGTATGTCGTATGGCGGACTAAGGAAATGTCAAGAATAAAATTAAATAAGAGTTACGTCATCGCTTCGCGATGAAGTAACCCTAAAAAATCCTAGTAAAGTAGGTATGTATAGGTTAGCGGGGGTAGCATAAGGCACGCCAGTCACCCCAGCCACGCATTTTGTCACAATTTAATGTCATATCATAATGAATGCGCGCTATTTTATGGAGAAACATCATTGAGACGCGAAAGGAGTTGGCAATTTGGCAAAATGACTGCCCCAGACATGTACAAAGACTTCTCAACAGCCAATTAATAGCATTTAAATATTCTCTCAAATTACTGCGTCTTTAGTTAGTTTGTAGAACTTGAAGGAAATGATTAAATAATTAAGAGTTGTCACTTCATACTCTATGATTCCGCCATTGATTAGTGACTTTTGCCATCGTTAAAAATAACATGCAACATAATTGCCAACTAGCAAAACTGTTGAAAACAGGAGGTTTCCAGAGGAGTGGCTAGATGGCGTTATGTTGCATGTTATTGCAAAATGGTGCTTATTTCTAGCGACGGCAAAGGTCACGGAATCATATTGGAATCACGGAGTATTGAGTAACAACTCTTATTTACCTATATTTAATAAATTTTTTCTTCAAGTTCTACAAACTAAATACAGACGCAGTAAATTAAATTTATGAATGAATATTTAAATGCTATTGGCTGTTGAGAAGTCTTTGTACATGTCTGGGGCAGTCGTCCATATATTGATTTAGCCATCTTCTTTGTCATTTATCTGCGCGACTGAGGTGAGTGGCAAGCCTTATGGTAGCCCCGCAGGTACACATTAACTTGGAATAGTTGAAAATACGTACTCGATCAATTAAATAAAGGGACTGGGCACAGAGACAAGCAAAGCAATGCATACATTTGAGCGAGACGGCTTAAAGACGTGACGTCAGATGGTATATAATCTGAGCGAGATGCAAATAGTATGACACTATTGAATGAGTTAAGTATATCACCACGAGCGCGACAAATTGTAGATAAGGAATGGTGGGAAATAAATGACATGACGTATTAAAAGTAAGTACAAGTATAAAATAATTTCAAATAATCGGACGTCTGAAACTTAAAAGTAACTTGAAGCAGAGATTGGATCTTGGCCCTGGCAGAATACCAGCGTCACAGATTCGTCTGTGACATTGCTGAGTCAGGTCCATTTCATTGTCGCGGTACATTCACAATACCACATAGTGAAAATGATTATTTATTTGTAAATTGTTTTGTGTTATGTTCTTCCAGGTTCTATTTTGTATTTCTTTTTATTATGTGTCTGTGTGTGTACCTTTTCAGTGAATAAATGAATTTATCTATCTATCTATCTATCTCAAAATTGGAAATTTAAATCTCTTTTAGTATAGGTAGGTATAGGTGTATAGTATAGGTACCACTTAATGATCTAGCTACAGAAGTTTTACTTCTAACACGTGTACGGTGCTACACGCGTATTTTTTTATATAATGTATTTATCTATTCAGTACCTTATACAATAGAACAATGCCTATAGATATACCTATACTAAATAACATTGGGAAATAATCATAAGTTTCTTAAGCGAATTGTTGTGGCATCTGGTTACCTTTCCTAAATATGTAAGGTATAATCAGATGTAAATTATAATGGGCCAAATGAATGAAAAAGAAGTCTCCCTTATTATTTTTGACGTTCTCATGTATTAATACTGATAATTTTCCTTCAAATATCAGAAGTGAAAGGTTCATAATTTCTACCAAATAAAACAAAAAAATATTATTTTTTTCCACAAAAAACGGTCTTACAAATTTTTCAGTGGCCTCCTCACTGGGCCCAACCGGTGTCGTGGGCACTTGCAAGCAGATTGAACATTCGAGTTTGACCCTTATAATCAGGGATCGGATCGAAGGTGTGAATTTACCTAAAGTTTGTAGTCGGACATAACAAGGAGCAGTTACAACCACTTGAGTTGAACCGGTTTGAATTTAACCTGTTAAATTTCGGGTTTTTGTCTAACCAGTTAATTTTTATTTTTATTAGTTTTACATGTTCCTTACATTTGAAACACCGAACTATAAACATTTTCAAACTGCTGATACCCAAAAAAATCATAACTTTTTTATTTTTCAATTTTTCGTAAAAATGACTGAGTATTGTACTTTACATCATTCAAGCGAGGTAAATAAAACATTCATACAGATTGTAATTGAAAGGTGCAGCCATTTTTTCAACTCAACTTAAGTGGTTGTAACTGCTATTTGTCATGTCCGACTACAAACTTTAGGTAAATTCACACCTTCGATCCGATACCTGCTTATAATGAATAGTCTCTTTGTCTTTATGAATGAACAGTTAAAGCAACATACAACGGTTATAGACCAGGGAAAAACATCGCACTTACTCCTAATGGATGTCTCAACGGCTTCGCGAAATTTTCCATCACCCGTTTGCAGGGGAATATTTATGTACCTCAGGACCACGGAGGTATAACTTGGAGATGCCATTATTTTGCTGTAAGATTTTATTTACACAGGATTACCTGACGCCTAATTTGAGGCAAGACATTGCTGACACGATACCTTGAGTAAACAGATTTAAAGGACAGTTGAGCAATGATTTCATAATTCATAAATTCTTTATTGCACGGAAAACAATGTGATACATAGTCTTAAAACAAAGGTAAATTGGTAATTTCATCTAAATTGGGTCAGCCAGCACTGACTTTCCACGAATTTGAAGTCACCAGGGAAAATAGAATTTTACCATTTTTCCAGGCCCAGTATAAACAGGTCTATCTTCTGGTGCTCTATTAACGTAGAGTTAGCAACTCTGTGTGTTGCGTTTCTTTGTACGCTACGTATTTGTCAAAACAGCTGAACTTTTTATACAGGAAATTTAGATGCCAAAAGCACCTCCAGTCCTAGTTACCTTGATTTCAGGACACGTAAAGGAAGCTAGTAAGTGATTGCTTGTTTAGTATGCGGGAAAAAAATACGCCTAGTACTAGGTACCTGGTATATAGACCTAGTATTTCCTTTGCCAGTGTTTTTTGTTCGAGCGATTTTTTTGTAGCGGTTGGTTGATTGATGACTCATACACGGTAATCATAGCCATAGTTTCTGCATTCTTAACTCATTTTAAGAGATCTGATCCTTAAAAATGAAATTTTTACCCTAATAGGATCACTATTGTCTGTCCATCTGTCTGTCAAGACGTTTTTCAATCAAGATATTAATTCAATCAGAATACAATCAATATACTTCCTGTAGATCTAGAATGATAAAATTTTGCACAAAGCATGGTCTTTCTTTAAAAATAAACAAAAGAAATCGATTACCATATTTTTGTTCCTTCACACGAAACTTTCGGACCGACCTTGCGGACGAAACTCGTGTGCACGAGTCGTACCCGCACTTGACGCTTTATTTTAATAATTTTAGCTGTAAAGCTTCTGGATTAGGTCTCATTGTCTCTAATACACGCTCTCAACAACTGGCCTACACCGTTGTACACCAGACCGCAGCTAAGCCGCGCCAGACGCAGTAAGGCACGTAAGGTCGTTTGTCCCAGATGTCATTGATACATTGAGCATGGTCGGAAGGGTTTCTCCCGTCCACCCCGGTGCCTTTACCCCGGTAGCGGGGAAGAGCCAGGATTGTGATACTTTCATCTAACCAGTTGATTCTATTGCTAATAGATTGGCATAGATATTCTATCCCTTTGACACGTCCAACAGGAGCCTGGCACAGTTTGGATTCTGCGGTGATCTCGCTACAAGGCTCAAAGGCCTAGTAGTGCCTTATATTTTTTATTAGAATCAAAATGTACCTAGTCCTTTTCCATATTAGTCGAAATCCTTTTTTTTTGTCTGTTACTTTACTTAAGTGTCACCTTCATCAGTAAACGGAAGCATCGGGGTATGTGCCACCTAATATGTGCCTGCCCATCGGTGGCGAAGTCACTGGGCCAGATAGCACAGCGAAAGCCAACGGGATAGAAGACACAACCACACTTTTTCCCCGGTTGCGGTGCAGAGCCACCGGGATGGATGGGAATAAGCCGCCAGAAGACCCCAGGCTGGACAAAGCACATTTTCTACTTGTACCGTTTGAGATAAACGATAGTGCAAGGGAGGGAGATGTATTGTTGGACTGTCAAAGTGAAATATTGTTTACGTTCGCGATTCAGATATTTCACCAGAGTACGGTGATGATTTTGTACAGGAAAATACATATTTTATTTTTTACCTTTATGAAAATATCATGTACACTAGGAAAAACATGGGTCTAATTAAGATTAATATTATTTAACTAACCTTATAAACCTAACTAGGCCTATGCCCAGCAGTGGGTCGATGTGGGCTGAGGATGAGGATGATAAACCTAACTAGAAATATAAATACGATTGCTATGCCCGCGTTTAGGCTGAGTATGGTTGCTGATTATTTTATGGTAGTATGTGTTAGCTTTTACAATAAAATACCTAAAGGACATACCAGAAAGAAGGAAAAAACTATGTCAAAAACGGACTTTTACAGAAGTAAAGTATTACAGTATTACAGTGTAAAATAATATTTAGATGACAAAACTGCATGGTCTTTACCATCTCAGCGCACAGACGTCCAAAGAGGGGCGATGGACTGAGTCATTACATCGCTCATCGGTGTATTTCCGAACGGGCGGTAGTAAAAAATATATTATTTTGATTAGACGTTTTCTAGTTTTTATGGGCAATAAAAAAAACACTTGATCTTGAACACATATTTTATTAACACCGTCATCAGCATTACCACACATTTGACCAATGCTGAACAAAGGCCACTTCTCCATTGTGATAATCAAAACAAATATTTGATATAGAGGTATTTGAGTTATTCTGTGGTATTTGAACATTTTACAAATGCAGAGGTCTTGAATCTTCATAGCTATGACGTCAGTCAATAGCCCCACATTTCAGAGTTAATTGAATAACTGTGAGCGCAATAAGAAAAATCGTCACTTTTGCGTGTGAATTAAACTATCTAAAATGTAAATCGCATTCCAACCAAATACCAACCAGTGCTGTAGGTATTTCACCTGTAAGTAATATATTCTGAAGCGTAAACATTATATTTGCGTATACATATAAACATGTATGGGCATTGCACTAGGGTGCGTTCAGATTTTCGTGAAACACTGTTGGTATGTTGCTATTTATAGTAGTGTAAGATCAATCATAATTTCTTTATTGCACACAAAAAAAATAGTTAACAAATCATGGTAGGTAATAAAAGTGTACAATGGCGAGCTTATCTCTAAAAAGAGATCTCTTCCAGCAAACCAAGTTTCGTTGAGAGAGGTTGATAGCTGAGCGGGGGTAGACCCATGTGTACAACAATAAATTTAAAAGGTTGCATACATAAATATATAATATGCATTCTAAGATGTAAGAAGAAGGGTAAAAAATTCGCTCAAACACAAAGTTTCTTGGAGGCTGGTGTACCTTATTTTAAAACCATAGCTGACTAAAATGTTCAACACTGTTGTGGCTGGAAATCTTTCAATACGCTATTTTCACTGTACAGAATACACTGATGAATAATTGAGCGTAGATTTGCCTCCAAAGCACTACTTACTAGATAACTTTTATTGACAAGTGTAATTGCAATAATGTCTATAGATACTCGATCAAAAAACGGTGATCAGGTACCAATTTTTCAAACTAAGTAATTGATGGCGGTCACGTTGAAGTCGTAATTACATGAAAACCAACTTATTTTTATATGATAAGTTTTATTTTGAAATCAAGTTTATCATAAATTCCTTGTCAACTGATCTGTATCTGTGAAGCTTACTACCTCTTTTATATAATGTTGTAACGTTTCAGTTGTCGAATAACTGAATTGTAAAAAAATAATTACAATATATGTTTGCAGCGCGTTGGACTAAATTTTTAATTTTTATCTGAGTTTTAGATTCCTGTTTTTTTTTCTTTTTTAAACACATATTTTTACAAGCTTGAGATATATATATATCTATATAAAATGTAAAAACACTTAGGTAAGAACATCTTATTTATGTTAACAGTCAGCCCCAACTAAAATGTACCTGTGTATGATGCTGGGGCTCCACAATAAAACATTTTTTATTTTTGTAATAGTTACATATATGTATACAGTATACATATTATTATCCCTGTGTTTATTTGTCAAATAAATATATTTCTATTTCTATTCTATTTCTATAGTTGTTTTTCGTCCCAAATAAATAAAATAAAATAAATATAAAATAAAATAATGGTCAATGACAACTTATAAGTGACGTAGAAATCGTTTGTAGGGTGACCATTTGTATCTAAGTGGTTATTAGTTTTGATTATTTTTTATCTGTTTATTAATTATTATTAAACAGTGAAGTACAGTGCGTGAGACCTCGCCTATTAAGTTTAATTTTAGCTAGATATTCATATTTTTCTACTCTTGATCATCGTTTAAACTTCATCGCGTATAGAAGGCCCAGGATATTTGATACTATGCATATAGTCAATAAAGCGTATATTGCACGCTGATTTGTGGGCTTGCCATTGCCATGGATGCGCTACCTTGGTGCGCTGGTTTAATTTAAATTTATGTTTCGCCTCAACTAATAGGCGTAGGTAGATTCCGGACCGCAGCCGCTCCACAGCAGAGTGAAACGCGGTTCATTAGTCGCCAGCGCGACTCGGAACGTGCCTACACTGCCAACGATGCCTACAATAGGTTGCAATAGGCGCGAATTTAGGTAAAGACCTGTCCAGATTAGGAGGCGGAGCGATACAGCTTCCTAATCTGGAGGTCTTCTTCAGTTCCCGCGAGCATTACAGAATGCTCATTGTTTTTTCATTGTATTTGAACTCTAATTCCATGGCGTAAGGCGCAATGCCTTTTGGCCTATATTTTAAAGGACGGGTCTTGAACACTTTCAACGATCTTTTGGCACTTGGGTGACGTTTACAGCAAACGAAACTGTCATCAAGCGTGGTAGCAAATTGAACTAAATTGGAAATAAAATATGAATACAAGTCTAAAGGGGCCTCTTTCAAATAATATGTTACCTCATAACTCAGAAACATCAGGGATTCTTGTAACCCAACGTACTTATTACTACACACACAGGCACACACATAGCCGAATTGAGTAGTGGTTTTATGACCGCAGACGTAAAACGCGTTCACGAAAAAATACATAAAATGTTACCTTTCTTAAGCTGTACGTCATAGGACTAAAATTGCACTGCTATGGTGTAGGTGTAGGATATTTTGAACGCCACCGAGCGTACTCAAATAATTTTATGGTTGTGATCTGAAAGGCTTTTGCTTATCGAAGGCTTTGTTATAAATTATAAGACTCATCGCAAAACAATAAAATTATATTAAGTGCGTCGTTGGGAATAATGTCTTTGTCTTACTTGCGGCGATGGGTATCCCTCTGAAATGAAAGATACTATTTGAATAACTGGCTAAACGTATGCTCAACCGTGCCTTTAAGAGTCCATGTTTGAAATGGCGTGACTTTTTTGCAGTTAACATACTTCTAGGTGGCGCTAATCTTAGAATAAATCCTATATATCTTAGCGCCATCTCGTGATATTTGTAATTTTTCGGTTGTGCTGCACTAACGATAATAATGGCCTCGAACTAAAGAAGCTTCCTTAGCATCTCAGTTTACGCCGGTGTTATATTTTGTTCTTGGTCTATCTGTAATAGTATAAAATATTATAGTATCTGTGCTAATGGTTACCTACCAATTTTTCTTACGAAGCTTACATTTTTCTTAAACTACATACCCTACTCACCTCGCGCCCTAAATAAGGACTGAGAATACCCATGTGGGTCAACGGGTGTTCCCAAACGAGCGAGCCCTAATGAACAAGGGCCTGAACACTGGCCCTACGACACTTACAAAAAGGGTTCCGCACAATTATTAACAGGTAGGTATTATTCATCATCACCATTTGACAAATTATGGCTAATTTGCTCAGAATGTTTGTTATCTAATTTGGGTAAGCCGTGTTGATCGAGTTTTAAGAGAATCTTGTTTAATATTTTTTTATTAAAGGTTAATTTGGAGATTTTGAGTGATTAGTTATCAGTACGGATTAAGGATAAAATATTTTGGGGCAATAACTAACTGTAGAATAGGGTGAAATAAATGAAATGAATGTTCATGGTTCTCGTAACCTGGAATAATATTATCAAATACGTTGTCTATTGAACAAAAGAAAGACATGTTCTAAAAGAGCACAATGTTAACACACTTTCAAAGCTTCAGCTTCACTTTCAGCTTTAACGAGCATATAACATCAAACGGCAGCGCCCCGCTTCAAAAAGAACTTACACTATTGTGTCAGTGTGGTGGCCATATGACCGAACATTTAACAACTCACCCTGAATTGCACGAAGCAAATTTGAAATTTTAGCATATCCATAGCATGAGAAACAAATGACGATATGAGATTCGCACCGTCACATCAGTAAGGTATACCTTAAAGGTATACCTTAAAGGTATACCTTAAAGGTATACCTTCATGATTTGTACATTATCTTGAAGGACTTTAAAAGCTTTCACCTTTTTTGTCTACTTAAAAAAACTGGCATTTGATGATGGTACATGACGACCATTTTAAAAATTTTGATAGTAAATAAACCACCTCTCTTACAGGAGATTTACGATTTTATTTTTAATAATAATGAATATGCATGCTAAGTAGTTCTTATTTATACTATGTATTACTTTATTCATTGTATTATCTATGTTTTAGGTTGTAGATATCTACCTATTATTTATTTATTTTATATTAATAGCAAGTGTAGTTTTATGCAGTTTATTTTTATCTTTGTGCACTAGGACTCAGCACCATCTTTCCTGTCCTGCCTAGGTTTGCTGGTAGAATTCTCTCTTAAGAGATAAGCTCGCCTTTGCGCACTATTATGTTATTTAAGTTTTATTATTAAGTTACTGTGCAATAAAGAATATGAATATCTGACAAGTTTCTAAAACTTTACAATAATTTAATAGTGATATTTAGCCATCTAGGAATGTTTATGCTGGTTGCGATGCCTGGAAATCTGCCGGGGATTGCGCCCAATATTTAGCCATTTCCTTAAATCGATTCGTGCAACTCGGGGATAGCCAAGCCCGCTTCCGACCCGCCAGTGATGCGCTGAAGCCTTATGCGCAGCATACATTTTATATGAGCCGTCCAAAAAAAAATCTCTTCTCTCCTACGTCCTGACAATGACGCACAGCCAAAAGTCAGTTGTGCTATTCAATTATCCGAACCGAAGTTTCGAGCAAAAGAAAAATAAATTGCACAAAAAAAGACCGCTCCAGAATAACTCACATGTGTCGTAATAAATTCCGATGTTGTGAGTAAAGTTTGAATTACTTCTCTATTGAAAATCGGCAAAGATCGTGGAACCAGCCAGTCCTTTGCTCGGGGAACTTTTTCCAAGTTGCCGTGTCAGTCCGAACAGTTTTCCTCTTCCCAAGTAGCCAAGTTTTGGCACAGTTTCTCAGTACGCTTGAGCGTTTAAGATTTAGATGATCTTTCATGACAATGAAATGATGACAGATTAAGCTATCACACATCACATCCATTTGAAACGCCAATAGTTTTTATAACTATGGAACTAAACAGGAGCAAATAGGTAATACTTCGTGAAACAGATAAACAAAATAGAAAATAGAGCATCGCACCTTTTCAATTAATGATACCTGTTTTTACGTGTACACTTAAACGAAATAAACTTAATTATGTCGGAAATACGACTAAACTAAAGTTGTATATAAATAAATACGGCATGCGACCGCCACCATAAATTCCAACCAACAAACGTGACTGAATCAAAAATTCAGTCTATCCACAATATTCGTAACACAGAAGGTCATAAAACCGAATGACCCGAGTTACGGCCATTTTTACGATGTATTTGAAAAAGCAGACAACGCAGTTCATGTTTAATACATTCATGATACTAACGTTCTTTGTGACAAAAAAGTTCACATATCAGCTAGGCTGTTTAAAAATGTATGTAACGGGCTACGGATGGTACAGGATGTTGTTGCTAGAGAGAAAGTTACAGACAAACAAATGCCAAAGCGCATACATTTTCTTAGCGTCGACGGCGAGTAGTGGCTTTCTATGTGTCACGCACACATTGATGGGGATGGATGTCATGGACAAAGGAGTTTCTTATTGTCTGTAATACCCCGGTTACATTACACCATGCTCATTGCTACTCCCGCTGCCGGCAATATTGCGCAAAATGGCGACGCGGCATTGTCGACGGGAATGGGTGTTTACATTATACCTGCATACTTCTTTCGCGTTCAACCTCCAGCAATGGCGGACGCGGACGTTGCATGCGCTGCCACGCTCTGCCTTCTGAGCATTTACAACCTAATAAGAGCTGTAAAATATAATAAATTAAAACAGAAACGTCGTCGACAACGCAGGAGATGGTGGATGATATCCATTCACCGAAACAGAACAATGTATGTACCTACAATTTATATTTGGTGTAAAAAAAAACATTACATGATCACGTTCTCGGCGGCGACTGAGCAGAGCAGCAGGGTGTAGTGTAAACACACATTTCCATGCCGCTGCCCGGTCCTTTGACTCCCGCACCAAAAACCGCCAATCGAGGGAGCACCGGCAACGGCAATAGCAATACGAGCGGCATGAGAAATATTGTGTTTACATCATGCTCTTGCTCATTGACATGCTGCATTCCCTGCCCACTTCGGTGTAATGTCAATGGGCTATTATGTATCATTTTGCTAGAGTTACTAGAGTTGCGGTTCTGAAGATGTCTGTACTGTGATGTGAATGTGAAGGAATGAACACGACACGACAGATCACAACAAAACATGTAATAGAAAACAAACTCACACTATCGCTGCTCTGTTGCCACAAAATATTGATATAAACAAGTTAAACATGTTCATACATTGCATCTAGCTTCAAGGCTGATTTTTACTTATCCAGTAGGTGGATCCAGTAATACTTGATCCCAGCACTGGATTGACACTGGATCAATTTAAATATGTTTCAGCGGACACTATACTAGATTGAAACATGTTTATATTGATTCAATGTAAAACCAGTGCTGGAATCCAGTGATACTGGATCCAGCTACTGGATCAATGAAAATCAGACTTCACACTAGGATGTCATGGAATAGAGAAACAGTGACATTCAACATACAAGACATCCTGTTCCAATGTTACACCCTGTGAAGCAAGAATTAATAATGTAACAAGATGGTAGAAAGTTGCTGATTGTTTGTCTTTGACGAGTCTCCGCGCGCACTCTGGAAGCAAACTTCTCTGTTATATACCTACTTACTTTGCTTACTTTATACTTCATTGCGCGGTAAAATAATAGATAAAATTACACAAATATTTAAACAACAGCATATTCAGTCTTAAATTTAGATTATCCATTGTTACGTTTTTTTCATACGGAGGAGTTTATAATTCATAATTTCTTTATTGCACACAATTCATTGAAAGAACAAAAAGTAAAGAAAAACAGTGTACAAAGGCAAGCTTATCTCTAAAAAGATATCTCTTCCAGCAAACCAAGTTCCGATGAGAGAGTTTGATGTACCTATGCTAGATAACTTTCAAACAAAGTTTGTTTAGCGGACTATGATTAGACTACAAGTCTAGAGTCCATTATATTTCTCCATTTACTCCGTTTATCTGTGTTTTAATGGTGATTGGGTCAAGTTCTTAAGTTAAAATCATTTCAGTCTACACATTGCGCCGTATACGAAATTATACCAAAGTCGTGTATTGAGATTCTTTCTACACCCTTTTACAAGAATAACCTCTATATAAGAATTCCTGAGAGACAGAAGTTGAGTCCGATGTAGAGTGGAACATTTTTATTTCGTGTTTTTTTTACTTTTTTTGAATGAAAACCTCAATTAGTAAGAATAACTTTATCATGGAGTCATTGTACTGTAGCTATAGGAGTCTTGAATTCTTTTAGACAATACATCATAGAATGAACTTATGAAACTTTTGCTCCGAGCTAATTTGTTACAAGATTCCAAGATCTAGTTTAGTCGTACTTGTACCTAGTTAAGTTTAGTTATAATTATTAAATTATTACTGGTATGATTATAAGGTTTACCCTAATTTGAAATGTACTTATCCATAAAAAAGATTCCTTCAAGCAAACGGAAAATGGATAGACGGCTAAAATATTATTTTTTTGTTTAGGTACTCCTTACAAAAACAAACTTAATAAATTCACACACGTGTCCACGTCTGGCAGTTAACTCAATAATTAAAAACGACGGACCTGAAATTATCATAATAAAATAAATTTCAATTAAGATTAACAATATACCTATCTGTCGAAACTTATCGTGGAATTGGCCACATCATGAAATAGCCAAACGTGAATTATCATGAAACGATGAAATCTTTTAGACTGCGATAGCTGGTGAAGACTAAAAGTGGCGAGCGCAGCGAAGCCCCTTAATAATCTTCGTATTAGTTTACAAACACCACATAGTGCTGAATAAAAGTGCTTTTATATAAAAATAAATGTTTTCGGCCATATTATGATGATATGAACAAGAATGGCTGACCATACCATAAAATGGCTGGCCATTTTGTGATATGGCTGAATTTGACGATATGGCTACGACATATCTACTATTCGTCAGTTCTAGAAGTTCCATGAAAAAGAACGCGGAATAAAAACGCTAACGTAAAATCGTATCAATTTATCTGGCTCGCTCATTCTTTCATTTCAGTACAAGTATTTTTATTGCATTCGTATTTCAGAGGTAGAGCTTGAATATTCTGCACTCATTTTGTGAACCAGTAAAGTTTTTTTTTATCTAATCCGACCGTACGAGTATTACCCGTATTGCAAACGTTATTTCATTTTTATAATTTTTATGCGAATTGATAAAGCATTTCATAACACTTCATGATATTGCAGTATCCCTTTACGAATAATTTGAAAGTTCCTATGTGAAGATGGGATGCCTCCCCCCTCCATCAACCCGCACTGAGCCAGCGTGGTAGAGTATGGCTCATCCTTCTCTATGACTTCTCCTACATCTTACTCGGATACAAAAGGCCCGTGATCCTCGGTGGGGACATTAATGGGCTACATATAATTATTATTATATTACCCCTATGTGGTGTGTGAAGAAAATGTAATTGTAATTTTACATCAGAGTAGAGTCCATTCCTGCATAATACACAAACACTTTATACATAGGTACGTTGATAGAGATACGTTAAGTAGATAAAACTGTGCTTAAAGCAGATTGAAAAATACTAGAATCACATAAATCTAATAGAAAAACTTTATCCCGCAAAACCTCATAGTAAAACAAGTGTAAAACCTATCCTCCACCACTTTTTAAGTACCCAATTAACTATGTTAATAACCTTTAATACCCGCTGCTTAACCACAGTTTCAGCTGAATTTTCCATAACTTGCCTTTTAAACTGACTTTTAAGCGAGTAGTGAGATACATTGCGGGGTAAGTGTCTTTGGGGACCACTTCATCTTTACTAAGCCAGCAGCTGATGCTAACGGTACGCTTAGGAGCGATTCTGGCAGCGTTCCGGCAAGAATCTCGGAGTGCTTTGCGAAAGTAGGAAAAGATTGTAGATGGATAAATGCTATGGACGGATAAAAGTAGTACAACACTCAATCGATAGATGTGTAATCCGTTAGTGCCTGGTCATCGCAAGTCTTTGTCTGTGCCTACACCTTTCCCATGGGAAGAAGTGTGCATGTATGATGGAGGCCGTTGTAACTTTTATTGAAAACATCGGGAAGAATCAATCCTTCACATCTTCATAGCTGCATAGATGAGCTTAACCGCCTGACGTGCTAAATAGAGTACCTATAGAACAAACAAAATTCGGTATTGGAAAAGGTAGTTGAACGTTTTAATTAAAAAACTTCGCTTAAAACTAACCATGTGACGTTATGTATGCATTTTTTGCAAAATTAGTATTTATTAATTAACTTATTAATATCATTTATGTTAGAATTATAAAGTCACATCAAAAGCCTAGCTTAACAGCCAGCCAACTAAAACAGTGCTTACCCCAACCTATTATCAAATCCCGGACAACAATCAATACAAGCCCAAGATTAATCTTCGAGATAATTCTAACACGAATTCCATTCGGCAGGTAACGAGCCAACTCCCGCGAGAGATAATCTTCGGCAAGTTTAAACTAAGTTTAAGGTAAACGGCGGAGGTTCCACGGATTAGAGACGAACAGTTGTTAAGCCTCCGACGACAGGCTTCAACGTTTGCTTTTGCGCTGAGAGGCGGTTTCGTCAGACAGAACGTGTGGTTTCGAGTTTTCAACCGCTTATTTTCCAGTTCATCGCGCGCCAAAAAAATCAAAATTTTCGTCCGTTCGTGTGCCTGAAAATCTGTGACTCAGGTTGTTAAAATCTACCCATGGAATGGAGTTCCTACCCAATCGAACCGTATGGATAAATAAAGTAGTAATCATGCCAACGCAATGGGACTGCCCTGAGACATAATTATCTATTTTAAACTATACATGGTGTAATAGAAAAGCCTAAAAAGGGTAGTTAGGGACATCATTTTGAACAACTTTCACTATGGGACCGACTTGATCAGAGAAACTTTATTTTTATTAACTTATCGGGCCTAGCGCTCAGCTGATCTGTATGGTTGAGTGAAATATAAAGTTGCTCTGATCAAGTCGGTCCCATAGTGAAAGTTGTTCAGAATGATGTTCCTAACAACCCCCTTTCGGCTTGTACACCCCTTTCTGTTACAACCTGTACAAAACGTTAATTCACGGTCTTTCTCATGCGGGAAACATTGTTTTCACCGCTCGGTCTGACTAAGCCCTTACTCCGTTCTCCCATCTTGCTAGCCTTTCAGATTACATAGTTCAAGCTCCAAAATCACCGGGAGTTGGTTTGCTGTTTGTTTGTTTGACATGAATGAATGCAATGAAATTTATTTAGTGTTAATCTTGTGCCTTTACTTTTGGTTTACCATCTCCTTCATAAAAAACCTTGTAAGGACATGTGCACTTCTATGGGGGACCTATTTCTGTATCCTTTGTTCACTGCCGCGCGGATTCTTGACTGATTACAGCATTGATTTTTAGTTGTGACTGACTACAATCAGTAATAGGCATTATTATCATACTTAGGCATATTTTTCTCAACTACTTATTTTTTCTTTAAAAATTACATTACCTCGTCACGTTTCATTTTCTTCCGCCCTCGATCAAAACATGCGGTGATTTTCTCGAAAACATTTACCGCGTCACAAACAACGTCCGCCATCTTTCTACCGAATGAACTGTTTACCATTTGACGATCGACGAAATCATTTTGTCCGACGACTTCCGCCGCTCTGGAGAGAATTTTGTCTCAAACTTGGGAACAAATAGCGCCATCGGACGCGATTCATTATGCGTCTTTCAGCGGAGAAAAGTAATTCAAAGTTTCCTTTCCATTCGTTCTAGAAGTTTCGCAGCCCAGTCACTTTCAGTGCCGAGGGTATGTACAGTTTACAGAATGAGGATCACGTTTAGTTATTCCTTTCCTTTATTACTTGCGTAAGTAAAATGTTTGCTTTAGGTCGCTGGAAATTCGACAGAAAATAGGTAATACAAAATATGAAGTCATATTGGAGGCTTTAGTATCAGATTGTTGAGGCAGGAATGCTGTAGCTGATAAATAAATACAATTCTTTGCTATTTGCAAACTGAGACAGTTTATTTAATATTATAATACAATATATACAAAATAGCTGAGCCTGTAAGGATCGCGCAAGAGGATTACGATGTGCGGAGGGTGCAAGTGGGATGCATGATAAGCTGTCTCACACCATATAATAAACCGGGCCGCGCCTCTCGATCTTCAGTGTGAGTCGCTGTGTCGATGCTGCTACAAGATTTATAATTCATAATTTCTTTACTGTACATAAACAGTTACATAGGACAAAAGATAGACAGTCAGATATGTCGGGCGGTTTGAATTTTCTTGATTATATTATAATAATTTGATAATTCAACCCTGTAAATCATCATCATCATCCTCAGCCCACATCGACCCACTGCTGGGCATAGGCCTCTTCTGTATAGCGCCAATCTCCCCGGTCGGTCCCGTGCCAATAAATGTCCTGTAAATACTGGTAAGATTTACATTTATTTGTTACTTTCTCCTTAATCCTTGTACAGTACTTTGAAAAAAACTAATTCAGTATCAGAGATGAAATTGATATAAGCTTGAGTAGGTAATTGTTTTATTGTTTTACAACTTGTACCACACACAAAATAGTAGTACTGAAATACCCAGTCTCTCATCAGAACGCAAATAGTAGAGCTACAAATTGCTGAGAATAAAATAAAAATGGCTTTTATTGTGGACTGTACCTACAAGAGCCAAAGACATTATGAAGGTTCGTCTCTGAGCTTGTTTAACAGTCTTGTTAAATGCATTTAGCATTATAGCGCTGAATGAAACTTATTTCATTTTACTACCCATCACAGTTGAGACTACTTGACTTCACTTACATACAACATTGAATTAAGCTACTGACTAACCGTGAATGCAAAAATATGCTATGTTTTAATGACTTAGGGATACTCCCACACTTTACATAAAAGTAAGTGAGTAAATAGCCAGTAAAGTTTCCAAATGAGACATAACAGGGCTCTATTACAAGTTCATTAAAAAACTCAACACTTTAAAGCTCACCCTAACTGAACTTAATAGAATTCGCACCACAAGTTTTTTGGTAACATGTAACTTTCACGTTGTACGTCACGGGCCTAGCAAAAGTTTGGAAAGCTCCCAATACTTGGCGTTCTTTCCATCAAGGAAAAGGAGAGTTCATGAACAGTCAATTTATTAACAGTTTCTCAACTGTTTACTCAATTATGTCCTTTGAAGGATAGTTGCCAAAGGTATCTTTTGCTGAGTTTTGATTTACCTCAATAAAATATTGGTGACTTTGAAGAGGATGGGTGAGAGGACAGTTGAACAACTGTGTCTGCTCTGCCGCTCCGTGTGGCTAAGACAAAATCTATGTTTTTAGCTTAGAGACCGAAATGGTAGACATACTTGAAAAGTGCCAGAGATACCGTCACATAACGACGAAGTTGTTATTTTTCGATAATAAGGTTCTCGATAGGCCCTACTGAATAGATAAATCATAAATTTTGTATGTTAAATAATAGATGTATCTAACACGTGGAGCTTATCGAGAACTTATGAATGAGACAGGGTAAGGCATCTTTATAACATATTTTTTTTCTGTTACACTGCTGTTTAACATATTTTTTTATTAAAAGTCACGATGAATCTTTGAACTGAAACTAATACAACCAGCAATATTAAAGCCACAAACATATAAACATCAAAAGACCCGAAGTTTTTACGTTCCAATAATAACAGGATTTTTCGATATCCTCAATTTCATAGCCGGGCATAAAGAAAATTGTATAACTTTTAAAAGAACGTAATCCCCGACCGTGACGTCATAAACAGCAACTGGAGAATGTATAAAAAATTCATTCGTTTCTGAGCGTCTGGGTGCAGGAGATCTTTAGTACTACTGAAATTCCCTCGAAGCAGATTAAACTTATTCTTTAAAGCGACTTTTCTTAGGTTTCTTCTAACAAAAAAGACTTTACTAGGTTTCGTGTTTCAGTGATTTTGTACTGTACTGAAAGGCTGGTTTTAAAGCAGCATTGTAGTGAACAATAGTGTCGGGTCGCGGATAAGTAAGGCAAGCTCAGCATAGGCCACTCATTTTTAACCGACTTCCCAAAGGAGGAGGTATACAATTCGTAAGGATGTTTTTTTTTTATGTATGTGCCCCGATAGCGCCTAAACGGATGGACCGATTTGGAAAATTATTTTTTTGTTTGAAAGGGTTTACCTTCGCATTGGTCCCATTGACACTAGGTCAGGATCTGATGATGGGATCCTGGAGAAATCGAGGGAACTCTTCAAATATTATAGGCAGACCTATAGTGATTTTTGTGTTTTTCATAATAACTCGTGCAAATGCACATGGTAAGCATAATATTGTGATGCGGAACGGCTGATGAAGACCATATATGGCCACCAGATCTGCTCAATACTAGGTACAAATACAATGCGTGGCTGACGGGCAGGTAACGCATAGCCTAAACCGGTGGACCTAGAGCCATGAAGCTTTGTACAGGGGTTCCTTAGTAGTCTAGGGTAGCACTGATATGGGATTTGACAAAATTAATTCCCCAAAGGGGGGGGGGATAAGGGGTTACAGTTTGTATTAAACTCAATCTAATCAAATAGGGTTTGTGGAAGTCGGTTTTTTCTAAAGTTTACTTTTTGTTTCAATTATCCTACGATATTATCGACGACGGTGATTCTTATACGACTCTGCTTCGGAACCCCTCGTTTGTGAGTCTGCCTTTTTCATAATTACTATTATTTTTAAGCTCGCAGAATCAGCTGGCTTGGCGTTCCTATAGTGTAGTTGCTATAACTCAAGGCATAACAGTACAAAGTCCAAGACGCGTCTGGTCGAGCTGAGAATGAAAAGCCACCACCGATGATATAAAGCGATTGCTTTCTCATATAACTCATCCTAACTGCACTCGCCGTTCGCTACGGCCGGCGTTTCAGCACCAAGTTAGTGGCAACTGGAGTTACTAGAATTAATGGTGGAATATACGAGAGTTTAGATAAAGAAGATAATAATTGTATAGAGCCCATGATTCTAAGTAGTAAAATACTTTCCGAGAAATGGTTTCTAGCGCCTGACTTACCTAAGTCGTCGCCTACCTGTCGTCCCCTCTCAAGTAAAGTGTTGAACGGTTCCATATGCTGATGACGTTGAAGTCTATGATTGGATTAATTTTTAAAATACCGTGTTCAGAAGTACAATCATGAAATTAGGCACAAAGCAAGCTCTTATAGCACAAGTAAAGGGAAAAGTCCGAAAACTGTGAATTTCTGTCTTTTAAAAAAATATTTAATTTAGTTTACATGGACGACAGCATCCTTTAGTTTTTTTATGTGGATACCTAGTTACAGATGTTACGCTCTCTAAGTGTGATCGAAACCCTTGGTGCACGAGTCCTACTCGAACTTGACCGTTAATTATTCTACCTAGCTCTTCTTTCGCACAGAAAATTACAACTAATGCCCATTCCAACGTCGTTATACACGTTCTTAATTAAAGAATGGTCCGATTATGGTATAAAAGCTTGTATTTGGTACGAAACGCTCTTAGAAATGTTCTAGAGAGAAATCCTTAGTTATTTTTAAATACCTAGATATTTTTTAAAAGCTTTCTCTTAGTTTCACGACCATCATTGTTGTTGGTAACAACAACAATGAAATCTTTAATTACGTATTATTATAATACTCATATGTATTGTAATTTTTCGATACAAAAGCCGATATTGTCCTAACTTATACGCGTATTATTTATGTACAAATGATTCATTAAGATTATATAATCAATCAAATCTTCCTCCCTTATTACCGATTTATCTGTAAGCAAAACATCATTAACATGAAATAATACCGTATATTTCTTATCATTCGTTTTGTGAACACCATCCTATATGTTGTATCTCTGTTTTCCTCCTTCTTGCTGTCAACAGGAAATAAATTCTTTCTTCGATTCTCCATATCTCAAAGTTATGTATGATCGTCGTTTATTGAAAGAGGAAATATTGTTATAACTTCAGGATTCCCTAAACAGGGGCTAAGACAAAAACAGACACATCACTCACGTGCTTTCTGAAATTGAACCGTTATTATGACTAGAGACCGTATTATACCTCTAATGCAACATAAAATGCCCTAAATTAAATATGCACGCAAATAATGCACAAAAATCCATAAAAAGGGCTAAAATGTGCAACATAAAATGATAAAACAGTCGTGTTTTACGTGTTTTTAATTTTAAAAACCATTGAAAAAAGATCAAAGTTTTCCATAGTTATTTCTATCCAGCCTCCTGTAGCCTGCAAGTATTCAAGTATAACTAATTAGTAACTAAGTCCAAACGTATTACATAATAAAATATGTCATAATAAAAACCATTTGTCTCTCAACGATAAGAATCTTTGTCGCGTCCTATAAGCACGGATTTAGACTCCGAGCCATTCGGTTGTGGAATGCACTCCCCTGCACTATCAGGGACAGTCCTACTATCAATGAGTCGTGTGAAAGAGCATTACCTTTCTATGTAGGGTTTTAGATGGTATTTATGTATGTATGCGTGGAGTATGGCTCAATCTTACCCGGGTAAAGGCTTGTGCACACTGCACATGCTTAATGGGCTACCTACAACAATTTTTTTTAACAGCTGTCACTATCTTGGACAGGTGCCACAATTTTTGACAGATATCATGATTTTGACAGCTGACACCATTTTGACAGGTGTCACAATTTTTGACAGCTGTCACAACTTTTGACAGATATCATGATTTTGACAGCTGTCACTATTTTTGACGGGTGTCACTATTTTTGACAGGTGTCACTATTTTGACAGATCACTTTTTTGACAGCTGTCATGATTTTGTCAAATGAACAAATATTGAGCGTGTGCAACTGTAATTTCAGTCAAAGTTGTTTGAGTATGGCTAGTCAGAGAAAAACTCCGAAAAGCAAATTTTTTAATTTTTTTAAAGCTTGTAACACCATATGCTTGTATATTTTACCGTCAAAGAATGAAATCCGGTCATTCTACAGGGTAACTAGTAAGTCTTCCCACAGATGTATCCTATAGAATGACGGATTTGATACTTTGACTATGAAATATAATACGATCTTTTTAGCGCGTGAGTTACGTTTACAGAGGGTGTCACTTCTACGAAACCTCATGCAATGAACCTGTCAAAAAATTGTAAATAAATAATAAATAAAATAAATAAATAAAAATCGACAGTTTCAGCTATCACCGCCATTAAGCGATCTTTTAGATCTTTAAGCGTGCGGTGACAGGTAGAAACTAACGCTTTTTGACAAGCATTAGGATGCGTAGAACTGGCGCCCCCCTGAAAACGTCACTCACACGCCAAAAGATCTTTAGACAGTTGTATGTAGTACATCATTGCCTGCCACGCTGAACAAAGATAATAAAAACATCAGTGTGGCCGCTAAAAAACACACTCGTCCGAGTTACGATATCCAAGCTCCAGTAAATATAAAATAATAATAACAAGTCTCCACTTAAACAGACATATAATTTCGAACTTCTCTTTTTACGTTGTTTCAGTAGAAATTGTGTTGACAGAACGTGTACAGATAAAACTTTTTCAAGGTCTTGATCGGACTTGGCCCATATTAAATTAATAGGTACCATAAATAACACAATTCAATTCAGTTTCTTTATTGCGGACATCAAGGTCCATAATAAATATCAGTACAGTGACATATAAATATAAACTTACAAGTAAAAAAAACACAAACATAAAAACAAGAATATTACGTGGAACTAGATCCGACAATAAACTACATTCAACTTCTTCAACGATACTTGCTTCGGAATGTCAAAGGTCACACAAATTTAGAAGGTAAACTAATAAAAAACGCCTAATAAAATCGCAATAGAAGGCATGGGAGACACTTTTGAGTCTATCTATCTATCTATCTATAACCCGCCTTTGGGTTATAACCCGGTGCATTCATTACCCATCTATACGAGTATATGCCAGTGAAAAAATATCGTGACTCTTTGACAATGAACTTCTAAGGACGGAGTCGCAGTGCTGGCCGGGCTTTACCACGCCTCCAGTCACGTCCCCACATGATACGGACAAAACTTTATAACTTTATACTCTTTTTGAAAGCAACTTCTCGTGACACTTTGAGTAACAAGTCGAATTTACGAGGCAACTTACCTCTTGAGTATTTCCACTCTCTTTGCGTCGTCTGTCAGATAGAGAGTCCTGGGAACGGCCAAAATAGATCAAGTTGTCTCGAGTTGTTTTAGATTTGACTCGTAGTTTTTAGAGAAGGATAGCTCCCTTAGCGAAGGATCTTGTTTTTAGCGGCCTGTTTTGAAAAAACATCGGTATTGGATGGGTGATGGGCTGTTTCGTCACCGTGAAACTGTACCTTTTGGACAACTTAGGCTAATAATTAACTGCTGTTAGCTTTGAGAACTATAGTGACTGGTTCGCCGACACATCTTATATAACAATAGATCGCCATTGTTTGGTCGTTCGAGCGGTGTGCTTCTGAGAGAAAAGGGGTTAACCCCGACACGTCCCATAATTTTATAAGCAATGTGGAAATACCACGTTGCAAATTTCGAAAATGGTTGAATTCACGCGCGAAAAAATTTTTTTTTCCTAACAACTGATCTCTCAACCAATCAGGTGTGGGATGAAATAGAAATAGAAGAAATAGAAATTGTTTATTTTGCCTAAAAAAACAATACTGAGGAAAGCGAATGCGTAAGTAGGTATATAAGGCAAAAAAGGGAACAGTCTCAGCGTTTGCTACAAGCTAGCACAGTGCTAGCTTGCAGCGCTGGTTTTCAGACAGCAGCGCTGGTTTTCAGACAGCCGGACAGACAGATATCAACCGGAAGCTAGTTTCATTGACTGTTCCCGGCAGTGTTGCCAGTACAAAAAAAATATATTGAGATTCACACAAGACGATTTTGCCGAAACCGGACGGGAGCTGAGCTTACTTTTTGTTAGCTGTCATCCATCGTACTGTCTTTACGGTAGTGGAAGGGGAAAATGACAGATTTGATATGGCAGTTGAATAAAACAAAACCTATTCTCCAAAATGCAATATCTACCTTGACTATCTAGAATTCTATATGTATCTAGCAATCTACATACTGTCTCTCGACTCACACAGTGTTTGTCTACCTTTCAATCTTACCCGCTGGGGTGCATAACTGCATATTAAGTAGTGTGGTGGTATGCGTAGCGGCGTAGGTTCGGGACATGGTATGGCATCTTGGAGTTTAACCTATGGACCGTCTTACAGGTCATAAGGTGCTTGAAGTGACGTTTGTTACATTATGTGTTGTGAAGATCCATTCAGGCTTTTGCTATGGCAATTGAAAAGAGAATTGATCACGCAAAATGGAGAAATGAAATGGTTTGCTGGAAGAGATCTCTTTTTAGAGATAAGCTTGCCTTTGTAAATTACTTCTATGTATTTTCTGTGTTTTTTCTTTTATGTGCAATAAATATATACGAAATATACACGAAATGAAAACTTGGCTAAGGGCACAACCTTCCCTTTGCCACCACATATGGGAAATAGTGTGACGCTATGTTATATTATGTGGGTGTCATCTCATACCTAAAAAACGTTTATTTAGCAAGATGAAAGTACTCACAGTCGTCCTAGACTGTCGTCCTTCGATTTTCCTCATGTGAGAGAATTGTTTGTGACCTACATTACTGGTACTTTATTCCCAGACAGGTGTTATTGATCGTCCCTGTTATTACGTTACTCGGGAAAGGGTGTATGTTTAGCGATGACATAAATACTTTCTATTGGTTCTCAGGGAAAGGTTAAAATTACCGACGACACCTTCGGCGTTGCGGTTCGCGGCCTCTCATCATGAGTTCCTAAATTTGAATCATGGCTGGGGAGAAAAAATAAAACCGGCCAAGTGCGAGTCAGACTCGCGCACGAAGGGTTCCGTACCATTATCTATATAATTGGAACAAAAAGTAAACTTTAGAAAAAACCGACTTCCACAAACCCTATTTGATTAGATTGAGTTTAATACAAACTGTAACCCCTTATCCCCCCCCCCCCCAGGGGAATTAATTTTGTCAAATCCCATATCAGTGCTACCCCACGCTACTAAGGAACCCCTGTAAAAAGTTTCATGGCTCTAGGTCCATCGGTTTAGGCTATGCGTTGCCTGCCCGTCAGCCATGCATTGTATTTGTACCTAGTATTGAGCAGATCTGGTGGCCATATGTGGTCTTCATCAGCAGTTCCGCATCACAATATTATGCTTACCATGTGCATTTGCACGAGTTATTATGAAAAACACAAAAATCACTATAGGTCTAATCGGTCTAATTTTCCAAATCGGTCCATCCGTTTAGGCGCTATCGAGGCACATACATAAAAAATAAATAAAAAAAAACAAACATCCGGACGAATTGTAAACCTCCTCCTTTGGGAAGTCGGTTAAAAAAACCGCGTTGTAGCGGTAACAGAAATACGTCATCTGTGAAAATATCAACTGTCTAGCTACCACGGTTCATGAGATACGGCCTGGTGACAGACAGACGGACGGACGGATATCTTGAGATTTTAAGGTACTTTCCCTCCAGGGCCCATTCGTTTGTTCCACCCTGTATATGTGTGATCTGTAACTGTATTTTTCATGAAATACCCAAAAAGTTTTGTTCAAATTATCATCTTATGTCAGAATAACTTTGTAGCTAGTTGAAAAATAACATTTATCATCATAGTCATCAAATCATCTCAAGACATTATAATTTCCAGGTTCTCAAATGAGAACCTGACCACTTGACACTGGCAAAATTAACCTCAAAAGAGGTTAGGACGCCATTAATAAAAAGAAGAAGAAGAAGAAGAATTGATTCAAAGCTTGCCGCGCTTTTAGGGCCTTTAGTACCTACTAAACGCCGCCGTAAGCAGCACTGTCTACAACCTACTCCTACTGGAAAACGCTCAGGGAAAACGCTCAGGGAAAACGTGAGACACCCATCTACAATTTCCGTACAATGAGGTTCACTCACTCATTATGTCAATGTCATGCAGACTGCAAAACATCATTTCAACGCACCAAAGAGTATTTAATTAAAACATCACTGGCAGCCAAACTTGAAGTGGCCAAAAGGAAAAAATTAATTTCTGTGCTCTGAGATTTGTATGAAAACAAAAGTAATTAAAAACTATTAATTTTATAATTATTTTCTAAAAGTTCTACATAATAAATAGAGACGTCGTAATTCATCAATTAATATTTAAAGTCTTTGTAGAAGTCCGGGGACGACATTGCCATATCATTTAAATTTAGTTTCATTAAAAGAAGGCTTACCTACCAAAACAAAATGGCCTTGGTATAAACTTTTCAAGCGTGTTGTGAAGACGTATCTTGTACCGAGACCACTTTCAATTTGTAATATCTCTCGTATTTCAGTATTTGTGGTTGGTGCGGCAACAGATATACACATTCTGTGAAAATTTCAGCTTTCTAGCTATTACGGTTCGTGCAGGCGGACCCGGTGACAGACAGGACGGACGGACGGACGGACGGACGGACGGACGGACGGACGGACGGACAGACGGACAGCGAAGTCTCAGTAATAGGGTCCCGTTTGGCACCCTTCGGGTACGGAACCCTAAAAACCAGCCTAGTGCAAGTTGCTCTTGCGCGCCAAGGGAATCAATATTTTGTTTATAATGGAACAATATAAATATTTTAGTCCTGTTGTCCTTTTACTTCCGTGTCTCCCTTTTTTTTGGACAACGAAATTTTTGTATTTTTTTTTAATAATTAACTTTATATTAATAAAAAGCTTTAAATTTATGTCATTAAAAATTTATTAAAATAACTTTAAATTAACTATTTCGATGTCCAAAAAAAGTGAGGGGACAACGGGACTACACCATCGCACATGATGAGCTCGATGCTACGTGCTACGCCGTAGCTGCTACGCGCTATGCCCTACTATACTACATTCAGCGTCAAATATAAATCGTTGTCATTCTCATTGGAAAGGATTCTTAAATAGACATTATTATGGCCTGTATAATAATAAGCACTGGTTTTGTGAGAAAATCTATGTAATCTGACGACTGTAAAAATAGACAAAAGAACGTATCAAAACCATGAAATAGCATAGCAGTGTACGATATGTGTAACAACTCCATTATGCCGGCCTTCCACTAAGAAAGGGAAATGAGCGGGAAAGGAGCCAGCGGGCTGAGCGGACCGGGCTGCATACAAAAAAGTGGACGAGTGCGAGTCGGACGCGCCCATGAAGGGTTCCGTAGTAGCAAGTAATTATAAGACTGGATGTTTGTGTTGTAACTTTGTTTTTCATAGTGTTTATATGAATGACAAAGTTATCTTTGTGGTTTTTAATAAATGTTTTATATCTTAAAAACTGCTTATTATATTTTGTTCAAACAAATTTTCGTCGAAAGTTTGTATTAAGATACATTAAGATACACAGCATGGGCACAATTTTTTCCAATTTGGAAGGGTCTGTCTCTTTAACGATTGACTTTGAGGAAAAATTGTTTTAGGAACCTTAACGTCATTTTCAACCGACTTCAAAAAAAGGAGGAGGTTCTCAATTCGACCCGTATGTTTTTTTTTTTTTTTCTATGTTTGTTACGCGATAACTCCGCCAATTATGAACCGATTTGAACAAATCTTTTTTCGGCGTATAGGTAATACCTCAAGGGTGGTCCCATTGACACCAGGTCAGGATCTGATGATGGGATCCTGGAGAAATCGAGAGAACTCTTCAAATATTATAGGCAGCCCTATAGTGATTTTTGTGTTTTTCATAATAACTCGTGCAAATGCACATGGTAAGCATAATATTGTGTTGCGGAACTGCTGATGAAGACCACATATGGCCACCAGATCTGCTCAATACTAGGTACAAATACAATGCGTGGCTGACGGGCAGGCAACGCATAGCCTAAACCGGTGGACCTAGAGCCATGAAACTTTGTACAGGGGTTCCTTAGTCGCGTGGGGTAGCACTGATATAGGATTTGACAAAATTAATTCCCCAAGGGGGGGGGGATAAGGGGTTACAGTTAGTATTAAACTCAATCTAATCAAATAGGGTTTGTGGAAGTCGGTTTTTTCTAAAGTTTACTTTTTGTTTCAATTATCAAAGACCTATCTATAAAAACCCCAACCATGTAGGTTTGATGAAAAAAAAAATTGGTTTCAGTTCCATGTATGGGGAGCCCCCCTTAATATATATTTTTTTGTATAAAAATCGTAAAGCGGTCCGAAGAATACATCTACCAAGTTTCAACTGTGTAGTTCTATTAGTTTTGGAATAAAGTTGCTGTGACATACGGACGGACTGACAGACAGTCTTAACGAAACTATAAGAGTTCCTTGTTTCTCTAACGGAACCCTAAAAACTCTTTATCAGTGGAAACACTTGTGTGCAGTTCGCCTATCTATGCAAGTTAAGCGGACTCGTACGGAGTCCGTTCCGCTCGCAGTGGACAGCCGGCAATACCGTGTACGGCAGAAACAATATGCAATAGAGACAGAAAAGAGTGATTGATCACTTACGTCACAAGTTTTCTCTGACGGAGACGTGATGTTGCGTAGGCTAGAGTACCCAGATAGGTTTTTATTTTATTTTATTTATTTTTATTTATTGCAAAACACAACAGATATTTTACACTTCATTTCTAAGTATATAGACACGTTTTTTTTAACTAGTAAATTATCCTTAAGGGTGTTTTGACAGCATGCTCTGTATTGCGTGCGGAAATATGTTACATGTTATATAATTATTAAACTAAGGTTAGGAGACTGCACCAGCCCCCTTTCCCAACCAATCCCCAATGTTGATGTTTAGTGTGTGGTGATACTGCCATATTACCACAACTTACGGTCGTCGAGCTAGTGAAAAGGGGTGTTGCATTAAAAGAAAGCATAGTAAATTATAAAAACGACAAACAAATCTTCGAAATTTCAAAAATTACAAATATTATAATTTTGTACTCTACTATCTTATTTTTCTGTAATATTGCACTTTGTATCAGATGACACCAGACACACGACATCATTTCCAAACGCTTGTCTATAACTATAAATTGAAAGTTTCTGCTATTACTTGTTTCTTCGCTGATATGTTTCGAACTACCAGACTTATAAATAAAACATAGCTAAAATAATAACAGAGAAGTCTAGTACCATTTACAGCAAACCGCATTAAAATCCATGCTTCCATTTAATCGTTAGAGTCAGCCAGTCTCAGCAGATACAATACATAGACACTTCAAACGTACAGCACTCTTTTTATTCGTCACATATTTCCTTTACCTTCACTTGTAACAAATGCATATAAGCAAAACATAAAAAAAAACTGTCTGGCATAGATACATATATTATGCTCGTGCCTTTTTCCTGAAAGTGGGGTAGATAGATCTGTTTTCCAAAAAAAACCATGCAATCTGGTAAAACGACACCGAACGGCTAATTAAGAAAAACCAGTAGCAGTGTACCGGTATTACTCTCACTCCGCAAGCCCACTTTATAAAGGCAGCGGACATGTTTATGAGAAAAGTTTTAGGAAATGGCTATCTGTCACCAGACGTCTTAACGTTTCCTTATACCCACCCACTACGGGAGAGATGGACTGCAATCTGAGCGCCGAATAAAGAGTGATTTCTGTCTTCTGTGCAAGATGAAGGGTAAAGTTATTTACTGACTTTGTTTGATGAAAGAGTACTCTTATAAAAGATAAGCTCGCCTTTGTAATTTTTTTTGTACTTCTTGTTTTCTCTATATTTTGTAAAGACATTATTAATTATCTAGGCATCTATGATTGTAGTCCCAGAAAATGCAAAGTCAAAGCGTGGGCGATCCAGGAAGTGACTGAGTGGTGAGATGGGTCTATGGGACAAGGACCGGAGAGAGATTGCTCAGGATCGGAGAGAGTGGAAGAGAGAGAATGAGCCTTTGCCCGGCAGTGGGACATAGTAGGCTCGTAATAATAATAAACTATGATTGTAAACATGTCTGTAGTATAATGTTCAGGCAACGTAGGTCAAAAAGATTATTCAAAGCAGGGCAGGCGGCGTCTTTTGTTTGACGCGTTGGTTTGCCTTGCTTTTAAATAAATTACTGAGCTCTTTCGTACATGATCAGTGCCGGAGAGAACACGCAACTCGAGCGTAAAAAGCCTGCGTGTAACCTCTACACCACGGATGCTATTACATCATGTATAATTCAAACAAAGGCTCAGCACATACGTAATGAACGCAAATTCACAAGTTTAATTCAGCCTAGCTCGGTAGCAGGTGATATAACCCGACCGAATTGCCAAGTCATCCAAGTAAAAGCTACGTTCATACTTTGGCGCTTATCAAATATTTAGCCGTGTTACTCGACGCCTGTTTACGGCCCATGCTCGTGAAGATTAAAATCTTTAACCTATATTGCCGAGAAGAATACTTTTATATGAGAGTTTTATGCGAAGGGGCATACTTTAACGTTTTCCTCATATGTTGTGCGGAAATTATTCGTATTTATACGAATGTTATGATGCGTTATTCCGTTTTTTAAGTCTACTGAATGTGGACATGACAGACGCAATGTGGGCTTATAATAATTATTATGTAGCCCATTAATGCCCCTGCCGAAGAACACGGGCATTTACCCGGATACGAGTATGATTAAGCCAAAATACTCCACCACACATGCTCGGTTATTGGCCGACTATCAGAAATTATCAAGCAGATTAGGGCTTCTGAGAACAGCTTTTACCATTCGAGTCCCATCTTTTGTAAATTTTTTTGGACCATTGGCCTTTTTATCTTTTCAGATGTTTATTACAGCTGCTGTGTGTTCTGGGAATCACATTTTCTCTTGTGACTGAACAGACCGATTCGAGATAGATCTGCACTGCATTGCCACAATGATCACAAGGTTGTTTTCGTGCTAGGCGTTTTTTCTTAAGATTTTTCAACTAATGTTTGTCGTGCCTGGTTCTGCCCTGATGTTATAGGTGTCTCCATCACGGTCTGTCCAGTGCCAGAAGTTCCTTGTCTCTTGGTTTGATTTTAAAGTCCTACATTACAGTTATTTGAAAATAAGGGTGGTTCTAGGCACTGGCACATCCTTAGGGCCCATTATATAACATCGCTTTGAGATCTGAGATCTTTCTCAATTGCATGAAAATAACAAATTTAGTATGATGAAATAATCATTGTAATATACAGCAGAGCTGAGAGCAGCAGCTTATTATTACGGTACCGTATTCTTTTACAGGTAAGATTGAAATAAAGTGAAAACCATTAATTGTATTTGATAAATGATCCTTACAAAAGAAAATCCAGTTATGGCTACCTGATTCCCGAGAGAAAATATTATTTCGAGAGAATTCTCTACATATTTCTTCGGCCGCTAAAAAAATACAGAGAGCGCAGAATGGAACAGAGAAAATGTTGGCAACATTGCATTGAGAATAGCCAACCCGCCAGGGAGTTTCTGAAATGCAAACTCAAACACACAAAGGAGCATGCTATGTTTCCAGTCAATTCAAAAATTGAAGTCGATTTTAAATCATTCCAAAAAACCAACGTACCGGCAAGAAGGCGGGTAGCGATTATGTGCGTGGAGTTTACTCGAGAGCAAAACTACGCTGACGAAACTTGTATAGACACGTCTCGCAGATCGTCGAACATACTCATATGAAACACGAATAGCGGCAGGCAGAGCGTATCAATTGATCCAAAAGCGAAAATCCACATTTTTGCGCTCTTTCGGTAACAATCGATAAACTATCTTAGTTCAATTTTATAAAAGAACAGGGTTCCCATACACTGTATGTAACCTTTTCGGCTTGTTGCTAAAAACAAGTACAGTCAATCAATAATCCTGGGACACATAAACAAAAACAACAAAACCCCCGTGCTCCAATTTCAAATTTGCCAATCACCGGGCGCCCTCTCCTAACAGTCGCTTTCTCGGGCCCTTGATTAAATTCAGAGTTTATGTGCACGCGAACACGCTACTTGAAATTAACTACATCCTGTATAACAATGTGAGGGTGCGATTAGATCGAGCCGGCAAATGCCTTTCTTTACACGGAAAGGTAAAAACCTCTTTGTGTGTGTAGTCTTTTGATGTGCGACCGGCTTGAATGAATTTATTACGCGCAGAGAAGTTTTTTTTTTCGAACAGTTCCTTCAGTTTAAATCGGTACGAGTAATATTGGTAAGAGGATTGCATACAAAATACGTAGATAACCTTTTACGTGCATTTTTAATAACCTACGTTTCTATGATTTTCACATTACTAGAGATACATTTGATAGTTGCGCTATTTAACTTGTGTCAAATTTGCATTTACATTTAAACATTTAAACATTTATTTATTTGACACAAACATATGTAGTTACATAATATAGGGATCCTTGACCCCTGAGTTAGGTTTATCACCTGTGTTTCAGAGGCCAGGGCTCTTCCAGATATAAGGCTCTGTAATATAACTACTACTATTTAAACATTTGGGGAATTGGAGATGCCAGTTTACAAAAACAAAAAAATATATATAAATATAAATAACCGGCCAAGTGCGAGTCGGACTCGCGCACGAAGGGCTCCGTGCCATTATCTATAAAAAACCGCAAAAAAAATGTATGGGAGCCCCCCCTAAATATTAATTTAATTTTAATTTAATTATTTATTTTTTAAGTAAATAATATACTCAATATATTGTGAACACTTTAAGCGTCTACCTGCTACCATTATCAATATCGAGCAAAAATGAGCAAAAAAATCACGTTTGTTGTATGGGAGCCCCCCTTAATATTAAATTTCTTTTGATTTTTAGTATTTGTTGTTATAGCGGCAACAGAAATACATCATCTGTGAAAATTTCAACTGTCTAGCTACCACGGTTCATGAGATACAGCCTGGTGACAGACGGACGGACGGACGGACGGACGGACGGACGGACGGACGGACAGACGGACAGCGAAGTCTCAGTAATAGGGTCCCATTTGGCCCCCTTCGGGTACGGAACCCTAAAAAAGAGTTAAATTTGACCTTGTATCTGCAGATTGAAGATAGATAGGTTATTGAAAATGGCCGTTACTAGTAAGAATATAGTGTGTCTAATAGAACAGCCAACTATTGCTCATAAACATCGATTAATAAAAAAAAACGATACACCCTTTAAACATTTGTGAATCGGGAATAATTTTACAAGATTTGCAAAGAGACATTACAATAGACAATATAGTTGAAAATGAACTAATTATATCCATAAGTGCAGGTAGCAGTAATGACGATGACAACACTTCTGTTAGTTCAACTGAATAAACAATTTACATTCTATCCGATTGTTTTGGTAACATCTCTAGTGTTTAAAAAGTGGATTTTATGAAGTTGTAGGTTAGCCATCAAGTTGCTTCTAAGCATGGATAGAGTATAGTACATGTACTATTCAAGTCTGTGAGTAAAGGCTCATTTACACGATACCATTTCTTGTAAATACAAGAGCAATAATTGAATGCAATAAATGAAGTGCAATAATTGACCTTCAAGAATTGTTGCAACTGTTTACACTTAAAACCTTCCAACGATCTTTTGGCGTTTGAATGATGTTTTCAGGAGGGCGCCAGTTCTACGCAACCTATGCAATGAAACTGAGTTTCTACCTGTCATCGCACGCAATGCAACTGAAAGCAATTATTAAAAGCAAGTTTTGACATAAATCATTGCACTTGCACAGACATGCCTTTTGTTAGCATCTATGCAACTATTATTATGCAATTTTTAAGAAAATGGTATCGTGTAAATGAGCCTTATTAGTTTTGACAGGTCGTATGTTGTATGGACCCTGTTTAGGGTCACTTTTAACAAAATGGTGTTTGCACTCAATGCACTCAAACCTTTTAGTGCTCCCAGGAAAAGTGGATTCTGCGAACTTTTGCATTAAAATATTGATTGAAACAGACGAAAAGATCTAAAATAATTTTCTAAAGCCTCGCAGAGTTTTCAAAAAAAAACTCCATTTTCTAACGTAGGTAACTATTTGCGCATAAATTGTAACAGAGAAAATGTAAATATGTGTGCTCTGTTACAATCAATTATAATTCATTGCAATCAGAAATAATGAATGGCTGGTAATAAACAAAGAACGTAATTCAATTTACACATCCTGCATTGTTTACCTCAAATTTAATTTAATTACGTTGCTTTTGTTAAGGGCAAGGTACATGAAAATAAGTACAGCCAAGAATTGGTTATCTTATCACTATACTTCAGAGAAGTAACACAAAAAAAAAAACGCTTTTTTACCCGGTTCTTCACACAGCTCGTAATTCGTAATTTCTTTTTTGGTTTACACAAAACAGAGATAAAAAATGATAGAAAGGCAATGTACAAAGGCAAGCTTATGTCTCATAAGAGATATCTCCCAGCAGACCCTATGCAAGGGAAAGGTATGTAGTTGAGCAGGGGAAGATTAAAGTATGATTTTCGCGAATTCGATATATGGAATGATTTCCATACAAAATCAATCGATATGGGTGTTCGATATCTGTATAATGGGCCTATTAGACTACGCTGTCGGCAGGGCCCTGTCTGACTCACTGTTTCTTTCTAGTCTTTCCATATGAGTGAGACGTCTATATAAATCGTGCCCTGCCGACAGCGTAATGTAATAAGCTCTTAACACATGCGCGAGAATCCAGCAAATCTATGATGGTCAGGATTAAATAATAAGTTTTACAGTTTTACTAAACAAGAACCAAAAATATCACATCGTCAAAAAGACTGATTTTTTTTATTTATTTATTTATAATAATTATTTATTACTTGACAGCCAAAGCCATATCGACACAACGCTTTATTATGTTCTGAAGATCTTCTTACCATAGCATTGGGTATTTTGTCCGCACATAAAGCCCAGTCTTCTATACCGAAGCTTCCACTCCTATTCAAAAGGTGTTACCTTACCTCAATAAATATATATTATGCCCCGTGAATAGAGAACGCTCTAAGCACCTTGATGTATGAAGGTGAGCATTTGATGAGTTGTTTCATTAAAAGTTGTATAGACGGTAGTGACTCCTTGCGTACATACATGTAAATTGAATTTCAGTTAAATTGGACCTTTGTCTTGTCAAGGATTTGCATACGCCAAAAGAGTCATAATTTAGTGAGAGTAAGTATGCAGCAACCGAGAGACATCTGCACTCTTGAATATACTATGTCATGTTGGGGGTTTCACAAAAAAAACAATTCATTTATTTAAAATTACAATGTAAAGTACATCTTCAGATGTTGGGATATATTTCGCTCCGCACAATCGAGGGAAGGCAACCCATCTCACAGAGACTGACTATTGAGCGCCAAGATTGCATATCTAGGATTTAGGAATAACTGCATTCCTACTCCAACTCGTGCCCAATACTGCTATCAAAATGACGACTCAATGACATCGTTGGGACGAAAATCCTCTGAGTTATAGCTATCCAACGATATTTTGAATGCCGATGAGGAGTGATGAATGGAAAGTCTGTGTTGATGACAGATTCGTTGCATTAAGTTGCGTAGAGGTGGCACCCTTCTGTAAACGTCACTTTTCAGGCAAAACATCGTCAAAAGACTGTATTCTCTACCTCGAACATCTAGAAATTTTAAATCCCTTTCAAATTGATTTTCTAAGTTTGTTCGCCTCAATTTTACGTTTAACTAACCAGATTACCTCACACGGATTGTCATTTTAAACAACTGTAATTTGAATGATAAAGGGATTCGAGATATGGAAGCTTTTGTACAGGTTTTCAACGATCTTTTGACACTTGAGCTGCGATAACAGGGGGGCGCTAGTGCCGCGCAACTTAACGCAACGATGACAGGCATCAAGCTTTAGTTCCACCTGTCACTGCATACCAAAAGATAGTTGGAAGGTCAGATGAATGAAACTCTTTGTTTAAATAGATCGCTAGCTTTCTATAAAGTTGGGTGGATTGTAGACAGGTTAAATAGATCGCTAGCTGTCTATAAATTTCATCATGTACGGTGCTTACGACTATTATATTCGTTTCAGTCACACAAGTAAATCGTTCTCAGGAGTAAGGAGTGTCGGTATATTAATTTTGCTCATGGAAATTAGCCCTTGTTCTATTTAATTCCTTCCTCCAAGGATGGAAGACTGTATATGGCACTCGATCGTTTCAACGTTGTCATCGTGCCGCCATTTTGGAAGCAGAATGGAGTCACTGTGCATTGGTACCGGGGATAGAGAAATCTTTACGGCTCAGCCCTCTTAGTATAGATAGGAAGTAACCATGTGGGCAGAGCCTTTGCAGTCGCGGATCTAGGAAATTGAAACGTCTCGTCGGTGGTTTAGTTTGCGAATAAGTTGTTGAAAGTTATTGGGAGTCGGGTTTTCGGGCGGGTGGAGTTTGGATTGCTGAATTTTGTTTTTGGTTCTTATAACTTCCTTTGACTATTAATATTCTTTAATTGTGCTGGTCCTATGTATTTGTCTACGTAAAATATATGTAAATATTTATGTACAGTTAAATACTTTGCCTCTGACGCCTAGAAATCTAAAGTACCCTTTGTCGTGGTAACAAGAAATAACATTTAACATTACTTTACATAAACATAGCATCATGCCTTTGTTCCTACACTGGAAGACAGGTGCAAAAATGCTCACGTTATTCAATACAAAATTTTGCGGGACAAGGGGATAGCCCATTGCTGCAATTTATAGGCTTGATAGGCAAAAAAGATACTTTTTATGAACTGTCAAAATGTAACTTTTTTCCTGAGTTTTATGTGTTGGATTATTCGATTGAGAATCGATTGTACAAAAACTAATCTGTGAAACCGCCACACTTGATGTTTGGTTGGCTACTCTGTATTTAAAAAGTTAGTTCATAGCTGTGTTATAAAAGGCGTTGCAACCGTCCAGACCCTCCTTGTTTCTGGTGTGTTCTCAAGCTGATAGGACATAGTCGTATAGCCTTCCAAGTACGTAAATTCCCGCCAATATAAGGAATTGAGTTAAACTACTAAACCGTCGTTTCTCTAAATCTTAACTCTGCAAATAGGCTCATAACCCAATAGGTTATGGGCCCAGGTGCCGCGAAACGAATCTACTGTGCAAATATTAACTAAATTTCAAAAATGGAAACGAAAAGACCAAAACGTAACATCCAACCTTTTGCTGGTGAAAAATACGCAGCATGGAAGTTTCGCATTCGCGCGTTACTAAGTGAGATGGACTTAATTAAAAAGATTGACGCGCTGTACGAGCGAAAAAGTCTTGCAACGCAGTTAGCATTACATAAGACGTTACTTGCGCTGAAACTTCAAAGTGATATTCCCCTCGTGAGCCACTTCACCACATTCGACGAGCTGATTTCGGAGTTGTTGGCGGCCGGCGCAAAACTTGATGAGACTGACAAGTTCATGCGGCGGCGCAGCTGAAGGAAGAATCAACGCCCGCGCCAGATGAGTTCTCTCGTTCTCAGGCTTCGCATCCATGACGGGCGACTACCAACAAGAGGACGAGCGATTGGAGAACAGGATAACGTTCCTGTTGGACTCTGGAGCATCCGACCACATCATAAACAGGGAAGTTTTCTTCTACATCTGCTCAAACCTAACCACACCATGTATGGTCTAACCCGTAGTTTACGAGATTATCCCACATACTCGAAGTAGTTGTTAAGTTATATATGAGTTAAACCAGAATTATTGCTGCATTACTATTTATTGATGTTACTAGGTATACAGTTGTATAAAGACTCAGCTAAGCTATAGTTAAATATCATACAAGTAAGTTCGCATGACGCGTGACTTAAACTAGGTTGCTGATCACAATATTGTGCGGCGTGACCCTACACACCAGTTAAAATTTTAATTGCTAAAACTGGACAATTTATTTCAGCAACGAAGAAGGGATCAATTCAAGTTGTGAGCGATACAGGTGCTTTTCTGCCCCGAAGTGCTGTACAACGGCTGCTGTCGGTGTCCAAAATGCAGCGAGCCAGCCTGAACGTTGTTTTCGACCAACATGGAGCCCACATCACTGACTGAGGTGGTAAGAAGCTCATGAATGGTATGTGTTGAAACAACTTATTTGCTATAATGTTATCTGTGATAGTGCATCGCTCTGTTTCCCAAATATGCACGAACAACAGTGACTATGAATTATGGCATCAACGATTGAGTAAAAATAAATTCCAGGAAATAAAAGGCATTGATATGATGGACGATATAAAACTAATTGAATCAGTGGTTCCTAACGAAAAATTGTGTGAACCGTGCATTACTGGAAAACAGACGCGACTGCCCTTTAACCCAAATGTTACTGGATTTTTTGAAAATTGGATCGCGATTTTGAAATTTAACACTTTAAGATAATTTTGAAATCCAATGAAACAAAATTGGTCGTTTTAGCGATCGGTAGTAACAGAGAGTAAGGATAAATAGCCAGTAAAGCGACCATTGTATATTGTGCATTCAGATGTGTGCGCGCCTATCACTCCTCCAACAATTGATAACAAAAATTACTTTATATTGTTTGTCGATCAATTCACACACTATTGCGTAACTTACCTGATAAATAACATATAAATCAGATGTGTTCGCTTGTTTCAAAGACTTTTTGCAAAGTGTGAAGCTAAATTCAATTCAAAATTAGTAAATCTCTACTGTGATAACGGTGGCGAGTATTTATCCACCGAGGTAAAAAAAAAAAAAAAAAATGCGTGCATAAAGGTATATATATCATTAAACGGTTCCACGAACGCCTCAACTCAATGGTGTTTCAGAGCGTATGGTAAAAACGATAACTGAGAAAGCCCGTGCTATGATTCATGTCATAAGGCAAAGTTAGATAAAGTATTTTGGGGCGAAGCAGTTTTAACTGCAGTGCATTTAATAAATCTAACACCAACGAGGGCATTGAAACAATCTCAGACACCATATGAGTTATGGCATGGTAAAAGCCGGTTCTACAATACCTAAGGGTTTTTGGTACTACAGTCTATGTCCATAATAAAACCAGTAAGGCAAAGTTTGACGACAAATCGTTAAAAAAAATAATATATAACTGGTGGGCTATGAACCAAACGGATATAAAGTTTGGAGTGTAGAATGCGAAAGGTTTGTGACTGTGATAAAAGTTATAATAAATGAGACAAATTTCCAACCAAGGAATCCAGGCCTAAGTTTAAGCCTGAAGAGAATGTTCAAAATTCTCATGACAAAACTGATAATAATGATGGTCTATCTAAATCAGTGTCAAAGTCTCAGTGTAGAAATAACTCTGATGCAGATCAGGTGAAATCTGACCACAGTCCAAACAAAATTCGTAAATTATGTAGTGACCCAGACCCAAAAACGCAAAACAATGACATACCTATGAAAATCACAGATGAGAGTAAAAGCACAGATTAATAAAAAGGTAAAAGTAATTAATTGAGGAGGAGCGATAGAATCAGAGGTCGGTGTATGTTATGATCTTATGATGAAACTGATGATGAATATTTACCAGTGTGCTCAATCATTGATTTGTAAAGTACCTAGTTCATTTGAAAAGATAAAAACTAGAGATGATAGAATTCATTGGGATAGCGCAATAAAATATGAATTAAACTCCCTTAAGAAAAATAATACTTGGTCAATACAATACCAATTGTAAATACATTTTCACTATCAAACATAACGAATATGAAAAACCTTTAAGATATAAAGCTCGACTTGTAGCTAGAGGTTTCAGTCAAGAATATCTCGTAGACTGCAATGAAACATTTGCGCCTGTAGCTAGGATTGCTAGTTTTAGATTGATAGTTACTTTTTGTAAATCAAAATAACTTACTGGTTCATCACTTAGATGTTAAAACTGCCTTTTAAATGGTAAGTTATACATGGAAATCCCTGAAGGGTAATTTATACAGGCAACAAAGTATGCAAGCAGGCTGCAAGATGTTGGTTTGAAGTCTTTGAGCAATCCCTAAAAGAGAAAGGTTTCAAAATTCGGATGTTGATAAGTGTATATATGTATTAGATAAAGGAGAAATTCATAAAAACATTTATATAGTACTTTACGTCGATGATTTAGTCGTTGCGTGTGCGATGTCCAAACAATGAATAATTTTAAAATGTATCTAATGAGCAAATTTAAAATAACTCATATGAATGAGATAAAATTTATAGGTATAAGAATAACTAGATAAAATGGTACATTAGATCAAAGTTAGTATATATAATCAATACTGTGTAAATATAATATGCAGGACTGCAATCAAGCAAGTACTCCTCTAGAAAGTAAACCTAATTATGAGGCTCTGAATTCAGATGTTAAATATGATGCGCCCTGTAAAATCCTTATAGGCTGTTTGATGTATGTTATGCTATGTACTCGGCCAGATCTAAGTGCGAGTGTCAATATATTGAGCAGATACACAAATAAGAATAACAAGGAGTTGTGGCAATGTCTGAAAAGAATGCTTAGATACCTGAAGGGCACAATTGATTTAAAATTAGTGTATAAAAGAGGTAATTTTGAGAATGTACTGTGTGAGTATGCAGATTCCGATTGAGGTGGAGATAAAAGTGATAGACGTAATAACATACAAATTGTAACACCCATTACCATTTTTGAAGCAATAACGGCTGTATCAGTGTTGCGAAGAATCCTACAAGCCACAAAAGGTCCAAGCATATAGATATTAAATATTACTTGACCCGTGAAAAAGTAGAGAAAAATGTAATTAAATTAAATTACATACCAACAGGTGCACAACTGGCACATCTGATGACGAAGCCGCTACCTACAATCAGTTTTCAAAAATTAAGAGTGGAAATGGGTCTACAATAAATGTTTATTGTGTTACAAATATGTACATTAACAAAATCATTGTTTAAAAATGATAATATTAAGTTAAATTATTATGACATGATCTGACTAGGTTTTTCTGGGTTTTCCCTAGTCCTTGCAACGAATGTATTTGGATGTAAGTATATTCTAGCTTTGTACTCGTAGGTATATTGTTGTACACAAAGGTCTACCCTTGCTGATATTTCAAACTCTCTCATCGGAACTTGGTTTGCTGGAAGAGATCTCTTTTTAGAGATAAGCTCGCCTTTGTACACTGTTTTTATTTACTTTTTGTCATTGCAATTAATTGTGTGCAATAAAGAAATTATGAATTATGAATTATGAATGTTGGATCATAACAATATATAATTACTCCCAGCAGTTACTTGGAAGGAAATATGTTCTGTGTAGTTATTGCAATATGTATACCTTAATTATAAAATGATTTCAAAATCATGATCAGTTTTTGAGGGGGCGTGTTGGATTATTCGATTGAGAATAGATTGTACAAAAACTAATCTGTGAAACCGCCACACTTGATGTTTGGTTGGCTACTCTGTATTTAAAAAGTTATGTCATAGCTGTGTTATAAAAGGCGTTGCAACCGTCCAGACCCTCCTTGTTTCTGGTGTGTTCTCAAGCTGATAGGACATAGTCGTATAGCCTTCCAAGTACGTAAATTCCCGCCAATATAAGGAATTGAGTTAAACTACTAAACCGTCGTTTCTCTAAATCTTAACTCTGCAAATAGGCTCATAACCCAATATTATGAGATAACGACAGAGTGACGTCATGTAAGAGTGCCATCAAATGCTGTCTTTTGTTTGCCCAAAATTTACTTTATAATAGTAGATTGTTTACCAAGGGAGTAAAGAACTATTTTTAGGGCGAGAGTGTTTTTTGAATCCTGAGGGAGCGAGGGATTCAAAGTACATCACTCGAGCCAAAAATAGTTTTTACTCCTGAGGTGGACACTCTACTTTTCATCACCCTCTATGAGAAAAGTAGTAAGTAATCAATAAAATAACATACATGTAGCTATACAGGGTGTAACAGAAAGGGGTGTACAAGCGGAAAGAGGGACATCATTATGAACAACTTTCACTATGGGATCGACTTGATCAGAGCAACTTTATTTTTAACTCAGTACATTTCGGGCCTAGCGCTCAGCTGATGTGTATGGTGGAGTGAAAAATAATGTTGCTCTGATCAAGACGGTCCCATTGTGAAAGTTGTTCAAAATGATGTCCCTAATAACCTTCTTTCGGCTCGTACACCCCTTTCTGTTAGACCCTATATTTATTTACACAATTGTCGTGATATGTTGTGTGTAATGGTTTGTTGGAAGAAATCTCTTGTTATTTATTATAATTTTCTGTATTCATTCTTGTGTTAGTACAATAAAGAAATTACGAATTACGAATATGTCCTCCACATAGTTAAAGCTTGTTTAGTATTGGCTAAATCTTGAAAATTGGTTCAAAAAGCATTTTCAGATAAACACTAGTTTTTACATACCTAAATTCCTCGTGATTTTATTGGTAAAAGATCTTGTATTTGTCGTTCGCGTTTGTTGTTATCATCTGGAGTTAGACACTCACTTTCACTCATATTCTTTACTCATATCCGCAAACGAAATTGAAATAATTACAGCATTCAAATTTGGCGCGCTTTGTTTACAAATTTTCCACAACTTTTTTAATTATTTGGTCCGTGTTTCGATATCAATTCTGTAAGGTTGTTTCTCTGTTGTCACCAATCGGTGTCAATCGATTCGGTCGATCGGATTATCTAATCTGTGTCGAGTACGCATTTTAGTACAAACTTTTTTTTTTTATTGGCTGCGTTTAGAATCGTACTCTCTTTTTATTCGGTCTGTCAGCCTGAGTGGTAGTGAAACTGATTAGTGACAGCATTTTTTTTCCTTTGTACTGGCAACA
Organism: Argyresthia albistria; assembly: GCA_963457715.1. Taxonomy (NCBI): domain Eukaryota; kingdom Metazoa; phylum Arthropoda; class Insecta; order Lepidoptera; family Argyresthiidae; genus Argyresthia; species Argyresthia albistria. The sequence goes on from OY735272.1 coordinate 9,309,166, forward strand.
AAATTAAAAAGTTACTTTTAGTCCCTAGGGACTAAATGACCTACTTTAGTCCCTGTTGGCCGGGACTAAAGTAGATCTTTTTGAATAGATGTGATGAAAAAATATATCTAACAATTCTAAGAATGTCAAGCCATTTTGTACATAATGCTTCAACTTGTTCCTAGACTGATTGGATTACCTTGGACGCAAGCCTATACTCACTATAATACTAACACATTCTAGGGACTCAAAAATAACTATCAGACTAAGAAATAAAGCCATACTTTCACAACGATTTACGGTAGGAAACAGTTACTTACAGAACATTTTATTACAGCTTCTACACCAAGCACATAAAACTTTTTCACCGGAGAGTGACAAGACAAAATACTTTTATAGGCCATAAAACGATACTATTACCTATTCGCGTACATAAAGCATACACATACACCACCTAGCACGCGTAGATGAAAATGTAATCATCCCAAATGGGGCCCGAAAGCCTCCGCCCGCAATGCGACAAAATATGTCGACTTTTACCGCCAAGCATACAATTTAAACCCAGTTTTAACACGAAGTTGATTTCAAGTTGTAATTCAGTTTATTATGCTGAAAAAGCGGGAAATCATTGCTTTGAATAGTTAGGTGGTTCTCTCTGCTATTGCAGAGTTCGAAGCGCTCTTTGGTGCTGGTTTATTTAAATTTTGTTGCAGTTAGACTGTGCTGTGATTCTAATACATAGCTGGATGCTATCTGAGTCTAGGTATCACAGTTGCGGTAAAGCTTATTCAATACCAATTCTAATACTGCCAGTGTATTAACTAGCTAAACTAGCATTAATAATTGTCCTTTTGTCATCTATAAGGAGAAGCGGAGTCTTATCTGTGCGTTCCAGATGAAACCTCGGGGTCAAATTATTTGATTTATTACGAAAGATTATTGATTTTTGTCTTCCAAAACAAAGAATGCCTGGTGTGATGATGGCAGCTTAGAACAATAAATGCGTTTAATGAAGATGGATTATGAGCGGATTTACTCAAAGGCGCTAAGTACATATTTTCGATTGCAAAAGAATAAATGTAAAGTCGGGGGATAACTCAAACTCAAATGTTTATTGGATTTTTAAGTGTTATACTAGATGATAAGAAGATATCTCCTGTGGCATGATTCTCATGCCTTCGATATACGGATATCGAGACCTACATTGACAGATTCCCATACAAAATCACTCGATATATCGAATGCGCGAGAATGCTGATCCATACAATTCTGAGTCCGACTTTTCTAGTCCCTTTCTAGAACCCTTCGATAAATTCTGCCAATCAATCCAACAAATAAACAAATTATTTCATTGTCACAGATTTTAAACTCAAGATTTAAGCTACAGTTTATCGCAACTTTTTCACAAGCCTACTCAGTTATCGCAGGCCGCCATTTTGAAATAAATCATGGCACTTCCTCTGATAGCGCCGGCCATTTTCCTCTTACAAAATAACCTTCCTCAAGACTGAAGGGCCAGATAAGGTGACTTTGAGACATTTACTTATATTTTTTGCATATTTTTTGCGGTCGCAAACTTATTGCTATTGAAAAATATTATTTCTCCCCTCACTGGTCCACCGCCATGGTAGAGAAGCGACATTTTTAACAGTTTTGTTGGAATCAGTTACGATTAATAAAAATAAAAAATATGTTTTATTTAGCCATCAAAGTGTCCCACTGCTGGGCAAAGGCCTCCCCCTCTTTCGTCCACACTTCCCTGGTCTGTGCCACCTCCGGCCACCCCGGCAAAAACTTGTCGAGGTCGTCCCGCCATCTCCGTTTAGGCCGGCCCCTACACCGGTCTCCGTCCTGTGGCACCCAGTCAGTGGCGATTTTCGCCCATCTGTCTGGGTGCATGCGACTTACGTGGCCGGCCCAGTTCCACTTTAGCTCAGCGGTCTGTGCACCCACATCAGCGATGCCAGTTATGGAGCGCAGTGTGGTGTTCTTAATGTGGTCCGTCCTACGAACACTTAGGATGATTAATAAATAAAACCAAATAATTTATGCAACTAAATCTGCCACGACCGATTCACAAAGAGCAGGTAGAAATCGATCAGTCACTTAAGGCAAATGAAGACCAAATGAAATAGCTAACCTAACCAAATACCGAGCTAACGGGTTAACACATACTTTCGCGTGCTGCATTATTTTCTATGAGTTTAGCAAATCAATAGAAATTTGGGTACCAATATGTGTTATACATATAGCATCCGTTAATGGAAGCCCAGATGGAGCAAGTAGATACAGTCGACCAGAGATCCACGTCCAGAGCTTTTGTTGCAAACTCACCCGTAACGTTAATAAATAAGCATGGCATGTAAAGGTCGAGGCGTGTGGCGATTGTACTTCGACACAGTTGCTAGTCAAGTGAACGTAAGAGCCGTATTTCGCGCGAGAGTGATGTTAAACCTTGCTTATTCTTTCAAAAAGATGTATCTACTGAATTTGGTTTAAACTGTAAAATATTCATAATTCATAATTTCTTTATTGCACACAAACAGTTACATAAGACAATTTAATACATAGAAAACGTGTACAAAGGCGAGCTTATCTCTAATAAGAGATCTCTTCCAGCAAAACAAATAAGGATGAGACAGGTGGATTGCCGAGTAGGAGTAGACCCTTGTGTATAAGATAGTTGTTGAGAACAAACTCAGACTAGCATTGTATGGTTTAAGCTGGTAATATTGTTGTGTGTTTGGATTCAAATTATAAAATGAAAAATATACTGGACGAATCATGCGATATAATAGAAAAACTTTCTTCGTAAGCCAATGTTACCTGCAAAACCTGCTCTGAAAATCATTATTACACATGCAATTTTAAGTATCTAAAAGACTCATCGGAATAAATGTAACCGAACAAAATCCGCCATTTTTATTCACCAGAGAGCCCTACGCTCTAGAAATTCAACGAAAACTACTTCACATAAGAGCTTGTTCCCACTGCTGGAACAATCAGGACGATCAGAGTTCTGCTCTTGAATAGATAATCTTTGAGTAGCGATCTCTACTTTGATTCGAGGAGAGCTCACACTTGTTCTTCTTTTTAGTTGAGTTTTTCGAACTCGGTTGTGGCGAGCTCGCACGGAGAAAATCGAGTACTCGAGTAGCGATTCTCAACCTCATTAACACAAGAGAATCGAGTTGTTGCTACGTGCGTGGATTTTCTCGAATATTTCAGGCTATGCGATATTCTTACATGTGGATTTTACAAACGAAACAGTAGCAAGAGAAATCAAGGTTTTCTTGCGATTTTTCCAACCATATAAGAACATCCGTCTTCAGAATTGAGATTAAATACTTATCTTTCATCATCAAAATCAGCAACGCGATTTAAACACGGATCCAACGTGTAAACCACTAAATCCCGGATGCTTTTTAAGGTTCCGTACCCGAAGGGTGTCAAACGGGACCCTATTACTGAGACTTCGCTGTCCGTCCGTCTGTCCAGGCCAGACCAGGCTGTATCTCATGAACCGTGGTACCTAGACAGTTGAAATTTTCACAGATGATGTATTTCTGTTGCCGCTATAAAAAATATACTAAAAATCAAAATAAATTTAATATTAAGGGGGGCTCCCATACAACAAACGTGATTTTTTTGCTCATTTTTGCTCGATACTGATTGCAGGTAGACGCTTAAAATGATCACAATATATTGAGTATATTATTTACTTAAAAAATAAATAATTAAATTTAGGGTGGGCTCCCATACAAATTTCTTTTTTTGCGGTTTTTTATAGATAATGGTACGAAACCCTTCGTGCGCGAGTCCGACTCGCACTTGGCCGGTTATTTTCTTTCGTGCTGCAGATTTATCTCTATCACACCTACGTAGAACAAAAGCTCTCCCCCCGAAATGAGCCTTTATTGGTTGCAGATTCTACACCATAAGCCTGTCCTCGGTAGCCTTTAAAACAGAGGTACATAGATTTATCGAGTCACAAAAACAGAGAATCTCCAAAAACCGTATTCCATTTCTCCACACTGCATTCAATGCATACAAATGTACAGCTCTCCTACTTTGAATAAGTCTGTTATTTGTCTTTGTCATTGCCATTTACATACACTGTCATAGTGAATGACCCTATCTCTTTCTAGGGATGTGTGAAAGTGGGTGTACAAAGTAATAGAGCTGTTTTAACGGCACTGAACTGAAGCCAGGAATTCTTTTGCTATGGATTAAAACTTAGAATGTACCCTGAGATACACACGCACACTTATACCAATGTGCGTTAATTAAAATCAAAGGTTTCTTCAATAAATAACCTAACTTAAAAAAATAATCGGGCAGTATTTAAACGAGCGGCAAAAAAGTCTAACCTAACCTAACCAGAAAACTAACTGAGCGACTAAATTACTAACTGAGCCAACTTTAGAGATAAGCTCGCCTTTGCCTATTTACCTTTGTTTATCACATTGTTTTCCGTGCAATAAAGAAATTATGAAAATTATGAAATTATGATTGTAATATAAAGACGAGCTTATCGTCCTCGTCATGATTTTCCTGAAAATAAAAGCAAATACAATTATTGCCAATATTCCAATAACAAATTATTATTATTATCATCATCATCATTTATTTTAGACTGTATACTTAGTCCAAATGACCTATTATAACTACCGCCCCGCAATAATTTCCTCGAAAATATGAAGCACACTATTCATAAAGGCTTTTAGAGGACCGACCGGTACAATTTTCAAAAGAAATAAATTGGCAGCAACTTCCCGCGGTGGCTGTAGTCGAAATGAAAAGAAAATAACAATTGGAGGTTGCAAGGAGGTAGGATATCAATGGTTACGATAGCACGAGGTTGCATATTCCATAGATCTTTCCTTTGAAAGGTGTTGCGATGTTGGCGATTGCAATATTGAGTGCTAATTCGAAATATGAATCCTTCAAACGTCAATTTCAATGATATCGGGATTTATGTTGGAGACAGATAAGGTTGAAGATTGGTGATTTAAAGACAAGAAAAGCTGTATTATTTTATCTGTTTAGGACTTAATGATCAAGTATGTATGTATAAATTGTCTAAATCCTATAATCATTCCTATCTCTCTTTTAAGATTGGTGGGAACCTCTACAAAAAAGGCGAAAAAAGCAGAATGAAATAAAAACCTTCGCGAATTGTGATGAAAAGAAAACGATATTATAGAAAGGAGGTGAAATAACGGCCGATATCGTAATGGAAACTTGATATTATATTTTCCACATTTTCCGCCTGCGTGTGGCAGATACAATGTGGTTCTCAAGCAGCGTGTTTTGTAGTTCTAATTGAAGTATGGCATGGCTACGACATTTTGCTTGTTAATCCTTCTATGCCTCCGCAAGCCTGCCTGCGGTTAGCAACCAGCACTGACTAGAATACCTTCTTCTGTCTTCTGCCAGGCGGAACAGGTCTTCGACGCCGATAATATACTACTGGTCCATTTTCTAGAGCCGTACGCTCCGTTTACTTTTTACTTGTTACAATATTTTACTTGTTAAGGCACAGGTAACAAAAACCAGTTTTAACAAGTAGTAACGAAAATATAAAGACTCTTTAACTGGTAAGTAAAGGAAATGTCATGAATATTTATAGCACTAACACTCAATTCAAATCAAACAACTCACCGTCACACCTTTGCTAACGTAAATAGAACCGATGATTCCAAACAAGGCTGTACGAAAAAAATACTCTCACGATTCGCGATTCCCAAGACAATGGCATGGAATATTCAAACATAGAATATAGAACGTAACCTTTTTGCAGGCTGGCTGATTTGAGTTCAAATGAAATACTCTGTTAAAAAAACTTTCATGCAGTCTAACTTTTTCGTTTACGTTTTACATTTTCCTTGGAAGAGGGACTAGCCGTAGCTTGCCAGCGTAAGATAAGCAAGAAGGTTCGCTGAACTAAATCCTTAATGTATGCTTACATTACAGCTGACTTTCTAGAAATATGCTTATTCAGAAAATGCTTTGCAAATTGCAAACTAATGCATTGACAGGCAGTTACACAAACAAACAATAATATTACTTGGTTTAAATATTCTACTAATGAAGATGTGATAGTGTGGCATGCTCTAGAACTTGGGGTATAACATGAAATAAGGAAAAATCTTGCGAAAAACACAAAATTGCTGATGATGATTTATGAAGACCGCTGTTGTCTTAATTTCTGTACTATAACACTTTGAGCCACTATTACATATATGGTCTTGTACTAAAATACAAAATTGTCTTGCTTGTTGCTTGCCGAGGGCACATTCTTTTGTTTTCATTATAAACAAAAATAAGTTGAATTTAAAACCTTTATTTAGTCAGACAAGTTAATAGGTAATTTATACAACTACGTCATATACCATATACAAGGTGTAAATGAATTACTTTATACTTTATTGCACAAAATAACACATTTTACAATTGAAAGTGGACAACACATGACAAAGGCGAGCTTATCTCTATTAACGCGAAATGAGAAACTACGGCTACGAGAAACTGCTCGTCTTTGTATTTTATCTTAATTATTTTATCTGCATGTCAATTTGTGTAGCAATAAAGTTAATACGAATTACATAATATATTGAAATAAAGCCTCTGGCCAGTGAAAACCCGGCACAGCGATGTCAAGAACATAATGACAGAGGTATAAGCTTCAGGGTATGCACTCACTTAGCAGACTCGTAACAAAGGAACTCAACAAAGGCTTTAGCATTGCATATCAACGTCCAACAGGCACATACGTTTTTAAAGGTGACAAAAGTTAGGAGACTTTGCGTGTTACTTATTGCCAGTAGCTGTAAATAGTGCATTTTACAATAGGGTAATATTGCTTTTGTGGAAACTTTTTTGAAAAAAAATGAGGCCGTGATAAATGAGTAGAAATTTTATTAAAATTTTGTGAAACCGATAAATGCCTTACAATCATTAATTAATTTACGATAGTGCATTGTCACATGAAAACGCTAGCCGCCATGATGTTTCGCTTGTGACGTCACTCGATAGTCAACACACGACGACCTGCAAAGACCAAGTACTAATTTACGTCGATGGGATACCATCGAAGTGACGTCAAGTCGGAATCAAAATGGGAAATGGTGTTTTAGTCAAATGACGAACTGAGTAGAATACACGACATTTCAACTTGAATTATAAACATTGCATTTTTATGGCCCCTTCTCTCGCAGAAGCACACCGCTCGAACGACCGGACAATGGCAAACTATTGTTAATAAGATGTGTCGGCGAACCAGTCAATATCGACGATTCCCGTTTAGAGTTTTGGGTATCTACCTTGGACATGCATTCTTAGATTTATTCTCACGTGGTCAATAATACCGTATCAATGGTTTTATATTTATTACCAACTGAACCGTGCTGTCGGTCGGTATAAAAATGTATCGGCTAAGCAATTTTTAGTTCTACCGATAGTCGACGAATGATTTCTATTTAAAATGATATCGATCAAGGGTAATTCTGGATATGATTTGGGACTCTGATGCCTGACTGAAGTTGCAGCATAATTTACAAAATGGCTTGGCAATAATTAAATCTTTCCAGCAGAAAGATAATATTAATATACCTAATATTTTATGAACTTAATTTTAAGATAATTATAATTTCGACCAGCAGTCCAATACCGTAATGGTTTAAACAAAGCTCAAAACTCGTTTATAAAAATGTGCAAATAGTCAGAAATAACAGTGACAAATTGCTACTTTATCGCCTGTTAAAAACCTCTACAATCTCTACATCCTTAACCTTAGCCGCAGGCTATATCAAGACCGCGAAACGTATATGGTTTTGCTGCCGATAAACCATAAAACAGAATCCTACTGCGGGCGCTTCGCAAATCCTGGATGTGAATTAAACAGCATTCACAAGAAGCTGCCAGTTTTAAAGCCACCTTCTCGAACAAGATTTCCAATAAACTCCACTAGATCTCACCATCTACGGTTCGACCATCAAACAACAAGTTAAAGTCCACTTTCCTGCGTTTCCGATGGGGAGAATAAATGGAATTTGCAGATCTAAGTGTGATGTTTCATCGAATATTGGGCAAGTATTTTTATATTATTCTCCGCAGACGCCCTACGCATTAGCTTTAGATTTGAAATGCCTTTGAGTGACAGTTTTAAAGAGCTCTTTAGAAAGAAATTTCATTTCTTTTTCGAGCACTTTTCTTAGTTGAACTATTATGCAGCGTTAGAAATAGTTCGCGTTTTGTTCAAGTGGAAATTAATGAACGTTGCAAGTTACGCGATATTATTAGGAAACTTTATAGTTGTTGCAGCGGCAACTTCTACGGATAGAAAAATGAAGGCTAAACACGAATGTGCTCGACCGAGGCCATTATTTTCTCCTTTTACCGCACTTTCGTGTTAGGTCGTGATAAAAGTCACGGTGATATTAAACTTAGAAAATCTGCGGTAAAAATGCGTCATATAATTTAAAATCAAAGTTCTTTACAATTCAAAACTTTTTAAATCTGTAGCTGTATAACAGGAAGCTTCTTTACTTTGTATTTTGACCAAAGTTACACTATAGAAATGACATTATTAAATAATCTCCTTAGCTGAAACGATTTCATTTTCCATGACAGGGGCAAGCCCAGCCCCTGAAATGGAAAATGAATAATTGGATAGGTGTGGGTCTAGTTGTGTCTCTCCTAAGTGTGTTTTCTCCTATGTTTTTCAACCACTATCCAAATCGTGTTTGGTTCTAGGGCAAATATTGAGAAACTAACTCACCATCATTAGCAGTCAATGTGGCTGCCACACCAACCAGTGCTGCCATCGCAAGCAGCCGGCTGCACGGTGCTGGCAGCATCGTTGCACCAACACTAAACCATCACTGTCACTATCACTAATCACTGCACTTCACTAAACTACTCACTTGCCATCACTAGCGTCCGTGCTGGGGTACGCCGCATTCCGGAACGGACCTTGTAATTTTTTAGAATTTGTTTTTGATACAGTTCAGCCTTTGTTCAGTTAGTGACGGCATCTGTAACAAAGAAATGTTCAAATCAATATTATAGAAACATGAAGACATCTTGAAGCATATGGAACCCGGTGTGTCCTTACAACATTATAGGTTTTTTTTGGGTGGTTAGCATTATGGGTGGATGAGACAAAACTATAATCATCATGTAATGTATGTTATGTAGGAGTGCAAAGAGGATCCCATTATGTAAGCCTACTGTCCTTCCGTACGTCATACCTCCTCGTATGTCATTCATAAGGCATATTGAGTTACACTTTTAACTTTTAACTCAATATTTGTGAAAAATACCTTCATACATTACACGTAAACCTTTTTTTACGTTTTCGCTCAATCTTATTACCTTAGCGTGTACGAGTATAGTTCGCCCTTGAACAGTTTTATGGTGTAGTTTCAATGTGCCTTGTACATTACTCTTGAAGGTCGTTCGCTTTGTTGTGAACCTGTTAACTCATTTAGCTCTTCCTCTCTGTAAACTCAGAACAATTAGCAATGGAACAGCCTTAGGAATAAAATCTATTGATTTTACTTTCAAAAGAAACGATGCAAATTCTTGACAATTCACAAAGAATGCATTCATTTCAAAACTGTTAGAGCCCTCGCCCACGGCGATTTTTTGTAGCGATGCTGTCGCGCGTTTCGTAAACGCTCGACAGCATCCCTACTATCACGCGTTAGTCACATTTGCAACGCGCTCCTGTAGCGCGTTAGTATCGCTCTCTCTCTTTTTAATTTCTTCCTCCAAAAATGTCACAGAGTAGATTTTTTTATTTGAAAATCTATTAGCTGAAGGTTGTAAACAACGTTTCCAACGTTTTGCGTAGTATTATATATTGTCTTTGGTTGTTTGATTTGAGGTTTTCCATGTCTGCACTTGTTTTTTGGAAATATTTCCCGACATCCTTAAAAACTGGCCTCAAACATCGAAAAATCTTGCAGTATCGACCTCATGAATGAAAATGTATCATATATATATACTATTCCTGTGAATCGACGTTATTTGTAAAAATATCTCGAGATATTCGTTAGTATGGAGAATTGCCAGTGTTCTTCAAGCATTTCCTTCTGAAGACAATATGACAGGTTACACTTTTATTACCTATGCACATGTTTTTTCCATTATTAAGCTTCTGTATTTTGTTTTGTGCTATGTAATTAAACTTAAAGGTAAAGTAAACTTTTTTTCATATTGTCGGAGATTCCCATGATGATGAATATGATGAGATTGATGAACAGGGATCGGATCGAAGGTGTGAATTTACCTAAAGTTTGTAGTCGGACATGACAAGGAGCAGTTACAACCACTTGAGTTGAGTTGAAAAAATGTCTGCACCTTTCAATTACAATCTGTATGAATGTTTTATTTACCTCGCTTGAATGATGATGTAAAGTACAACTCAGTCATTTTTAAGAAAAATTTAAAAATAAAAAATTTATGATTTTTTTGGGAATCAGCAGTTTGAATATGTTTATAGTTCGGTGTTTCAAATGTAAGGAACATGTAAAACTAATAAAAACAAAAATTAACTGGTTAGACAAAAACCCGAAATTTAACAGGTTAAATTCAAACCGGTTCAACTCAAGTGGTTGTAACTGCTCCTTGTTATGTCCGACTACAAACTTTAGGTAAATTCACACCTTCGATCCGATCTCTGTTGATGAATGATGATATCTACTAAGCCGTATTCGCCACAACAAGCGGATGGCGGCTCCAACTTGGCACTGTTTCTGCTTCAGGCATCTGTTCCCGCTAATGGTTAGTCGAAACGACTGCTTTTAATGATTCATTTGCAAAGGTCGGGGGGCAACAGCCTGCCACTGAATTACTGGCCGTTAAAATATAATTTCAGGTTGTACGCATAGAGCTCACATCCCGCAGGAGTGATTTGGATCTAAATCGACAATGTGCGGCGAATGGCGTTTTGGATTCGAGATCGGGGAATAAAAAGACAATCTGCTGCTGGCATAGCGTGGATTATAGCTATTAGGGATGATTAAATTTTGAGCGTATCTGGGACTTTGTATAGGTGTGGAATGAGAGTTTTTTTTTGTAGAGATGTGAGTTTTGTAGATTATAATTGGTTGAATATTCAGCTGCTGTAGGGTCTCTTGCATATAATTAAGCTGTCATAATTTTATGTTCGGCGTTATTACTTTCATTGACTAGCTAAATCAGATTAAAATACCAGAATAAATAAAGAATTTCATCGTGTTTTTTTTATTGATTTTTTACTGGTATTCTTTATTTTTGATAATGGTTGTGATAGCGGTGTGGTTTGATGTTACACTTCAGATAATATGGTAACTTCCATACCAAATCATTTGAGTCAATCGAATCTTCTCCGAAATAAAGCATAATGGTGCAAAAATAACAAAATTCCATTTGTAGGGCGCAAAATAAAGTAAATGCATAACGAAGAATCCTTCCAAATGTAGAAATCCCGAAATCATTCTGCAAATGATAAAAGTGCTTCCGGGTATTACCAATCGTCGATTTCGAATTTTACACCTTTAGTCATAAGTAACAAAGATGAAATCTCCGCGACATAAAATAATTTGAATCGGAGTTTCACAGTTCGTTAGTTAGGAATATTTGTTTCCAGTTCCTTAAATCTTATTTCCTATGAATTTGAGGCGGAAATTGCAGTAAACGTCTGACAGATATGATCACACCTTTGATATGGAATAGTATTATAATATCTGTGATATGGATGATAAGTGAGATACTCTAACGCATAAGTTAGATTTTAATTGAATGTATAATTAGCCTCTGTTTGATTCTGTTATGTAAAACTTCCTGTTTATTGCCCCAAAGAGTAAATAAATGATACCTAATGGGCGTCTAGTAAACTTGGTGAAGTAGTACCTAAATAAATTCACTGTCAAAATAAAAACTCATAACATTTCATTTGACTTGAACTTTGTTGTTGACATTTTTATAAAGTTCAGAACCGTACTGCGAAAACATTTTTAATCAAACCCGGAAATGGTAAAGAGGAAGTCGATTTCACGTATACGTATTTGAAAACAGAAATGTAGCTTTGGCAACGAAAATTGCTATTGAAAAAGCTTTCGATAATTTTTTAACCAATACATTAATTGAATTTGGTTGAAACATTTCTCTATATTTAATCATCATCATCATCTTCGTGTGGAAGGCGAAAGAATCATAGAAGATCCTTCCATTTAATGATTAGTATTTATAGATTAATCCTTCTCGTAACTGGGCAAAGGGCTTGCATGCAGTCACGATCTACATAGAATTATTATTAATATATTACCTATATAAAAATCTGAATTTAAAGGACAACACAACATTTCCTTCCACAACATGCTTTGAACAATCAAGCCGTCGAGCCGTCACATAGTGTAAACGCGCATTTTATGCAATTGAATTTAAAATAATATTTATTACTGAGACTTCGCTGTCCGTCTGTCCGTCCGTCCGTCCGTCCGTCCGTCCGTCCGTCCGCCTGTCTGTCTGTCTGCCTGTCTGTCACCAGGCTGTATCTCATGAAGCGTGATAGCTAGACAGTTGAAATTTTCACAGATGAAGTATTTCTGTTGCCGCTATAACAAATACTAAAAAACAAAATAAATTTAATATTAGGTACAAGTAACGTGATTTTTTTTGCGGTTTTTTATAGTATTTAAATAATGGTACGGAACCCTTCGTGCGCGAGTCCGACTCGCACTTGGCCGGTCATTTTATTTATTATAGCAAGACGCATTTGGTTCTGACTGGCTCAGATTTTTTGTAAACAAAAGCTGGACGGGCACTATCGCAATGCAGGCAAGCAACGGATTTTGATTGGTGTCCTTTAGCCGAATACAACTAAAACTGAGCCATACTCCACCACGCTGACTCAGTGCGGGTTGGTAGAGGCGTTTTACGACTACTACATACTACCAAGTAGCCAAGACGTACAGCTAAAAAGTAAACGTATAAAAGACGAGACAACTACTAATCTCTGTCTACTAATTCTCGCCCATTAGAATTTGAAAGCATACACGACAATACAATTGACAGTTTTGTATGAAATATAGATAGACAATTGGCGTTACGCTTTGAGAATTGGCCTCGAGAATCGGCCTCCGTCGTTAATGACTTTAAGGACCGTTCTAATTTGTAGGGCCCAATCTAGTAAACTATACTATCTAGTGAACTATACTTTACAATACATAGTGTAGACTTTCTATGTACGGTAAAGTATGCCGCTGCATTGCACTTCGGTTCTACATTTCGCATTTCTAAACGTAGAAAGGAAAGGATGTGGAGTGAAACGTGTAACATATTGTACCATACAGGGTGTTACGGAATGCTGTAGTCATATATTTATTTTTTACAGGATATAATAAATAGCTGTAGTCATATGATATTGTAAACAGGGTGTAACAGAATGCTGTACTCACACATATAGGGATTGTTAGAGACATCTTTTTGAACATATTTATGAAACCAAAAATACTCTTTTTTTAACATTTAAATAAGCTAACTGCCCACCTGGTTTAAATAAAACAAGGGTCAAAAATATAGTTAATCAGACCATGATTCATAGCCGATTTCAGCAACAATCGCTCGCTATCTTTTAGAGGACACTTTATTTTATTTTAAGGGCCAACTAGCGGTTGTTACGCTTTGACCTAAGTTTAAGGGCCAACTAGGCCACTATTGGACCCTGTAAATTTAAGGGTTCGACCTCCGGAACCATCGCTAGACGGCTATGAAAAAGAGCTAAGTGTCCCCTAACTGTTGGTGAAATCGGGTGTCAGTTTCTTATTAACGACTACTTATATTGTGAGTATTTTTTCGTTCACACCCTGCATAAGTATGCTCTCTGTGGCAGTTGTGGTATTGGTGTGACGTATCCAATTTATTTGCGACTCTGCAACATTCTGATTCTCAGTTGTGTATGTGTGTGCGTGCTAGATTGTGTTCTGTAACGTGCAAATGACATTCAATTTTAAATCGATGTATGGAATACCGAGACGCTATGATCGAGTGCAGAAACTGCTTAACAAATGAAGTCCAGTAAACGGTATTCCGGTGCAAAGTCTCTCATTTCAATTATTTTCCATAGCAAGAGATCTCAGCATAGCGTCTAGGATGCAAAAGAAATAAAACGTAAACACAATCATTTACATACAGGCACATACATTGCTTCAAATGACAACTCCCAAGTTATTTATGCTCCCGCGGAAATGACAGAGTGTTCCATTGATCTCCTGAACTAAATCCATTACTTGAGGGTCACCTGGGCGGGGCGGCTTTCTTTGATCGATCAGAGAAAGCCGCTGCCCAGGTGACCAGGTGACACTCAAGTAATAAATGCAGTATACTTATATCCTAAGATCCGAAGAGAGCTCGACCTTCACCCATCTGTTACTGCGATGAAACTTTGTTTTTATAAAATTTTGTTTTTATAAAACATTGCGAGTGGGTTGCCTAGCAAAATCCTGGCAAGGCTATGATTAATTTATTATTTTAAAAATAAAAGACCTTTTATACCAAGAATGCGTAGCGTACGTATAAAGCTGAAATTTATACCAATTACTCAAATCTATAGTCCCTTAAAGCTGTGAAAAAATTAACCTTCTAGCACAGAAGAGACAATAGTAATTGCTTCTAGGTTAACGCAATCGAACGCCACAACCGTTTATGCCGTAATTGTGTTTACATGGATGACATCATATTATTATTTTTCTGTAGTTACTTAATTACACCAGTTACGAGAGGTAGCAATCACGCACATGTAAGATCGGAACCCTTAGCGCGAAATTTACACGCACTTGACCGTTAATGCGTATTTTATGCACTTCTGCCGTGAAGGACCAGTGAGAACGATGAGTCACTATTTTCTTAACACGAACAGGGGCCCGATGCTGCTCTGAGAAACGCACTTATATTGGATCGCTATCGCTATGTACGCTTGCTTGCAATCTATTTACGATCTATTTGCGATTCTTTAGGAGCATACCAAATGACGCCATTTTGGGTGTTTTAGAAGCGATAGCGATCCAATATAAGTGCGTTTCTCAGAGCAGCATCGGGCCCCAGACATGCTGCTGCGCTATCTCACGTTAAAAACGCAAACAATTTACATTCACCATTGATGATTCCTTTCTGTATTTATATGCAGTTACACTTGGCAAAAGCAAACCTCTTCTCTCACAACAAGGAACAAACTAATTGCCACCCCCTCCCCACCTCTCCTCAGCGAGGGTATGAAACCCCGCATAATGTATGGTTGTGTGATAAATCAATGTTTTGTGGTCGCTTGTTGGCGGGCCAATCGGGGTGGGAATTATAGACTAGGCTGATTTAGGGTCAAATTCACCATTGTGTTTGACCACTGGGTTGCTATTTCTGCATTTTAGTCTACTCCCGCGTACACAAGGATGACTTATTAACATTGGTATATTCTTCTGCTGATATTTTCTGTGTATAGTTTGGAACAATGGACGTGATCTTTTTAGGTTCGCGTTCATTAAAACAAATGTACAACATCTTGCCCTATGCAAGGTTATACCCATGTCATGGCAACTACAAGAATCTACGTCACACACTCCAAACATCCAAGACCTGGGTTTGGGTTTGGTTTTCTTTCTTTCCAGTCGGGATTCAAACCCTTCCCGGTATTCCAAAGGATTATTATTTTGGATGCGAGTCAAAACTACCATATTCTTCTCTACATAACTTTGATAAATTAATAAATGAGCTATGAAATAACAAGCTAGTCTTTGCGTTAATTATTTCTTGTCATTGAATTTTCAATGTTTCTGGTCAATAAAGAATATGAATGTGAATCATTATGACATTATGATATGTTAACCTGAGTATGAAGTAGTCATCTTGGTGACCTATTAGTAAGAGGATTTGCAGGAATGCCAGACAGGTCCTACCGTTTGCGGGTAGCAAGCATACAATTAGGCTGCAAGAGACGGCTTAGTTGGTCTCGTGTGAACGAACCATTAAATTAACATAATGTAACAGCAGCCACCAACGCCAAGTTACTGAAAAGTGGTCAAATGTAACAGGGCGATTAATCGAAGATTACTTCATAATAGCGGCACGTGATTGGCTAATATGAATATCACATGAGATTAACAGTCTCTTACATTTGAACGCTCTTTTATAAACCGGGTGTTAATCGTTTTAGGTGATGCACATTTCATCGCTTACCTTACAGCATTCTAATTGTATTTCTTGCTATATTTGATTAATTTCACAGATCTTTAGCTCACTACACTCTCATGTGTAAATTTTACGCGTGTTGTGTGTGACACGTGATGAATGAACCACTCTTGATTTTACGCATACAGAGAAAATGTGCACACAAACCTATTAATTGCTCACCGAGAAAACGTTTGTAAGTGAGACATGTGGTATAATTTTACCCAAATCGGACGGAACCGTTTGAATCCAACAAAACATCTTAAATTCAACATGATAGCGAATTCCATTGCCTAAAATAGGCCAACAGCATCCCTCGTCCCAGTTAGCGGTAAACGTCGTAACTCTGCACTTGCACAATCCTGAAAGCCTGGTCCCAGCTTGTGGGGAAATGGCGCGAAAACCGATACATCTGAACCGCAAACATGTGCGGCTGCATGTGCAAATAGACATGGTTCCATCACCCGGAGAGTTTCTACATGATCAGACGTGTAGATAAGATTTCTTCATAGGGGTAACATAGCATAACATTTACATACAGGACTGCAAACATTGCCTCTGGCCCCACACCAGGATACCCTGTGTCGGGGGAACCAGAAAGAATCAGATCACAAACATGTAAAGATGCCAGACCTGGGTTTTTTTTTTCTTCAACTGCAGCTGGGATTCGACCCCGGGACCTCTCGATGGGAAGCACAGCCTCGACCGCACCGCCACAGAGGTTGTCAAGATCAACAAATAAACACTTGTAGTGAACACGGGTAGTGAAAAACTTGAAAATAATATTCTTCATAAACTTCTAGAATGATTTCAGCATCGGTATAACTCCCGAAATAACTGTCTTTGTGAGAGAACGCGACACACAGCAAACGCTGGCCAATAGTTACATTCCGGGAGTTTTCTGGATTTATACTTTCTTTCTTTCGTAGGTTTCGCAGGAGTTTGGTAGTCCGTGTTTGTCGCGCCATTTAACAGAATTTCCCGATCCTGCCGCCTCCTTTAAAAATAAGAAGTTGTCTACTTTATATGTGATTCTTCAAGTTTTCCCGGAATTTCATTTGGAACTTTGAGTAAAGCTTGAATTTCATTTATTTCTGTTTGCTTTATCAACACATTATTATTGTTACTCAGCGTTCTGAATCTAGTGCAACCGTCTATCCACTGAATATATTATATTGAATCAAGGTAAAAAAATAAATAAATGGAACATTTAAAAATATTGAACGTTACAAACTATGCTATGAACGAAACTTTATCCTGATACATGAATGTTTACATAACTCAAAGTAAACCTTGTTCCTACTGAACGATAGTTTGTTTTAACATAATTACTAAGACAAACTTTGTCGATATATCACATAAACTGAGTTGAGCGAAGTTTTTATTAGTGTCAGAAATGTATATTGGCGCAAAAATTAGCTCAGCCCCGACGATGTCCTGTGATGAATGTTTTAGCCTTGCTTTACTTTGGGAAGTGATATTTGGACAAGAAACATCTTTTATAATAGTGGCTCTGTGAGCTGTAGACCTCGCGAGCGGCACTGGTAATTAGAGTATTTATTTTCATTATTTCCATCCCCTCACTGCTCACATCGAACTTGAAGTTTATCGGATGAACAGATGGAGTTATTATAAAAACAAATAACCCGAATAAATTTTCTTTCAATAACACATGAAACTTATGAATGCACCTGGTTACGTACATGGAGTATGAAAGTAGCCGCACCAATAACTTTGTAAACTACATTTTATGATCTAAAATACAACCTATTGACTTTTTACTAAAATTATATAGTCTGTGTTACTCTTACGGTCTTTACAAATCGAACGACACCTCATTTGTTATTATCCGTTGAGCCGTTTAGGTTGCAGCGAATTTTTTACATTTTAAACACCCATAACTCCGCCATTTTGAAAAAAAAAAAAAAAAACTGAATCGAAAAGAATTCGATTAGAAACTAGAAATTCTATTTAATTATCCAACCTGCTCACAAAATTTCACGAGAATCGGTTGAGAACAATTGGACAGACAGACATACGAAAGCATTTTTGCCCAATCCTGAAACGGAGACGCTTCGCTCTTTCGGTCAATAATAAACAGATAAATTCAAAGATACGAAACTGCTAATAAATGTAAGTTCGCCACAGAAACTGTCAAAAGTTAATGTCATATTATCGCATACGAGTCATTTACGTTAACTGAAAATGCAATTCTGAGTTTAAGGTCATCATCATCACGTATTAAGGGGCCCCTTAGGGTATTTTTGTCTCCTGTCGTTGCAGCAACCTCCAGTTCTCTCCGTCTTGGGCCTTGGTCTTCATCTCCTGGTATGATCCACTTTTGATCCAAGTCTTTAGTTGGTCTGTATATTTCCCTCTGGGACGCCCTCGTTAGCGTTTGCCCTCAAGTTTGCCCTCTTTACTGTAAGGAGGAGTCCTTCGTGTCTCAAATGTCCTGAGCACTGGTCTCTTCTGTTCTCTTTAGTTCTTTTGATAGCTTGGGTCTCTTTAGCCATTCTTAGGACCTCCTCGTTTGTTCTTTTATCAGTCCAGCTATCTTTAGCATTCTACGCCAGCACCACATTTCGAAGGCTTTCAATCTCTCCATGTCTTATTTGTTATGTTCCACCTCTCGCAGCCATACAAAGAAATAAGCAAAGAATGACTTATCTAGCCGTATGGTTTAGTATTGAGAATTGCCAGCCCTAAGCGAACTAAGTTTGTAAACTCGATTAAGGTTCGTGGTCTACTGATTACTGCAAGCAAATGCTAGTTAGGTACTCATAGTGGGACTTTGGAGTGTTCTGAGATTTCTGGAAGCACGCTTTTGCCCAAATAACAGCTATAAATAATTATGATAAATACGTTTGCTCTAGCTCTCTTCCTCTGTATGTGTAAGTTTATGTGAAACTTGGACTTGGTAAGCTTCTATTAACTAAAACAGATGTTTCAAATGGTAACAATCAGCGAAAAAAATTAACATTTTATGATTTCCATTTTACATACTTTGAAATGTGTAACATGGAAATTGCGATCCTCAATTTTGCCGCATAGGTTGAAACGCACAAAAGCAAAGCTCTACATAACCGAGCGGGTTAAGTTTAATATCCATCATAGCGTGTTTATTGGCCGTCAAAGGCAGTTAAAAACACGGCCATTAATTTATTAGTTTCAAAACCGCTATCAACGCCCGTTAAAAATTCCATTACTCTGAGCGCCACAATTTTGGAGTTCATTACTATTTCATGACAGCAAACTGGCATTAAAAATCGCCATTCACGCGAAGCTATCCATGGCGCATTATTTAAATCGGATGCGGTGGGATAATAAAAAAAATTCGCTATCCGGATATTCAGGACTCCGTGGTGAATCCGGTTGATTTGTCATCTGTACGTGCCTTCGCTCGCGGTGCTATGAACCATCGTCACGAGCGAGCTGCCTTGTTTCAGAAACTGCTATTTGCCTTGCGCAAACAGTATGGGAGCCTGTGCCTACTAAAAAGCCTTTGTTAAACATGGTTTGGCATGCCATCGCCTTTTGACTATGTTATTATGTCACGTTTCTTCTCGGGCTGTAGGATTAACCACGTTTGTTCCTCTGAAGACCCCTGTGCCTTTGCGTTTCGAGGCTCTAACTCCCAAGCAGAGGCCGTGGTGGGTTCGAATCTCGATTAAGGGGAAATAAACCAAAACTCCTCTGGTCTTGAGAATTTTTACGTGTGTGTGACGTTGTTGTTTATATCTTATTCTCTCGATTGAATCATGACATTACAACTACGAACTGCTTTATGCCAGACTGAGAACGAAGTAAAATTCTAATATTTATCCATAGTAACTTAAAGTAAGTACTTTACCCATAATACGCAACAAATGACATAAAAAGCGATTATGAAATGCAACTCCCCAAGCATCTCCGCTCACACCTTTACATGGCAACCGAAGCGTATTCGGATTGTGTACCGATTGCATCGAAGCATCGATACATCGCCCACTCGATGCTGTATGCAAACGGTGGACATCCACGCTTTATCGGCCCGTATATCAGTACAAATGTATTTCGGGAACGTACTGTATATTTTATTACCGTTGAATCGACATGTTTCCGAAACGTCCAACTCCTGAGTAACCATTTTATGTCCAGCTGTAAAAGAGAACGGATTTTTCCTGAATACCCGAGCGTATTATGAGCGAGAAGAGTATAGTACCTGCAATGGCCGGGGCGTAGGTGGTATAAAGTTTTGAATTATTTCTTATCTGAGTATCTGGCCACTTTTGGTATTCGCAAAGAGGTCGCTTTAATAGGTTTGTTGTGATTGGCTGAGTGAAACAGCTGTTTCGCGCTGAATTGTATCACCTTGTGTAAAAGCTGTGCATTAACATTCGACATGAGAGATTATTCTTAGGGTTCCGCCCCGAAGGGTGCCAAACGGGACAGTATTATTAAACCGCTGCTTTCCGTCCGTCTGACCATCTGTTCGTCAGCGAGCGAACGTAACGTATTATGATATCAAATGGGACAACCTTATTTTTAAATATTTTGAGTGTAGTTCATTATTTGGCGTTGTAGCAGCAACAGATATACACAATCTGTGACAACTCTCTATCTAATACGGTTTGTGGGAAATAGCTACTATACTTTTTCTTGTACGAGAACCCTTAAATTCGTGGAAAGTCCCACTCGTACTTGACCTATTTTATTTAGGTTTAGAGCCGCATTTCCGGGTTATGTGTCGTCGTCTTGAATCGTGACTGCCGTTGCAATGCGACGGAGCTCAAAACTATAAGAAAACAACTGTCACCCTGTAAAAACCGGTGGGTAATACAAATATTCCTTAGCTTATTATTACAATCGACAGATACCTACTTCCTTGTGCCTCTGCCACTCCGTATGGAAAAAGGCGTGATGCTATGCTATCCTTTCAATAGTGTTATGAGCCGATCAGACTATGCTATACCTACTTACCTGTTGTTTGAGCCCGAAGTAAATATGTATAACATAATGTATACTAAAAATATCAGTAGGTTGTAAAGTTGTTTGTACTATCTTTCTCTTACAAACTGTATTAGGCCCGCAGAATGGGAATGCGCTTGACAGTTCCCTACATTTAATAGACATTTGACTGTTCATTTTTATTCTGCGGGCTTTAATAGAAATAAATATTCAGACATAGGATTAACTTTGGCATAAATCCGCAACCGAATCTGTAAGTAACCTTATCTTCTGAAATATGCTGAGAATTAACGAATACAACTGTAAGAGTAGAACAATTCATAATGTACTGTACGCTACGTAGTTAACTATGCATAAAAGGATAAAGCCTCCGACACAAAACATTAAATAAAGTTTAAAAGGCTGATTTGAAAAGCTGATAAGTTTTGAAACACAAAGCCGTTGCTAATAAAACATAAAATTATCGAATGAAAGTCTTCCATATTCATTAATCGATTGCAATCCATCGACCCGTTTGAGAGAGTCCCACAGCCCTGCCACAGACAGATACTCTACAATACACAGAGACAGTAATAAACACACACACACACAGAGACAGATACCTCAGACTTATAACACCCGTCAAAAAGTACCAGTCTTGCACCTGTTATCCACTTTCACTTAGATTCTCATTACCAAAACAGATTCACTTTCCCACATACCTCTTTGATCTTCAAACCTCACTTTAGCACCATTCCCTTTCCCCAACCGTCCACGACCTTGTGACCTTAATCATAGGTCCCAGAGTAGCTCAGCAAAATATTATTGGTCTCAAATGGCGTAGAGGTCTGTAAATGTCTATCACATTGTCGTTTGGACAACCCGCTCGCTAACCGTTGGTTAATCGAATACTATTGGAATCGATTTTAAATCGATTTTGCTCGTAAACGGTGCTGTTAATAGCATCTACTGAGTTGCTGGAACAATTTCCAAGTTCAAATTGTTTTAAAAGGTTACCAAATAGTCTAAGTAATAGTCCATAGGTCTAATACACGCTGCTAGCGTCTTACGACAGGATATATGACTAATGGCCAATCCCAAAAACCTATCTCTATCCGTGATCTGCAGATTATGCGTTACATTTGACAGTTGCGCTATGGGATTTATGTCAAAATTGACGCTAACAATCTCAAATCTGCAGATTATGGATAGAAGATAGGTTATTAATTCCGGCCGTAAGAGGCAATTTTTCGTGCTTAGATAACAGGTGTAACAGGTTATACTTGACATTTCAGGATTTCATATTATTGCTAAAATGCACGTCGTGTAGCGCCATGACTTTCCCATACGGGTAAGCAGAGGCACCATTATGCCCACTTTGAGTCAGTTATTCCATACTCCATTTTGCGTGGCAGTTGGCTAGCCCATTGCTGGTGCAATAGAGTAATGGAGGCTATATTCAGAAAAGTTATATTCAGAAAGACATATAAAAAGTAAAAGTAAATGTAGCCCATTAATGTCCCCACCGAGGGGCACAGGCCTTTACCCGGATCCGAGTAAGATTGAGCCATACTCCACCACGCTGGCTCAGTGCGGGTTGGTGGAGGGGTTTTTACGACTACTACATACTACGAAGTAGTGATAGCAGCCGGGACCTACAGCTTAACGTGCCATCCGAAACACGGAGTGTCCGATAATGTACTTAAGACAAATTAATCATCTCATTGGTACATGGTCAGCACCGGGATTCGAACCTGCATCTCCTGCGTGAGAAGCAAGGTGAAACCCACTAGACCACGGAGTACTTTTTTAGAAAGACATATGGCAGGGTAATATCCGATTTCGTCTGATTCATTCCTCCCAGTAACAACGAATCGGGGAGAAGAAATGAAATTATTTATCAAAGTCCAAGGAAAGAGCTAAAGGTTGACCGCAGGGTGCTTCCACAGAATAATAAAACCTGGAAACGCCTTCCGAAGAAGACTCTTGCAGAGAAATGTCAGCTTTTGCCGGGGTAAATTGCGGGGTTCGAGGTAAAATAAAAAATATCAACTTTTAGCAAATGTAGCACAGAGGGGCACAGGCCTTTACCCGAATACGACTAAAATTAAGCCATACTCCACCACGCTGGCTCAGTGCGGGTGCTCAACAACTTCTGAGAGTGCAAATTATTGTCATCGCAACAAACACTTTTTTAAGTCCATACTCCATCACGCACAGACCTCCGTGGTTTATGTGATGTAAATGTACTTAATTAAGACGGTTACCTCCATTTGTTAAATAAATAAAAAATAAAAAAACTGAGGATGACAATGCATCGGCTAAAAAACACCCGATTTTTTCATTTCATCCGCTATGAAAGCTGATAGAGCTCGTCTAAGTTGAAATGACGCGCCCCACTCCTTGGTTTTATATTTACTTGTCATACAAAACCAAGGAGTGGGGCGCGTCATTTCAGCTTAGACGAGCTCTAACAATATAACGAATAAGCCGATTTTGATTAACTTACTACATATGTCTAAAACCTATTCTTTTGTCAAGAGCTGAATTTCACCCGTGTCAGGGTAAAGGCCCGAACCCCTCAGTGCCTTTATTTTAGCTCGTCTAAATTTCACAAAAGAACCAGATCTTTTGTTCTGATTTTTCACAGGTATTGAACTTTATTTCTATGTGGGTAGGATGAAAATCGCGGACCGTGGAGTTTCGACGGACAGTTGTATAAGTATGCAATCTAATACAGCAAAGGGAAAAAATATATGCCGTCTCCATTTTAAAAGCTACTTGGATGTGCTAAAACTTTTCGGGTTGGGGTCAAGGGCCTTTACTCCTTTGTATTAATGACATTACACAATACTTACATACTACATACAAGCAGAACACTGCACATATACACATCACACATGCAATTACCACACCACACACTCAACAAATATCTTCTTTGCTATTGTTTGTCTTTGTATTCATATGTATACATAGTGAAATCCCTAATTGGCCTTATGTTAAGTATTATTTGAAAGTTTCATTATTCGACTGGCTGTGGATTTGTGTTAAATAAATAAATAAATTATTATTAATATTTTATCTTGTGTTTTTTTTCATACTAACTGTGTGTCAGTTAACATTATTCAAAAGGACGTGATGCTATATTATGCTAAGTCATGTTATATTTCACTTCATATTTTATAGGAATATCCTAACTACTGTCATTTAACTTCAGGTACAGAAATGTGTCTCTAACTAATAGTATAAACGCTGGGGTTGTTGATGCCTATAGTACAGGTTCTACCTAGTTTAGGTGTCAACAGACTATTATTGTGTATCTAGAAATAAGAACTTTAGATAAGACAAAATGTACCATTACAAATGAGTAAAATAAACACTTTTTACTTTTACTTTTTATTAGGGTTCCGTACCTGAAGGGTGCCAAACGAGACCCTATTACTGAGACTTCGCTGTCTGTCCGTCCGTCCGTCCGTCCGTCCGTCTGTCTGTCACCAGGCTGTATCTCATGAACCGTGGTAGCTAGACAGTTGAAATTTTCACAGATGATGTATTTCTGTTGCCGCTATAACAACAAATACTAAAAATCAAAAGAAATTTAATATTAACGGGTGCTCCCATACAATAAACGTGATTTTTTTGCTCATTTTTGCTCGATATTGATAATGGTAGCAGGTAGACGCTTAAAATGTTCACAATATATTGAGTATATTAATCACTTAAAAAATAAATCATTAAATTAATATTTAGGGGGGGCTCCAATACATTTTTTTTGCGGTTTTTTATAGATAATGGTACGGAACCCTTCGTGCGCGAGTCCAACTCGCACTTGGCCGGTCATTAATCGTGTCGACGACTCATGATTGCCCATGATATGATATCTTAGGTAGCGTCCGCGTGCTTCGGATGACAAGTTCAGTGCTACTTTTGCTACTCTGTCGTAAAGATGCAGTTTCCCTTACAGTCGGGTTGGACGTTAGCTCAACACCCCTTCAGGTAAATAGGTTCCCTCGTTTCGTTTCGGTCTTCTGAAAATGTAGTTTCAGTTTCTCTTGCTATACATGCACATACAATATGTGCATAATTAATATCAAATAACCTTTAATAATCCATTAAATAACTATAGATTTGTATCATTATGTGCTCCTTGTAAAGTGTGTCAGTAATACTGTATACACATGCTTTTGGCGTTGCAGACGGAAATGTTTGTTGTAATGTTTGTCTGTACTGCTGTTTTGTGTATTAATAAATAAATAAAATAAAATGTAACAGACATGTGGCAGGAGCTGTATTAACTTAAATATAATACGGTGGTGTCCAAAATTCCACCAAGAATCGATTTGCTAATATCACTGATACGCCTCAATTAATTAGTATCTAGCTGCAGAAACCGGCAAGTAACAACACGTAATTAAATCTTATAGTCCCGAGTAATTCGAGTTTCAGATTCAAGATCCAATATGGAGCGCGGAGCTCGTACGTATCCAAAACATTACGAACACTCCAATTAACGTGTATTTAATAATGTTCCACGTTTAATCAATCTTGGTTATTTGTACATGAAATTTCATTACCGGAGCAATATAATTCTGCTTTGGCTCACGAGTGTGTCGTTGTCTCTCGACAATCGTGTAGAGTAGGCGTAACACATGAATATCTTTCTATGAAAAGGATAAATAAAATTTGAGTTTCACTAAGTTTGAAATGTCTTTTACTTTCCGGTTTCAAAGTCAGTCAGTGTTTTATTCACATCCGAATATCAAGGAATTCGTTCTTTCGTCATAAACAAGTGGAATGTAGGAAAAATGCGTGTAAATAAATCTATTCAGTGAATCCTTTATACACTGAATAGATTTATTTACACGCATACATACAGTGTTAATAAAATTGGATGCCTGGTAACCTGGTAAGTATGCATGTAAGCAAGATAATTGGAAGTATGAAAAAAATTAGAAAATTTAGGCCCATTTGTACCAAAAATACTAATTACGATTAGCGCGTTAATCGCAAAAGTAAAATACATAACATACATTTTGACAGCTGCTAAATAGAATGAAGACGCTAATCGTAATTAAGTTCTTGGTGCAAATGGACCTTATTCTAATTACAATGTAATTAGAATAAGGTCGCTAACGTGATATTTGAGACAAACTTGCAACCTATTTTTACCACACTGATCATGCGCCAAAGAAAATAGATGAAGGGTGATACCATATTAGGTTTTGATTTGAAGGAAAAGGTCGCTTTTGTAAATAATTTTTCTTTTAATATCTTTATGTCATAAACTAAATTATGAAAAACGATGTTACTGAAATCGTTGTCGAAAGGCATGAGACCAATACCGATATTTTGATACTTATATTCATCACACATATTGAAAATTTAAAATGCACACAAAACTGTCAATGAATCGTGGTCCAGCATCGTCGCCCAATAAATAAATTTAAATATTCAAAAAAATGTACAACGCTGTTTTAGTTCACAGTATGAAATTCGTTAAAATAGTACCTTTGTTCGACGTAATACGAAAAACTACGTCCAATACGCGGGTTTTAATCCCACTACAAATATGATGCCCGTAATCTGCAGTACGGTTGTACAGTGGATGTTGTGAATAAAATTAAAATCGCGAGAATGCTTCAAAAAATATCCCGCTCGCCCGATATCAGACCAAAGACCGCAAATGAATGGTACACGTTCCAGTTTTATTCCGAGCCCCCAATTATGATAATGAAGTATGTTTTCATCCGGTATGTTTAAACCTGAGGTTTTGTTCGTTTATTTTTAATGCACCATTCATTGTTTGCGTTCCACGCGGCGGAAATTATATGCGGGATTGACAATTCGCTGATTACATCGGGCCCCGATTCTTGCGCTATCGATCTCCATATCGTTTTAGTTACCGAATATCTCCGTCGAAAATTATCTCGATTCATATTTAGTTCAATCGAAAACGGGTCCAGATATCTTGATTGGTCTGAAGGCGAATAGGAAAATAGTTTTTTTATGTTTTCATTGGAGATATTCGGTATCTCTTTCGTAGCCATATCGTCAAATTTGCCATATCATGATATGGCCGGTTTTAATGAAAATATGTGTTTTTAAAAGCATTTTTATTCGGCATTCGTAATGTTTTTTAGGTTATGCATGTCAAACTAACACGAAGTCTATTCAGGGGCTTCAATACAATACAATAAATCTTTATTTCAGGACATAAAAATCCCATATCCATATATACCTTAAAACTAGACATAAATATAAAATATAACAATATTAACTAGCCTAGCTAGGGTCTTATTCTATTGGTCTATTGGTCTTCCAGAAACCGGGGGGTAAGACCCTGTATGGTAAAAAGAGTGACGCTAGATTACAGTGCCACTGCTGCTTATGAACGTTGAGTGGTCGGTGTATGTGCCTTAGGGCTTATTTCACAAGTTCCGGATAAACGCTAGTAGTGACAGATGATTTAACGCACCAAATGTGTGATTCAGCTGCAACACAGGGCATCGATAAATCTAATTCTATGTTTTCCGTACCCATTTTCAAACCTTAAAATCCTCTATCTATTATTACTTTGACTGCTTTTACCTAACTGAACTCAAAATTGAGTAACATTACCAACGTTGCCCAACCCATCCAATATGACCCTTCCAACTAGATTAATTTGGCAGAAACAGCCCCTGGCCGAGCATTTACCAGTGGAATATTAGCCTTTATTTCTCTTGTAATAGAAACGGTAGAAGTAAGGTGGAGGTAAGCTAAAACACACCTCTGTACGTTTGTTAAATTAATCATAATAATTAGTGTCAAACTTGTGCCATTTAGTCGAGATAGTTGATCCTCCATTAATGTGAATTCAGGTTAAATCTGTGCAGTGTAAATTACTTAGATACACATAATAAATAATAGTAAAGCCTAATAAAAATACTTATTTTGCATACCGCGTCTCTGCTATCTTTTACAGGTTTTAAGATGCTAACCGATAGTTTCCAAAATAACTGTCAAATGTCAGTTGGTACATCGAAGATTAATTGAAAACACCGGATCGTGATTATCTGAAATTAGTTTCATCATCATCAATCAGCCCACACCTACCCACTGCTGGGTATAGGCCTCTTCTCTACCACGCCATTCGCTCAGGTCCTGTGCTGCCGCATCCACTTCCTACCGACTATTATTTTTACATAGTATTAATGTTCTGTTAGATTTAATTGCTCTCAAACCGTGCTTCAGTTTGTCTCTGAGTCTCTCAAAATGGACATCAAACTCAAAACACGATATCGTCATAATAATTCCAGATGTGTGTGACCTTTTGTAAAGATTTTCCGTGAGCATCTCTTTCCATTCTGAAAATTAATATCGAATGACGCTCGTATGAAAGAAGGAACTTTATTTGCGTATCAAGGTTTATCATTTGTTCTAAGAAACAAGAAACTGCGCCGATATAATATATGATATATTATAAGGTTTACAAGTAGGACAACGAGCATTTCATTTGAATTACTTTGACACGAGTAGAAATTGTCAGGATTTTTTTATATTTATTTTATTAGTTAATTTTTCGCTTACTGAGAGTCATACAGCTCAAGTTATTAAAACAGTATTTCGTCATCAGTCCCTAAGTTTTTTTATTCGCTCGTTTTATAATTCCCCATTAAAAAAATATTATATATTTTACTAAATATTTCTTTGAATAACAGTATCAAAGAAATTCGGTGAAAAACGGAGAGTCGATTGTAGATCCCCTATCCAAATATTTTGATAAATTTAAGAAATAAGGATGAAAATATAAAGCGATTATAAATGGCGATATCTTAAAGTAAAAAGAGAAAATTGCCTGTATTTGTTTGAAATATAAAATAGGTAAGTATTATCATTTATTTATTATTACCAGAAAGTATTTGTGCCATTACAGCTAACCAGAGCGACACAAAAATTATGGTATTTAATTACTTACAATAATTAATCATTCTAACTATACAATTCTATTTAATTTCAGATGCAAATTAACACATTAGGGACACAGACATTAAATTAACATAATAAATAAAATCCAATTTTAAATGTCAAATAATTCAAATATAGACAGGACAGCACAGTCATGCATCCTTATCGCTATACCTGCCACACTCTCGCACAATATCCCAACAGAAACCTAACATAACATAGCGTCACGCCTTTTCCCATACGGAGTGGCGGAGGTACAACTGTGCCCACTGTAGCTAGTGATTCAATATAAAATAATATAGGTAAATAACTTTTGAATCTTGAACGAATCTTTGCACGATATTCATCTATGCTTTAAGATCCTTTAAACATATTACACGAGGACTATCTCATATCTCAGATCACGTACTCGATGGGAACGAGTGAAATTCTCAATATGCTGCTGGTTTATTGCATAGTCAAGGCGCTCCGTCCTTACTTGCTAGTGATGTGACTAATTCGATTAAAATTTTGACCAACCCGGATAACGAGTTTGATAGAAGGATGTTTGAAATTTTTAACTAGCTGAACTCCCATCTCCCAGTGTTAACCATAATAATGCTACCCACGATACAGGCTCTGTCTAGTGGGGGCCACAACTAATCATATCTGTAGATTTTAAGGTTTTTGCTTTAAAATGAACTGTTTTAAACTAGCATAGTAAATAATGTAGTAGCATGTATTTAATATTTTAACTAACCCCTTCACAAGCTCGGACAACCTAGCAATAGTTCAGTTAAGTTCGAAGTTTGTATTGACCATAAAATCATACATATTACTTAGTCAACGTCAATATAATATTAATATTTTTGTATACTACCGCACGTTCGGAAGTTGTAGGCTTAGGGATGGAGCAAAGATGGGCAAGAAACTCCCCCGTAACTCTTTTAAAATATCAGTGCCTTAAAAATACAATGTTATGTATTTCTACATAAGTCTAAGAAAATACGAATGGCGAACTATTGTTAAAGAAGATTTGACGGCGAACCAGTTAAATGATTCTTATTCTTACACGAATGTGGGAAGAGGAAACCACGATTATCTCGAACGTTGCGGCGATGAACTATCCCCCTGGCACATTAGTTTCAAAAGGTGGGCAAGACTAAAATAGGCGTGAATTTGTTTGTTTGTATATTCGGTACGATTCGGTGCGCGAGCGCCATGAGAAAATGCGCCACCCTTTTATTATTAGGTCATGTTGTAACTAAAATAACATCGTGCAGAAAATCTAGGAATAGCAATATCGCCCACTTCTAGTTGTTCTATAACTTTGAAACTTGGTATATGTGTATGAAGTTCAGATGACCATATAATACGTCTCTCCTCGTTGTATTTCCTTAGACTTAAGTAGAAATACATAACATTGTATTTTTAAGGCTCTGATATTTTAAAAAGAGGTACGGGGGAGGTTTCTTGCCCTTCTTTGCTCCATCCCTAGGCCCACAACTTCCGAACGGGCGGTAGTATACAAAAATATTAATATTATATTGACGTTGACTAAGTAATATGTATGATTTTATAGTTAATAAAAAATTTGAACTGAACTGAACATATGATACCATCGAGCTGAAACTTGAAGGTGGCAGAGGGAACCCTGGGATTCTTACTTGTCCATCGAGTTTGGGCTCATTCGATTTTGTCGTGACAAGTCATATTGTAATTCTCGTTGTCATCACCTGATGATGGAACCACACGGTGGTAAACGAAACCCTAGGATTCTTACTCGTAAACCAGGGAGCACTTATCCAGTGGAGAGCAAATAGATACATTTTCCTTTGAAACACAACTCACCAATTTACGGGTGGCGGGGGACGAGGTACGAGAGCAGTGATTGGTCAGCCGCTGCGAAAATGTCTGGCGGCCCGTCATCGTACATAGGTTGCGTATGCGAACGTTTGTTGAATACAAAACGTTTGGCGAGCCGCATTCCCCCGCAGGCGCAGTCAATTGGATATATAGTGTCTGTCGTAAACCCATCGACTTTGGGCTCATTCAATTCGTCTTGATCTCGAAAGGGTGTTTTTAGTATTTAAACTACTATAATTATGCAATCACCAGATAGATAAACAGACAGATACCATTCATTTGACAGAAAAGCGACATCTCAGCATTGAAAAATTGGGCATAGTTCGATAATTTGCAATGTTAAGCCCTACCCAGCATTCGAATCTTCAGGGCCTAGGTAACCTAGGTAACCTAGGTAAGGCGAAATGGAGGAAAAATCGAATTCCGAACGAGTTTCGAGCTGCACGACTATTTATGCCTAGTACTTTGAATCGAATGCAGGCGGACTACTAAGCAGTCCCGATCTTTAGTCGCTGTATTACATGTTTGAAATATATGATTATATTAGTATAGCAGCTGTTCGCATTTTTAGGGTTCGTTAAACAATTTTAAATTAGTCCAAAGGCGTTAAAAAACTATCTAAACCAAGTACCTAATTGTAACCGAGTCTCCGATTCTTACCCTACACGGTTTCCTCTAAGAGATCTCTTATTAGAGATAAGCCCGCCCTTGTACATGGATTTTCTAATATAAGCTATCTGTATTATTTTATGTGAGTGCAATAAAGAGATTACGAATTACGACAGAATGAAATCCTACGGTTACCTTAGGTTTTATTTTTAATTTTGTTTTTAATAAGTTCAAGGTCGTCAGAGTTAATGCAGTCTTGCAGCAGATTTTCAGGGTTTCGTACCCGAAGGGTGCCAAACGGGACCCTATTACTGAGACTTCGCTGTCCGTTCGTCCGTCCGTCTGTCTGTCACCAGGCTGTATCTCATGAACCGTGGTAGCTAGACAGTTGAAATTTTCACAGATGATGTATTTCTGTTGCCGCTATAACAAGAAATACTAAAAATTAAAAGAAATTTAATATTAAGGGGGGCTCCCATACAACAAACGTGATTTTTTTTGCTCATTTTTGCTTGATATTGATAATGGTAGCAGCTAAAATGTTCACAATATATTGAGTATATTATTAACTTTAAAAATAAATAATTAAATTAAAAATAAATTAAATTTAGGGGGGGCTCCCATACAATTTTTTTTTTGCGGTTTTTTATAAATAATGGTACGGAACCCTTCGTGCGCGAGTCTGACTCGCACTTGGATGGTTATTTATAATCGTTATGGAATTAAAACATAATTTAAGTACAAGACCGTCAAGTCACATAATCAAGCACCGCAAGGATATGGTCTAAGCCGCGGTAGAAAAACACTGTTATACATCTTAATATGTATCAATATCTTAGAACAAAGCATTCAAATGTATATACTTGTGTATATTCAATTTAACACGAACTTCGACAAGCGTGTAAAAATGATTGCTTTATTTTAGAATATTGATACGTGAAGCAGTGTTCACATTCGCCAACACATTGTCAAATTCGTCAAATTGATAAAAAGTCACAAGGTTTAATCACCACGTTGAGAAAACAGCCAAAATTTAAAATTCCCGCCCAGACCGTGACGTTCTACTTTACTTTACTTTACTTTACTTTATACTTTATTGCACAAAAACAGAATACAGAACTTAATAATGAAAAAAACATGTAAAAAGGCGAGCTTATCTCTAATAAGAGATCTCTTCCAGCAAACCTAGGATGGACAGGATTAATTAACAAAAGATAGACCTTCGTAAATGTGCACAACGATAAATATTAAATTAATAGACTACTTACTAATAAGTACATACATACATAAAAACCATACATAATGTTTAAAAATATATATATATATAAATACATAAATAAT
Source organism: Argyresthia albistria (assembly GCA_963457715.1). Classification (NCBI taxonomy): domain Eukaryota; kingdom Metazoa; phylum Arthropoda; class Insecta; order Lepidoptera; family Argyresthiidae; genus Argyresthia; species Argyresthia albistria. The sequence continues at coordinate 9,342,025 of OY735272.1, forward strand.
ATAAACTTAAATATATTAAGGTGTGGACCAAAGAGGGGGAGGCCTTTGCCCAGCAGTGGGACACTTTAATGGCTAAATAAAAAAATAAAAAAATATATTAAGGTAGAGAAAGATAGTGTTCTTTTAAGCTTCTACCTTAACACCAACAGCAATACGTCGACACTGTAAATGTACATGAGTAGATATGTATTATAGTAGACACGTAATTTTATGTACCCGTTCAGTGACACCGAAAAAAGGCATATCCACGTCACTTGTATCAACAGACAGATGACGAAATATCGTCTCAATATCGTGGTAGAAATAGCGTAATATATTCGTATGTCCCTATCTGTCGCTGACAGATACAATTTGCTGCTTCCGGTATGAAATGGCGGAGGGCCTGAGGCGTCTGACTGGCGTTTGTAGGAGACGAAATATGCGATGATCTATTTCATATCGTAGAAAACTACGTACCTATGTAGTGTACTCGTAGATAGCTAGTTTAGCTACTTACAGTATTTCTTACATTTGATGTGATTGATCTTGGAATATTTTGGATAATTTTGATAATATAATAAGTATACTCACCAAGTCAAAAAACTAAAAAAACGCAGACTTCAAGACCTGCTTCCTTCTTCTGTCTTAAAGATAAAAGCGACTAGAAAATAGTCGTGTAGAGCTAATTGCTTCTTGTAAAAGAAACAATTGGAATAAAAACTATAACAGAAGAAAACGCCTGTCAGTCAACGCATGCGAATGGTGTCATGGTGTCATACTTGAACGAAAACAATCGCTAGTGGTCAAAAATGTGACTGGGGATAATTAAGGCTACGCTACGCGGAACTAATGCGTCCGGGTAACTGATCTAGGCACTCCGTTCAATGATTTTTCTGTCAGATATGGTTTATTAACAGACATATGAAAACAGGTAGCATCGATAGAACAAATGTCTAATCAAATTTATTTTTATTTATAGTAACTTTTAACCGAAAAAGAGAAGCTTTTAAGAATGCGATGGTTGTACGGTAACATGGAACCATTGAGTGGATTTTTTTACATCAAAAGGGAGAATTCCATCGAAATTCGATCACCCACCAACCAGTTCAAAGAAGATAACTAATGTAAAATTTCTGAGTGTCCTTGGAACAGACCTTAAAGCCCACGCAAAAAAGTTATAATTTTCTTTTGATATGTAAATTTTAATTCGAACCGTTGCAAATTATCATAAATAATAACTATCTACTTTGAGTGGTGAAACATTATATTAACGCTAGAGCCAGCTATTTTTTAGGTTTTTAAATAAGATCTTTTTAATTTATATAAAATTGTTTTCTATAATTTTTATTTGTTTTTCATCCTACCGATTTGGAAATGTCAAAAAATAACAAAAAAGGAAGAACCATTTATTGTAAAAGAACGTCTTCCACGCGGAACCCTGAAGATTCTTCCGCGACCCTTCAATTTATATAAAGGCTAAAACCGGGATCAAAGTTATAATTTATTAGGTCATCGATCAACCATTTCTGTAAGAAGATATATTTTTTGAATGGAAGGCTTTCGAGTTTTATGTATCTTACTTGATCGAGTTTTGGTGTCACTTCAGTGTGATAAGGTACTTATTTAGGTAAATTACCGTCTATACCATACGATACCTCTTGTCTTGTAATCTGCACTCTGTGATCGGAGTGTGGACTAGATAATCCGCACTTTCCTCATTCACCAAGAAAGACCTACCTATCTATCTTCTTTTCACCGTGCCTGCCCCACAACTGGAGTTTGGCGTATGGTTGGCGTTCATCCTTTCACACTTAGGTATAATGTATATCACATTTATTTTAATAACACACAAAAAATACACAGGTCAAAAGTATATGGTAAAGGTGCATAAAAAAAATAGCTTATCTCTAGAGATCTCTTCCAGCAAACCAAGTTAGGATGAGACAGGTGGATTGTTTAATTTGCTTACTAGGGGTAGGCCCTGCCCCTCCCTGTTCTAAGCCAAGTGCATCAGCTGTTCTATTCCACTCTCGTGCGTTCCCTAATGTGGCGCGAGCCTGACTTCCCCCTTCCGCCAGCGCAATGTTTCTCATCTACCTTGTTTATAAAGCAAGCGACCATCGTATCAACGTCGATACCGCTATTAAAGTTAAATGAGGATATCACACTTACATATTCTATCTTGTAATACCTATTTTTGGAGAGCTGCATCTCGGTAAGTATAGAACCTACAGAGGTAGCAATTTTAGTCTTCTGTAAAAATACATTTAAAACTTTTTTGAAAAACGCGCAGTTTAGTTCTTATTCTGAGTATAAAAAAAGTCTTTAGTCTTCGCGGTTTTTCGATTGCTGCATAGTTAGCATAGGTCTTTCGAAGCTGCAAAGGGGATTGGGTAACTTTACTATGGACCATTGGCGTCATTTCTTTTTCGCGGCCACCGATATCTTTATCGTTGTTTGGTAGCAGTACCGTAATGTATTATATTTAAAGAAGAAGAAGCATTGCTGTAAACCATTTCGAAGCTGAGATAATGGAGCTTCAATGAATGTAACACTTTTTGTACTGAAAAAACTATAAAGTATGTGTGTGTGTCTCTATCTCAGCCCCGAAATTATTTAGCTACATGTACTCTATAGTAAGATTAGATTATTTTTAATTGTTCTTTCAAAATTTAGAACTTTTATGAGTGGTCGCCAAAACTCAAAATCGACGAAACTCTAAGGAAACGTCAAAACGACGCCAAATTTACCCAAACCCTTTTGAGTACACGCTACTGTTACTGATCCTAAAAAAACAGTTAAAAATATCAAAACTAGCCATTTACCTACGATTTTAATATCATGTTTGTACTAACTGGTGACAGCATTATGTTGAATGTCACTCCAACTTTGAGTCGGCAGTTTTGCATTCGAGCTCCTAGATAAAAGCTGCCATTATTATTGAGAATCAACTCGCACTCAATAAAAGAGACCCTCAATCCAATAAAAAATGATTAATTCCAGAGAACTGTCCACTTTGTTTGATGGATGTCCCCGAAAGCGATGCTTGACGTGAAATATTCCAGTATCTACCAATCCCCTTTTTTTTCAACCGTTACAAATTAACATCAATCAATATTTGTCAATTCGCTGGAAATTTTACTTTTGGCTTTTAATTTTTTGCTCCGGTGCTCTCTCTTTGTTTTTTCTTCATCTGCAGACGAACTGCTGTGTGCGAGTTGTTTCATGGTGTGCGAGTTGTGTGAGGGCGTGCGAGTTTCAATAAGGATTTTCGCGATAGCAGTAGGGGACAAAGAAAGTGTATTTTGTTGCTTATTACCACAGATACTATAATATTATTTGTAACATTCCTCTAATAAATGCTTGGATACTTGGAAAGTATACGATTATCATTTTATCGTGCGAGCTTACTTAGAGTTAATTTTACATGCTGGAAGGCAGTTTACCTGAAATAAAATAAATTGAAATTAAGAATAATAATAAAGGTTAAAATTAAATACATGTCTTACATCTACTCTAACCCCTTACTAAAAATAATTATGGTAATTTAAAAACTAAAAACCCTCTTTCGTGGTCAAGAATCATATAAAGCCGAATCAAATAAGCTCAAAGTCGATGGGTTTGGTTTACTTTACATGTAAGAATTTCAGGGATCTGCTTACCATCGTCTGGCTGATGAGTGAGAACTTAATATGAGTAGAATTTATCTAAACTTTACAAGTAAGTTTTAACACTTAAAAGGAGGTCTCATCAAATTTCTTGTTTATTAAGTTTGAGTTTATGAATTATTATTTTTTCATTTTTGTCATTTTTTCAAGTATCTAGGTTCCCTTTGTCACCTTCGAGCTCCATCATCAGACCAGCTCAATGGTACCATTGTTATTGTATTGACGTCGCCGTGGGAGGAGGCACGAAAAGCGTTACCTATGTGGCCTTATTTACGTGCATGACTGCATGGTGATAAGAGCTGTTCACCTGGAGTTGGTGGGCAGCCTCACTGCGCACGCCGCTCTAATGGATTTGAGGCGTTTTATTGCCAGAAGAGGGTGCCCAGCTAAATTATACTCAGACAATGGGACCGCTTACATTCAAAGACTTGCTGCGATGTTATTTTGTTACAACACGACCTAATAAAAGGGTGTTAAAAAAACTGTGAAGGTGTATACTGGCGGTGGAATGAGAGAGAGCTATACAGCTGCATGGATCGATCCCGCTCTGCCGCCCAAATACACACTGCCACACCTCGGACACTCCATAGAACGCTCGTAAAATAATCACCTATTACTACTACATAACTAAATGATGTTTTTATACGTGCAAATATGTGCGTAAACTTTGCTAGGGCTGGTGGCGCGGCAAATGCAGCGATATTATGTATACGCGTTCGTCACTCGTCAGGCGTTCAGCCCCGTCTATTGATCCTTTAACCAATCTTTTGACGCCAGGGGTGGGGTGCGGTATCTGAATCAGCGCAGGGAAGGGAGTGGCCGTTCTGTACGGAGTACTATTATCTCTTCTGTGACACTGCACTACTTTTTATTTGTAAATAAAAAGATGTAGGGTGTACACTAGCGACCGGGCTGAGCGCAGCCTTTTGGTGGAGTGACACATAAACATACAAATTTACATACAGTCAGAGACTATATATCTAATTGACTTCGCCAGCGGGGGAATGCGGCTCGCCAAATGTTAGTTGTATTCAACGTAGCATCCTATGTACGATGACGGGCCGCCAGACAGTTTCGCAGCGGCTGATCAATCACAGCTCTCTTACCTCGTCCCCAGCCGCCCGTAAATTGGTGAGTTGTGTTTCAAAGGAGTATCTATGCTCTCTCCACTGGATAAGTGCTCCCTGCATACAGTACCTATACATTGCTTCTAGCCCCACACTAGGATACCCTGTGTCGTGGGAACCAGAAACCGCGACATCACAAACATGTAATCATCCAAGTCCCGGGTTTTTTTGTCCCCAGCCGGGATTGGAACCCGAGACCTCTCGCATGATAGGCAGATGCGCAACCGCCACGCCACAAAGGTCGTCCAAACATATAAACGGTGTGAGCTGTGGACGGTCCCAATTACAAGTTTCCTTATTACGCACGTATACAACAGAATTAATACCCCGGGTCTTATTAACCCTATCGTGCTAGTTATCAATCATGGCGGCCCGAAACATTGACATAGGACTCTCATCTGTTAATTGAGGACCCTCGTTAGTCAGTATAGGGTTGAATGTTTCATCGATCTGGGCATCTGCAAATAAGGTATTTTGCAATCTCCATCATTTTTTCCCGTTTTTTCAGGTTTTGAACTTTATTTCGATTTAGGTAGGTTAAACACCCCGGGCCGTGGACTTAGGACAGGCGAGCTGGTAGCTAAGCCTTTTTAACATCTAAAAAATACTATTTAGTAAACACAAACATTGCGTGTAATACTAAATTTGTATTGTTGTACACAAAGGTCTACCCTTGCTGATGTATCAAACTCTCTCATCCGAACTTGGTTTGCTGGAAGAGATCTTTTTTAGAGATAAGCTCGCCTTTGTACACTGTTTTTATTCACTTTTTGTCATTGCAATTTATTTTTTTTCTTTTTATTTATTCTTTGTATCTTAAATAACATATTGATATCTTAAAAAGTACTTTATACTTTATTGCACAAAAACAGAATACAGACACTTAATAATGAAAAAAACATGTACCAAAGGCGAGCTTATCTCTGATAAGAGATCTCTTCCAGCAAACCTAGGATACTAAGATAAGTACTCTTAAACCACTAAGGTTTGTCTGAGCACAGAACATTGTGAACAGAATTAATTGTGTGCAATAAAGAAATTATGAATTATGAAACTTACGACATAATGGAAGAAATAAGATAAGGTCAGTGAAACTTCTACATAATAATTATCTTAGTTTGCGGCCTAACCTGACTCGTGTCCATATGTGTCGTTCAATCTCATATTTTTACGTGTCAGCAGTAATATTTTTATTTTAAATGTATAATTGTTTATACACTATGTAGTATTTTAAATCTGAGGCATTTATTCTAGTGGGAAGTAGCAGCAACTTATCCTAAAACACAGGGTTCGCCCTCTTTTAGGGAGTAGCGACACATCCCTTGTTTACTTTGCTAAACAAGTTTCTAATGTACATGTCTTTTTAAAAATAAACGATTATGGATATGTACTAAATTACTGTGAAATGAAACGCTAAAGCTGTAAACTGAAGAAAAAAGTGACTCAGAAGAGATTTATTTAGACACCAGTTGTCCTGGAAATACCAAATAATTTGCCTTATCTCATTGTTCAAATGTAAAAAAAACTCAAATCAAATATATTTTATTTCAAAAAATTAAATGTACAGTGAGAGGTTACAACAAATTAGTAACAAAGGAATTAACTAAATATTTAAAGGGTATACGGTACAAATAAATATGAAACGTTTTGTGGTACATTTAGTATGAGAGACGAGCTGGTATCCTAGCTAGATTATGTAAAAATCTGTATTAAGAAATACCAGGCCCAGCCCCTTACATAGGGTGATTAGAACGTGTTTTATATCGAAACTGACGTATCCAATACCTCGTATCATTTAACAGGCCCTCAAAGACCTTCAAAGCGCAACAAATGCGAGTTTCGAAGAGCAACCGTGTAACTCGCGTGGCACTTTAGGCCGTAAGTTGAAATTTATTGTAAAACTTCGCACCCGCAACACAGGGTTAACACGGAAATGGCGTAATTACGTTATAAATAAAAGTGTGTTACGCCCTTTCGTGTGAGTTTCGAACAAGCATTCTTCTATGTTTTAACTGGCCAAGATCAGTAATCTCGTAGCGAAAAGAATGGGTAGAATAATATTATACCCACAGACATCTATGTCTGTTTATTTATTTATTCGTATGACATCTCCGAGTAGGAACGTCACAGGCATATATCCAAATTTCTCAACCAGTTGGTGGCGTCATTTGTAAGGGTGATGAAGTCATCGGGGTCTCCAGGGTAAGCCCGAAGGGGGCATTCTTGAACTATGTGCTCTACTGTCTGTCATTATACCATATTGAAATTGAAAATTGAAATTGAAAGGACTTTATTAGCACACATTACTTACATATATAGAACAGACAATAGATTACAGCGTCATGCTAATAGGAACCGGCTCAGCAATGTGGTCTCAGCTCAGCGCTGGTTTTCAGCCGGACCTTCGAAACACAAGACTACCACATGCACACGTAATTTTTTATAAAAGGAAAATAAAATAAAATAAAATAAAAAATCTGACAAGACAATATTATTCCTGTCTGATAGTTAGGTACCAACTTTTAAACAATAAGAGTTAAAAAAATATTAAGCTTAATTAGAGATAAAACAAAAATTAGGCTTAGCCTAGCACACACACACATGAACATTTTTATTATACTTACTTATTATTATTATATAGGAACACAAGAATAATACAAGTGGCACTGACCTTACAGATTTGTCCTCTGCTTATCTAGGGGATATTTTTTTAAAGTTCTTTTAAATGTAACTATATACATCCTAGGTAACCGCAAAGGTGGTGGCAGATCATTCCAGATTTTCGCTGAGGCAAACTGAAAGCCCCCTCTGAATCCGCTGGACCTGTGCCTGGGAATAGACAGTTTGTTCTCCTCCTTAGAACGTGTCCCTCTGTTATTGATGTTTTTCGCGAAACTTAGCTTTTCGAATAAGTAGCCCGGCCTTTTAGAGTGTATTACTTTGTGTAATAGGCATGCACTATGAGACTTTCGTCGGGCTGACATCTTTAGGACTCTATTTGTATTTAAATAAGGGGTAACGTGGTCCCTCCTCTTAACATAACACATCACTCGACTCGAATTTCAGAAAATGTACATAATATGACATTTGCGAACGATATTATTAACACACTATCTTTTGTCTTTCAATTTAGATATATACTGGTATGTATTAGTGTATTTATACGATATTGATTGAAATGCTGTATTTATGTAACTGTGTATGTAGTCTATTTCTTAGCAATAGGGTGTTATATGCATAATAATATGTATTATACTAGAATACAGTCTTATTGTACGCACAATTCTTCCCATTTACCTATCATCTCCGTCTCCTATCCTACCCAACATGGTTTGCTGGAACAAATCTCTTATTGGAGTAAGCTCGCCTTTGTACATATTTTTTCTATTCTAAGCTATTTTTACTGTCATGTGTGAGTACAATAAAGAAATTACGAATTACATAGTCAATAAAATATGCCATGATGGGATAGTTGTCAAAATTCCACTAACAAAGTTAGTGTTTGTATATTTTCTTTGACTATTTGACTATAACCAAATTATTATAATATTTCTTCATAGAGATTTTAGTTTTGAATCGGCATAATTTACACAAAGGGTACCTACTTGTCTGGAGTGCAGGTCCACATGACCTCCACGACCCTACAGGAGCACTAGACCGAAACTTAGATTAGCCCTTTAACAGGACGAACTTGCCCTTGCATATTTGAACAAAACGCTAACTGTCATTTGGGGTAGATGATAATGTATAATGGTTTACTGGAATAAATTTCTTGCCGAAGTCAAGTTTGTTTGTGTTTTGGAATTCATAATTAAAAGGCTGGCTGGACGTTATTTCGAGGAGGAAGAACAATGATTAACGTTACGGAACGTACGTTAACGTTACAACACAATTCTGCCCACTTCTAACCAGTAAAATACTTCATTTTACGTGACAGGGGTTAGCCCATCGCCCCAGCTATGGAGTAATGACGGTTTCCTCAAGATGATTTCCATCACCGTTAGAACGGGTCAGAACAGGGACTCGAACCTGCATCTTCTACATTAAAAATAAGCGTGAAACCCACTAGACCACGAAGCTATCCTTTACTTAAAATTGAATTAATATTAACCTGTACGTCACACACCTGCGCCCTCCAAGTTATTAAATAATTTCCATCCTGAAAGGTTATCCTGTGTGACAAGTGTCTCCTGATCATACACTTAGGGCACAATTTGGCGCGAATTATTCGTGAATGAAAGTGGAATTTCGACGTGAGTGCTAACTTCTCGTAATATTAATCAACTTCTTGTATTCAATCCTCAGAACCGTCTGATGTTATTTTAAAGGTGATCAGGTCACACAGGGTGTCAGCACCGCCGCGTGTTTTACGAAATACGGCTCGTACGGTGCGGGTGACACGTGCGAGGTTCATATAATTTCATACAACCAATTCTAAAATGCAGCGCGTACGGCGCTGCGCGGCGGTGCTTACACCCTGTGCAATCACCATACGGGGTTGGATCCAAATATCGCACAAACGTACAACAATCAAGTTTTCTACAGACACAGATCACGCTTTTACCCATTCGGAACTGCAAAGACTAGTTGCGCTAACTCTTAGTCTTTATTCTCACCAAGATTAGGATTGCTATACTGGTCGCAAAAGAAAAAAATAAGACAGAAAATGGGGTAAATTAAATTACCTTCCCCTCATATTAGAAAGTTTCGGACATCTTGATGTCATCTCAGTGTTTGTATGTAGAGGCTTCTGAGAGCCGGATAGTTTTAAATAAGTTTAAGTTAAACTGTTAGCGACCGACCGTTTTATTTGCACTCATTTCGGTCGGCCGTGCACTAGCAGCAATGAAAACAGCTTTCGCCAGATATTCAATACTTTATTATTCTTGACTTGAAAGTTTTCTCACTATATTTCTCGATTTTATAAGGAATAAAACAACAAATGTGTACATCAAGAAATCAGGGTTACAGTACAGATATTGTGTATCGTACATGTATAACGTTCCCCCGACTGAGGCTAGCTTTTTACCATGCATTAGTAGAACTGAGTCACTAGTATTAATGTACTGAAAATGAAACGTGAGTGACATGTTTCTCATATTAATATCTATTTGTTAGTGTCTCGTCATAAAATATGAGAATATGCCACGGAAACATTACATGCTAAATGAATCTTGTCAAAGACAAAATTCACACAGTTGCCTCGGCTTTTCTACTTAATATTTATATCAACTACCATATATTGTAACGCACAAAATTATGTGCTATACTGAACTGGATCGGAACGTGCCGAAACGCGTTCTGTTTCACGCAGCACACACTTCTGTGACTGCGTTTGTATACTTTAGCGAAATTTTAAATTAATGCTTTTCGGGTATCTTTGTGCTTATATAGTTTAAAACATAATGTTAGGTGGACTTATTATGTCTCGTTCTTCTCCGTTTTCAATGTCGGTATAGAAACGACATTTTTAGAGTGAATCCAATACTAAGGCAAAAATGGTGGCTGAATGATTTACGAGAAACGAAACGTGGCGTGACATATTCGTCTGTGTGAATTTAGAATGTGTCACTAGGATTTTCCGGACTGGTGTTGAAAGTCTACCATCGTATTTCTCCAAAGCAAGGCAGCTTTCCACCTTCAGGTAAGGGTTTTCTGGATCTCGGGAGAGCGATTATGCGGCTCGGCATATTTGTTTTTACAATCAAACGATTTTATTCCAGATCTGGGGATCGAGTCATCGGCTGCTGACGTGACGCAATTTTCACCAGGAAGGCGACTTTCCCAGCCTGAGTATGTATACGGATTCCCGTTTTGAGGGCTCTCCTGCAGCCGATATTGGTTTTCATGATTAGACTAACAAAAACTTTAATTTCAGGCTTCCAATTTTGGCGTGGCACGTGTGGCAAAATGGCGTCCACCATGTCGTTCGCGAGGCGATAACTCCAGCCTTTCCCGTTTGCAGTGGCATAAGCCACACTTAATTTCAAATCCCATTTAATGGTATGTAACCTTTTCTTAAATATTTACCTAGGGAATACTGACTTGTGATAAACCATGATGGTTAAACGAGTATATCAAATTCCCCAGGGTTCAAGAGTTTGGTGTCCTTGTATGCAGCTTCAAGTCTTCTACGTTGCGACGTCTGCCCTCTTCCAAGGCGGTCCACGAGAAGCGACACTGCAGGACAGTCATCTTGGAGTCAAACGGGGAAATAACACGGTCACAATATAACTGAAATTACAACACCACACACAAAGCATTAGACATATCACCGATTACTCATACTTTCGACAAGGTAATCCCTTTAGTTTCACTCTTCTCAGAAGTACCTACCTGGAATAAAAGGTTCCCTCAAAGATTTATTCATGTACAACTTAAGTAATATTAAATAGTATTATAAGTTAAACCTAGATAAACAGAAAATTGTATGTTCTACATATTTTGTACATCAGAATACCATAGCATTGTGAAAATAATTCCATAAATATCCGGGGCAAGACTCTTTCTTTTCTTTCTGCCACCGGAACGATCCATGTCGCACGGGGCGTCGACGATGCTGTTCTGTTATAAATTTGTATCTTCTGATTTATGAGATACTGGCGCTCATTATAGACAGCATTCTTCGACGTCCTGCCAAACCAAATTTACCCACACCCTACCACTGAGCTAGGCAAGTAAAAATATTTGTTACAAATAGGCGCCAACGTGTGTTTGGAGATATAGATTTGTTCCGGGATTTGGTTATAAGAATTAGTTTTGTCGCGGATATTTTTAATATAACTAATAAAAATGGATATCACTACTGTAGGTTGTGCTGTAGACCTGTTAAAGAAGGACGAACTGGAACATGAGTTACTCATCAGACACATCACACCCGACTCACCACATAGTAGGGACTCTCTGAGGAAACAGCTGAGGCAGGTTTTCAGATTGGCAAGGAGAGGTAGCCTTAGTAAGATGGCCAGTTTGTCTTTGCCATCTGAAGCTGAAGAACTGGCAGCTTGTACTCCCAAGGTCAAGGAGATTGTGGACGAGGTCAACTTAGGCGCTGGAGGCAATATTCCAAGGTTAGTGGGCCGTTGCAATTATTTGCTTCGCAGATTGAGTAGGATTGTAACTCCATCAGCAGCGACCAAATTGATGATCTCTGACTTGGTTTTGTGCACAGCCAACCTGGAGTCTGGTGATGACTCTTCCGATGATCACATCGTGGAGGAAGAAGAGGTGCCTCACAAGGAGTCAATTGTGAGGGAAAAATTGGTAATCGCTCAGCCACGACACAAGCTAAGTTCCCTAAATATAAAATATCGGGGAAACAGTTGTGTTCGGTCTTTCGTAGCCAGGTTGGAAGAATTGTTTCTAGCTAGGGAGATTCCACATAGTGTAGTATTCACTGGATTTGCCGACCTACTGGAGGGCCCGGCACTTTTTTGGTATCGGGCAAATAAGAATTCTCTGCATAACTACAAAGAGTTGATTGCTTCATTGAAGGAGGACTTCGATATTCCAGATTTTGACTTCAAATTGAAAAATGAGATCCGTCAACGGACACAGGCAAGGGACGAGTCTATTGTAGTGTTTCTATCGGTAATTCTAGGTATGTATAACCGTTTGTCGGTAGAGGTTCCAGAACCAGAGAAATTAGATCAAATTATGAGGAATATTCGTCCAGATTACAGTAGGGAACTGGCACTCGTAGACATAACCTCAATATCACATCTGAAAACTTTATGTAAAAAACTTGAGCTCGCTAAGGCTAAATCTGAAAATTTTACTGAACCTAAGCTTACACAACAGGGTGTAGCTGCGGAATTTGACTACAAAAAGCAGGATTCAGAATTTCAACAAAACAAAATTTCAATGACCTCGATTGAAAATGGGTGTAACTCGAAATTTAGCAAAATTTCACCGAGTGTCAAAGTTGATAGTCTAGGGACATACAAGTGTTTTAGATGTGGGAGTGACAAGCACAACACAAACAAATGCAAATCTAATAAGGAAATTGTGTGTTATAAATGTGGACAACAGGGAGTAAAGGTGTCCAATTGTCCCACATGTTCTATTCCAAAAAACGCCTAAGGCGTGTCTTCTCAGACCGCAATATCATCATAACTAATAAAGACAGTTCTGACAAAGCGGATTCTGAGGAGACTTATTTCCGTCCCCCGGATTATGATAGTAGGCCATATATCATAGTACGTGTTTTAAATCTAAAAGTCACGGGACTACTAGATTCGGGAGCTTTCTGCTCTATTTTAGGACAAAACGCACACCTACTTTTTCAAAAGTTAGGTATACCCATAAGTAGGTTTTCACAACCAAAGTGCATATGTGTGGCAGACAACAGTAACTATCTATGCTGGGAGTATATGGTTTTACCGATTCAATTTAATGACTCGCTCCAGATGGTTGAATTTTTGATAGTTCCTGAAATTGCTTTACCGATTCACTTTGGTGTCGATTTTTTCCGAATTTTTAAAATAGCCCCTGGGGTAATCTCCAGCTTGGCTGCTCAACCTCAATCCATAAACATCGACAGTATTTTACCGTCTGATAAAATTGGTATTAAAGATTATGAAACTCTTACCGCCTCACAAAAAGAAGTAATTGACAAAATTAGGCAGGATTATCAGGAGGTGAACACGGAGGTCAAGGGTCTTGGCCGCACGTCGCTTATATCTCATGATATCAATACTGGTGACTCACCTCCTATCAAGCAAAAATATTACCGTCTTAGTCCAGTTAAGCAACAGGCGTTGGAGGAGGAGGTGAAACGTATGCTGAGCATCGACGTAGTTGAGCCTTCATACTCAGCATGGAATTCTCCTGTTGTGATGACTCCGAAAACTGACGGTAGTATGAGGCTGTGTCTTGATAGTAGGCGTTTGAACTCCGTGTCCAAACCTGACGCATATCCTTTGCCTTATATAAATGACATTTTAGACAACCTAAGGGATGCACGTTATTTAACATCATTAGACTTATCATCAGCATATTGGCAGGTAGGACTTACCCCGGAGTCGAAGGAAAAAACTGCGTTCACAGTACCACGTTTAGGACTGTTTCACTACAATGTTATGTGTTTCGGTTTAGTGGGTGCTTCTGCAACCATGCAAAGACTCATGGATAAGCTATTCACGGCGGAGTTTGACAATAAAGTATTCTGTTTCGTTGATGATATAATTATCTGTTCTTCAGACTTCGACGAACACGTTCATTTACTAAAAGCTGTCTTAGAAAAACTTAAAAACGCTAATTTGAGCATAAACATGAAAAAGTCTTTGTTTTGCCGAAGCGAGTTGAAGTACCTTGGTTATGTGGTGGACCAGTTTGGTTTAAGGACAGACCCAGCCAAAGTAGAGGTCATAATGAATTTTCCGGTACCGAAAAATGCGACCGAAATAAAACGATTTTTAGGTATGGCAGGCTGGTATAGGAGATTCATAAATAACTTTTCAAAAATTGCCCGCCCTCTAACTCGCTTAACGAGTAAAAAGGTTGATTATCAATGGTCCCTTGAGCAGAATGAAGCTTTCAATTTGCTGAAATCAGCATTGGTATCCGCTCCGATCTTAAGATGTCCGGATTTCAGCAAAATGTTTTATATCCAAACGGATGCTTCATCTTTTGCCATAGGGGGTGTCTTGACTCAGAGGATTGATGAGGTCGATCACCCAATTGCATACTGTAGCAGAACTTTGAACTCGGCTGAATCGAATTATTCTGCGACAGAGAGAGAGCTCCTTGCTGTCATATATGCTTTAGAGCAATACCGTTCGTACGTTGAGGGCAGGAAGTGTATCATTGTCACGGATCATGCCTCCCTGCAGTGGTTCTATAAACTTAAAAATCCGTCCGGCCGATTGTGCCGTTGGGCGTGTAGATTGAGTCAGTTTGAATTTGAAATTGTCCACCGCAAGGGTCATGAGCACGTTGTCCCAGATTGTTTGTCACGTATAAAAGTAGACTCCATAAACGTAGGTGTTTCTACCACTACTGATAAATGGTACTTGGACTTATTCCAAAACATCACAGAAAAACCCCAACTTTTTCCAAATTTCAAAGTTGACCATGACAAGATATTCCGGTTGACGAAAAACAAATACAATCTGACAGCAAATTTCGAATGGAAGTTAGTGATACCACAGGAAAAGAGAGAGGAGGTCCTAAAGAATTGTCACGATGAGCCCACAGCAGGTCATTTTGGTGTGGCAAAGACGCACAAAAGGATAGCTTCCCTTTACTTCTGGCCATCCATGTTTAGGGATGTAAAGACTTATGTTCAAGCATGTGAAATATGCAAATGTTACAAACCGGTAAATGTGGCCAGAACAGGTCTCATGGGTAATCCGAAGCAGGTTTCATATCCTTTTGAGGCGATCTCCTGTGACATTATGGGCCCACTTCCTCCATCCTACTCGCGTAGCCAATACATCTTTGTTGTATCCGACTACTTCAGTAAATATGTCTTAGTTTTTCCTCTGAGGAACTCCACTACGAAATCTATAGTCAAATGTCTGGAAAAATCTGTGTTTTTAGTCCATGGAGTATGTAGAATCTTATATTGTGACAATGGGCCACAATTTATCTCGAAAGAATTTCGTGATTTAATGACTAAATACAACGTGCCCCACGTATTCTATAACCCAAGATATCATCCTCAAACTAATCAAACGGAAAGAGTAAACCGTGACCTAGGCCGTGCCATTGCTTCTTATGTGCGTTCTGACCACAGAAAATGGGACCAGAACATTCCTGAGATTCAATGCGCCTTCAACACCCTAGTTCACGAGGGTACAAAGTCTTCCCCGTATTTTTTGGTACATGGGAGAGAGATGATACTTGATGGGGGAGTTTATAACAACAATGAGCCGTTAGATCCTCAAACGGTCAAGGTTGCGGACCCTCAAACATTTTCAGATTCCCTTAAGGAATTAGGCTTGGTTTTTCAAAATGCTCGTGCCCATCTAAAAAAGGCATACGATCATAATGCAAAATACTACAACTTAAGGAAAAGGCCTATTCAATTGCAGGTAGGTCAATTCGTTTATAAAAGATGTTTTCCTCTTTCCAACGCATCCAAACATTTTTCGGCCAAATTTGCGCCAAAGTTTGAGAAATGCATAATTCATGCGAAACATTCACCCCTGGTGTACTCGCTAAAATCCATTGATGGTAAAAATCTAGGTAAATTTCACATAAAGGACTTGGTGCGGTTTGACGATGCTTCTTCCACTACCTCAAATGAATAAACCCTAGTATTAGGTAAAATATAAATAAGTTGATCTGGTGTTGCCAATAGCGAAATAGTTGCGTAACATCAGTAATTTGCATGCTGTAAATAGTAGCATTAATAAAATAAGTTAACCCTAAATTTTCAAAATTTGTGATTTCCGAGTTACACCATTTTATATCTTAGGCACTCTGAGATTACTGTAGGTTATGAAAATAAAAGTTTGTTTAGTTTAGAATAAGCAGGTGTCACACTACTCACATCACAACATTTATATTTGTGTATTTATAAATATTAACTTAATCTTGTTCATTTGAAATTGTTGTACTGAAAATAACAATATTAAATAAATGAGAGTACTACTATATTTAAATATCTTTATATTATTATAAAATACTCTTCGGATTGTACCATTTAAACACATATTTACACAACACTTTACAAAACAAACAGAATCCTAACTACAATTATCAAATAGGCAATTGGAGTCAATAATAAAAATTGGCAATTTACATAGATAAACTTGGGTTGCTTAGTTGGGAATAGGGATGTACAAATAATTGTATAATAAAAATGACATAGCTCTGTACTTGCAGGTGAACATTAAAAATGTTAGGTTTGGAAAAGATTCGTACTGACGGCTGGAATATTCTAGGGTTTGAGAACGGAAAGATAGGACAATTGTAGATAGGCATGCGGTAGGATTAAGAAGTAGTTAGATTTTCTATTAATTTAAAGCGGTAACTCGGATTAGTTTTAAGTAGCTTTAACTTAATAAACAGTATGTCATGGACAACAGAAGTCTTATGATCATTTCTGTATTAAGGATGCGTCCTAACCACGACAAAGGTTTTGGATTTTACAAAGTAGGGTGACCACAATAAAAGTTTCACTCCGTTGAACTTTATTTAGTCTATTAAGTAAGTGTAAGATACTAGATCTTACTCCACATTCAACATTCCTCGTCTGGTAGTTACCGTCGGGAGGGACTTTGATGTCCTTGTTTCTTGTGTTTTTGTTAAATTTTTTTTTTTTTCTCCTCTCCAGTATTGTTTTGCATTTCAGGGAGGGACAAATAGTCCATCAAATATATGGTAAGGTTATTTTTAGGAAAATGTTTGCTCTTTTTCTTGCACACACGAAGTAGGGTAACCATGCTTCGTGTTTCAGTTATTTCCTTTTACTTGTATATCTTCTGGTTTTTCCTGAAATAGGGTGACCATGATTTCTGGTGTACTTTGGGTTTTTTTTTTTTTTTCTTGCATTCCTAATTTACGGGTTGGTTTTTAATCTATAAAATTCACACCTTCTGGTGTTTGAATTATTTTATTTTAAAAAAAAATTTTTTTTTTTTAAATAAAATAATTCTTTCCCAACTTGAATGGTATTGTAACGCACAAAATTATGTGCTATACTGAACTGGATCGGAACGTGCCGAAACGCGTTCTGTTTCACGCAGCACACACTTCTGTGACTGCGTTTGTATACTTTAGCGAAATTTTAAATTAATGCTTTTCGGGTATCTTTGTGCTTATATAGTTTAAAACATAATGTTAGGTGGACTTATTATGTCTCGTTCTTCTCCGTTTTCAATGTCGGTATAGAAACGACATTTTTAGAGTGAATCCAATACTAAGGTAAAAATGGTGGCTGAATGATTTACGAGAAACGAAACGTGGCGTGACATATTCGTCTGTGTGAATTTAGAATGTGTCACTAGGATTTTCCGGACTGGTGTTGAAAGTCTACCATCGTATTTCTCCAAAGCAAGGCAGCTTTCCACCTTCAGGTAAGGGTTTTCTGGATCTCGGGAGAGCGATTATGCGGCTCGGCATATTTGTTTTTACAATCAAACGATTTTATTCCAGATCTGGGGATCGAGTCATCGGCTGCTGACGTGACGCAATTTTCACCAGGAAGGCGACTTTCCCAGCCTGAGTATGTATACGGATTCCCGTTTTGAGGGCTCTCCTGCAGCCGATATTGGTTTTCATGATTAGACTAACAAAAACTTTAATTTCAGGCTTCCAATTTTGGCGTGGCACGTGTGGCAAAATGGCGTCCACCATGTCGTTCGCGAGGCGATAACTCCAGCCTTTCCCGTTTGCAGTGGCATAAGCCACACTTAATTTCAAATCCCATTTAATGGTATGTAACCTTTTCTTAAATATTTACCTAGGGAATACTGACTTGTGATAAACCATGATGGTTAAACGAGTATATCAAATTCCCCAGGGTTCAAGAGTTTGGTGTCCTTGTATGCAGCTTCAAGTCTTCTACGTTGCGACGTCTGCCCTCTTCCAAGGCGGTCCACGAGAAGCGACACTGCAGGACAGTCATCTTGGAGTCAAACGGGGAAATAACACGGTCACAATATAACTGAAATTACAACACCACACACAAAGCATTAGACATATCACCGATTACTCATACTTTCGACAAGGTAATCCCTTTAGTTTCACTCTTCTCAGAAGTACCTACCTGGAATAAAAGGTTCCCTCAAAGATTTATTCATGTACAACTTAAGTAATATTAAATAGTATTATAAGTTAAACCTAGATAAACAGAAAATTGTATGTTCTACATATTTTGTACATCAGAATACCATAGCATTGTGAAAATAATTCCATAAATATCCGGGGCAAGACTCTTTCTTTTCTTTCTGCCACCGGAACGATCCATGTCGCACGGGGCGTCGACGATGCTGTTCTGTTATAAATTTGTATCTTCTGATTTATGAGATACTGGCGCTCATTATAGACAGCATTCTTCGACGTCCTGCCAAACCAAATTTACCCACACCCTACCACTGAGCTAGGCAAGTAAAAATATTTGTTACAATATAAAATAAACATTAATACCTATGGAGTTATCAAGGACCTAATTCTTGGGTTCCGTACCCAAAAGATGTCAAAGTCAATTTATTTTATTATTTAATTGACCATAAACTCATACAGATTGCTTAGTCAACGTCAATATAATATTGTATACTACCGCTAATCGTGACACCATTACCGAGCCTATGCTTTCCAACCGGTTAGTTTATTTTTTTCGCTCGGTTCAAATAATACACTGGATGACATTTGACTATCTGATCTTTTGGGGAAAAGACTCATTATTGTAAATAAGGTTCCTCAATTCCATTTTCGTTTGCGAGAGTAGGTTTTACCGTCAAACGAAAACTGATTTTGTTTTCGTAATGCAGTTCACCGAAAGTGAGAAAAATCGAATCAAATTATTACTGCTAAATACATATAAGAATTTGAATCGGTCTTTGGCTTTGAATATTTCGTAACTTGTAATCAGCTGATCGGGTCAGTGAACAGAGGTTTTTATTCGCGGCCTTTTACGAAGGCTTGTCTAGTATTTTTCTATTTTGCTGTGATTTTTCGCTACGTAACGTAACAAGGCGCAAGATAAAAAATATAGAGAAACATTTTCCATGAAATCTTTTATTTCATTCATATGAAATGTAAATGTTATTTTTCCAAGTAATTTAGCTGAGTAGCGAGTTAAAAAAATATTCTACGAATAGCGTAGAGATAAAATGTGGAGTCCGGACTTACTTGTGATACGGTAAGTGATGCAGGTACAACAGTATTACACTTACTTACTTACATAGATATGCTCACGATGTTTTACTCGGAAGAGAGACATACTTAATGTAAGCGACGCCATGATCCTATTGAGCGCTCCCGTGGGAAATTTTAACATTATAAGTATAATTTATAGCCTTTATTTCTTGCTAATCATAATTGAATAATTAGTAATTAATATACAAGTTAACATAACTTAATAATAGCTTATCCATCATAGTTTCTAACCTTGATGTGAGGGGAGGACACTTGGGGGCTGGATATTATTGTCAACCTAGTGCCTAATTTTTATTAGGGTTCCGTACCCGAAGGGTGCCAAACGGGACCCTATAACTGAGACTTCGCTGTCCGTCCGTCCGTCCGTCCGTCCGTCTGTCACCAGGCTGTATCTCATGAACCGTGATAGCTAGACAGTTGAAATTTTCACAGATGAGGTATTTCTGTTGCCGCTATAACAACAAATACAAAAAAAAACAGATGATAAAAAAATATATTAAAGGGGGCTCCCATACAACAAACATGTTTTTGCCGTTTTTATAGATAATGGTACGGAACCCTTCGTGCGCGAGTCCGACTCACGCTTGGCCGGTTATGTTTATTTTGTTACCGTGCATTCTAATGTGTTATACTTTTTTGTACCCGTATAATATGGATCCGAGTGGTCCAAAATAAAGGATTTGAATTTATAAGTAATATTAAATACTGCCCCCACCAACCCCTTTCCTATACCGTTACTTAGCGTGATTTGCATGACTGAAAGTAAATTAAATTTCCCGGTCGCCGTACCAAATAGGGACCCAATAGGGGCTCGCATCGAGTTTTGTATGTAACTCTGTCTCTACACGGGCCAACATATTCGACGTCAAGTCATCCATTTAATTCCAGTTTCTGTAGTTTATAGCAAAAGTTCTATGAGTCAAGTTTTAGTTCCACATTTAAATTCTTATGGACAGTTATGGACATGTTGGATAACACAGTAAGTTAATGTCAGCAAGAGCAAGCAAGCATCTATAGAAAATATATGCGCTAAATATTCCGATGTTTTCTTTTTACCAGGTGACAAGTTAGGAGTTACAAACTTGTATAATCTGTCTCTCGTCTTCTTGCACAACTCTCGGGTTAACGATGAACTTCGATACAAATATCTATGGAATCTCAGAGTTGAATTGATAATATTTTGGGGCCTTTGCCATCTCCAGCAAATCAGAGTTTTCGGTAGAGTTAGGCTTTCGTTCTAACTACGGCTTATAGTTCGTCCCAAATTTTTCGGTTCCATACACATTGGACACCGTTGTGTCCTTGTTTTTGGGCGGCGCGGCGTCTCAATGTTTATGGTAATACATATGATTTAAAATTGTTCTTCTGGCCCTACGCTAACTACACTAGGACACCCATCCTCCCCAGCCAGGAATCGAAACCTCGATTGCGAAGTAAACCTCAACCGCAACGCCCTCCACAAAAATCGACAAATTGTATCGGCGGCGATTACTCTCGGCCGTAGACTATTATCTCTTCTGTGGCTTAGTAACAACAAAGTAAGAATAAGAGGTCTGATCGTGTGCGGCCGTACGGTACGGTATGCGAAATTTAATTTGGGTGAAGGATACTTCGCGTTTCGTTACGTATTTATTTAGGTTACACGTTGTAGGCTCTTGATCAGACCCTTTGTGTATTTGGAAGAAATGAAAACGGTCCACGCGAATGATATGCTACTAGTTTCTATCTCTAATAAACATTACTGAGTTAGAGCCGACCCTATTATTGTTTCAATTTGTGTTACTGTTCAATCAACAAGCAATTATTTATTTTTCAACTTGTAACATTATGGTTTTGGATTGATAGTCCATGATTTGCTATCCATTTTTGCAACATGAAAACATACTTTTGTTATAGAGTATGTTTGTCAGAAATTCTGTAATCTGCTAACAAAGCAGTTCTCAACTAAGTACTGATTGTTTGCTGCGCAATGAGATGAATATGTTTTACACCTGGCATCTCATATTATGCTGAACATGACATTGTTCATCACATAGATATTGCTATCGCAATTGTTAATAAGGCCCCATCTACCTATCTATACAATGTATAATAAGCTGCCAGGTGCGAGTTGGAACCGCGTTGAGAGGGTTTCGTACAACAATATCAGATCTCTAAGACTTCAGGAAGTACCCTAAAATTCAGTTTTTCATTCTTTGCAACCCGGATAGCGGGTTAATGTTGTGGATTTCACAGTATTTATGGAATATGGGTGCAAACATGTGCTTGCATACAAAATTTCAGGTTTTTAGGACTTCGGTAATTACCCTAGAGGTTTTGATGACATGCGAATCCGTCATATTATTGAGTATTTTTTTCCAAATTAGTCTTCAAAATATTATAAAATGTTTTTTTTTTTATTATTTTAATATTTCTCATTTGGCCTCCCAAAAGTGGCCCCACATTCCATATTTATATTTTTCTCTATCTTTGACTCACAGATATTGATATGTGTACCAATTTTCAACTTCATCGGTCCAATATCTTCTGAGTAAATTGCCTGTGACGGACGGATAGAGGGACAAACGCACGAGTGATCCTGGCCGGGTTTCTCCTTCTGAGATACGAAACCCTAAAAACATTATTCTGTAGCGGGCGACTCTCATAAATTGTCATGGCAACCATTGAAAAGGTTCCCGATACCCATAAATTAATATGATAATGGGTATGATGATGCACGACCCGAACCCTTCACACCCACCGGCGATTCAGCGCCTTCCTGTCAGTAATGAAAATTGGTTACAGATTAACGTCCCACCTTTCAGGGCCTTTGTTTCTGTTCTATTACTATACCTGAAAGGATGTGGCGTTGTGATTCAATTGTATGTTCGCCTATCCTATTTGATTAGGTCGTCAACTCTGCTTTTCTTTGGTAGCGATGGGTTGATTGTGTTTCACGACACTGGAAAGTTCTTTTAGGCCTATTTAGATGATGAAGTGTGCGCGCTGAACACAGGCGGGTGATCGGTCCTCTATTGTGACTATTATATGTAACAGGCCTAGTCGAAAGCACAGAGAGTCTGAGGTTGGAAAACGAGTAGAATTTTACTACTTTGGCAGGTAAGTCAACTAGGTCCCAGGGCCGTAAAATACAAAATGAAGACCTGGCTCAAAGGACTTAGCAACCAGGCCGCATAAAATACACAAAAAAGCCACCTTTTTTGCTTAAATTGTCTGTGAATTATCTTATTTAGATTGACCTAACATCCAAATAGCTTTTTACTACTACTTTCTTTCTTAACTTACTTTTTAACCGACTTCCCAAAGGAGGAGGTTTACAATTCGTCAGGATGTTTTTTTATGTATGTGCCCCGATTGCGCCTATACGGATAGACCGATTTGGAAATATATTTTTTTGTTTGAAAGGGTTTACCTTCCCATTGGTACTATGGGCCACCAAGTCAGGATCTGATGATTGAATCCTGGAGAAATCGAGGGATTTCTTCAAATATTATAGGCAGACCTATAGTGATTTTTGTATTTTTAGTAATAACTTGTGCATTTACTCACGGTAAGCATGATATTGTGATGTGGAACTGATGATGAAGACCACACATGACCACCAGTATTGCTCAATACAAGGTACAAATACAATCTACTATGCGTGGCTGACGGGCAACGCATAGCCTAAACCGGTGGACCTAGAGCCATGAAACTTTGTACAGGGGTTCCTTATGTAGCGTAGGTTAGAACTGAGATGGGATTTAACGAAATTAATTCCCTAAGGGGGGGAAATAGGGGGTAACAGTTTGTATTAAACTCAATCTAATCAAATAGGGTTTGTGGAGGTCGGTTTTTTCTTAAGTTTACTTTTTGTTTCAATTATTCCTTGTCGCGTATAATGGAATGTTCAATAATAATTGGCGAAACGAAGGAGCCAGTCTCTGCCACACCATGTTGGATTTACGAAACAACACAAGCCTTTTATATGCACCTAAATTGGTGACGTCATTGCCGGGCTCCAAGGTTAGGTCCACAGATAATGTTACCGTTTTGTTCATCAAATTACCGAATTAGCAACCCTTTTATCGCGTCACAAACTTTTCGACTCGGCCTCGAATTCGTTACTTTGAAGATGCCAATTAAATTCGCGCCCTTCACGTTGAGAGTATCCGATTATGAGCGCCGAAAATAATTTAATATCCACTTTCGTGTTTCATAATAAGTAAATGAGGTGAAACGAAGAGTCAAAGATGCGTGTAACCCTTTGACGCTTGTCATCACACTTTGGAGTTTGGTGCGCGTTGGATCGGTTTGATAGGCTGTTGATTTCGGATTAGTGCTAATTGGTTTGATAATGAAGATTGTGTTTTGTTTTATTATTCCGTCCGTGGATCGCAATTTTATTTGTTTGATTTAAACCAGTGATAAATTAGTTACTTAAAGTTGCTATAAATGTTAACTGCACTACACTACACATACCCCCAAAAGCCCTTGGGTTTTAAATAAATTAAATTAATGTTCTAACCTTCGGGCGACAGTTTTGCGCGGCCCATAAAGGTGTCTCATTATAAAGTTAGGGGCAAACCTTGATGAATATGTAAATAATACTGGCTACAAACCGTATATTTACCTGTCCTTACTAACACCTTGAAATAAATTGACGACCTCTGTAACGTTGAGGCTGGATGCCTTACCTTCCAAGCATAGCATCCGGGTTCAAATCCCGCCGTGTGACGATGCCGTTTCTGGCTTAAACATAGCGTCACGATTTTTCCAATACGGGTTGGCAGAGACACAACTGTGACCACTTTTTAGCCAGTAATTCAATACTTTATTTTGCGTCTAGCCCAACGCCGCTGCTATAGATAAAATGTAGCTTTCCTCGATATTTTTTCCGTCACCGTTAGAACGTCCATATAACGTACAAAGATAAAATTACAAAATGTTCAGAAAAGGGATTCGAACCTGCATCTTCGTGAGAAGCAAGACCATGGAGTTGGTTCAAAGAGTTCATCACACGCCAAACAACACCACAATCCGCAATATCATTACAAAATCTTATTTCCCCTCCGCCTCACTTCAATGTCGTTTTCCTCTCAGTGGCTAAGCCATGTTCAATTAGCATGTTGATATGGAATCTATCGCCCACATTATTGGTGGGTGGAGGCTGTAGAATGGAGACGACTTTCGCCGCCTTATTAATAAACACAGATTAAACCAGTAGTAATTTTATTCAAAGCAGCCAAGCAGCAAGCCAGATTAACGAATTTCAATATTAATAAACGTGCTGTAAGGAATAAGTAGCACTTATCTGACTCTACTCTCGGAGTAAAAGTATTTTACTCCGAGAGAGGTTCGTCTCAGAGTAATGAAGTATTAACAACAGAGAAAAATCAAATCAAATCAATTGTCTTTATTTTTGTACTTAAATACTTAGATCACGTAATATTTTTGCCTCTTTACTGCTTTGGACAGTGAGAGAAGAAAGGCGAAGAGACTCCCACAGATAGATTTTTGATCCCTTCTTACTTAAAGTCTTCACAAAATAAAAGGCCCGTTTTGACAGTTCACGCCCATGAAGTCTTAACCCCTAACGCGTAGGTAATGGAAGCGGTTTTCCGAGGTGCAACTTGTACGCTTTGCTTACACGCTTTGCTTGCACCTACGCATTAGGGGTTCAAACTTCATGGGCGTGAACTGTCAAAACGGGCCTTTTATTTTGTGAAGACTCTAGTGTGTGAAAGAAGGCGGGCGCCTCCAATCGCGATTACCCTGGGTTGGCAGCGTCATAATGGCTGTTACTTGATTGGATCCCGCGAGGCGTGCTATTGGCAATGCATATTGCGCTCGTGTGTTGGATTGCGCCCACAAACTGGGGCTTTTATTACGCAGTCGCGACGTCAAACCAAGAGATCGAACCTCAGAACCACTCTCATCGGAACTTGGGTTTAGTACCCTATTCTTATGTAAATAAAATGGTTATGTAGCCCAATATGTCCCAAGGGGGCACAGGCCTTTACCTGGATACGATTAAGATAAAGCCCTACTCCACCACGCTGCAGCGCGCTGGCTCAGTGCGGGTTGGTGGGAGATAACTATTTCCTGAAAGTAGGCAGTCCCATCGCCACAGCTATTTATTCATAAATATTCCTCAAATTTCGTCACAAGAGGGAAAAGGGCGTTATTTATAACCGTTTCACCGAATATAGGTATATAATAGTGTCATTTCAGACGACACGAGCCGACCGCGTCCTGACATGTACGAGAATTATTGTTAATGGATTTTAGGGGGACACCAATATTGGTGCATAATTGCATCATGTCAC
Source organism: Argyresthia albistria (assembly GCA_963457715.1). NCBI lineage: Eukaryota > Metazoa > Arthropoda > Insecta > Lepidoptera > Argyresthiidae > Argyresthia > Argyresthia albistria. The sequence continues at coordinate 9,367,936 of OY735272.1, forward strand.
CATGCGACTGAAAAGGCCTCACGAGCCACGCTTATAATTCGATATAGTCGCAGCGGAAATTTATTTTGATTTAATACCAGCATGTTGAGGTGTAATTTTTGCGGTAATTTGGTGGTCAACTCTGGCGTGCTGATTAAACAGAATGAGGTAGAATGTTTTTGGGGTTTACATATTTTAAAAAGTGACTTGTAGTGTACAAAAATATAGTGTGATAGTACAAGACGCTTGAAACTGTCTCCACTTGATCAGGCATAAGTAGTTTTGGTCGTTTTAGCTCAGTTGAGCTTAGACAAAGAAAGTAGTCATAGGGACGATTTGGGAGGTATCAAAACCACTAAACTGACATCTTTAATTCCTCCAGCTCTTGCACGGTGGCTTCAAATTTCATTCTCAAACACACATTTTTAATCAGTTTGCTTAGTTTAGTTTAGGTCGCCTCCAGAATCGGAAGCCAGACAGACAGACAAAATGCGAACAAAATCCAACAGGATAGGTTTATTTTGTACCAAAATTTCGAAGGTAAGTTTGGGAATGCGTCTGATAAACATATCGTTGTATGGTTATTTTCGAATAAAGTACTACTGCAGTATATTACAGAAATTAAGTCATGTCGAAGCTTTGTCGTGTCGAAAAAAAGTCATGTCGATGATGAGGTTTCCGAAGCTCAGTTATGGACTCGTCTTGGATGTTTATGTATGTTACGACACTGTTTCTGGTTCCCACGAGACGACACAGGGCCAGTGCAAGGCTAAAAAGGTATATGCCAGCATAAAATTGTCAATTAAAAGACTGGACTAAAGTAGGGGTAAAGAACAGCCTGCCACCGTCAAACCGAGATCCCGACTTCAGCCGAAACTTGTCGAGTAAATCTTCAGAAGCAGAAAACGTGGCCACGGATTGTTGGTACAATTCTTGTGGCTTACCCGTGCTGAGCTCAAGTTACTTGGGCGAAACTAACTTTCATATTTATTGCTGAATTGCGCTGCCAAGGTGCGAATGGTTAGAACTGTTTTGAAAACCATTTCATTCTTTATTTTATCTCGTTCACATATGCGTTGAAATTATCTCTATGATATAGATGACTAGGACTCAGACCTAGCTGCTACCTCCCTCCCGGATATAACAGGGAAGACTAACTCCTGGGACCCTCCAAAAATATACTATTAAGCCTAAACTGTCGATAGAAGTAAACTCCTTTATTTTGAACGTTCACTTATATCAATCACTTATGTACCTTAAAACTATTAAACATTTAAACATAAACATTTACACACAGGTACCTACATTGCTTCTGGCCCCACACTAGTATACCCTGTGTCGTGGTAACCAGAAACAGCGACATCACAAACGTGTAAACGTCCAAGACCTGGGGTTTTTTTTTGTCCCCAGCCGGGATTCGAACCCGGGATATCTCGCATGGTAGGCAGATGCGCAACCGCTGTGCCACATAGGCCGTCACATTAGAAGTTAAAGGTTAAGGTAGGTACGAGTAGATAAGTTAGGTAAGTTTACTTAAGTTCCTTAATTTGGACTTAATTGTGTGAGAAAAATGTTTTAATATTGACATTAAAGTTAAATTGTTTCTGTGAAATAATTGCATACAATAAACGACATAGAATTTCTCACATAATTATGTCGTCCTAACCTTCATACTTGAACGTGTTCCACAGGATCAGATAGCTAACCCAATCAACCCTACAAATGCCCCGACTCTAAACAATGTGCATAAAACTCGACTATTTAAACCGTAGAAACTGTAAAAGCATGCGACCCTTCCGAGCGATAAAACAGCTCATTCTTGCCAAGACCTCCATTCAAAATGCAAATTATTTAAACTGTCACTAAGGGATTAAATATTTTGTCTCTTACCGAAACGTTTGTATCTTTCAACTTTAGATGTAGATAGATGTATCTTTGTATCAAGGACTGTAGAACGGGGACGACATGTGTTGTGTCGCAAATGCTTTACAAAAATAGTATGTTTCTATCCCCGAGTTGCACGAAACGATTTTGAGATTTAAGGTTGTCACCTTACTGATTTAAGGGCGAGAAGGGTAAACTATCACAAAATATTTAAGTTTTTAAAGTTCAAGAAGCGCTTTCGCGCAGTCCGCTTATCAATTTTATCATAACCAGCGAATAAACAACAAAGACAGTAATGAATGATTCACCCACTCCCACCCAACACTGAGATATAGGCATGACAGAGCAACTACAGCATATGGACTGATTTAATTATAAATATCATTTTGGGAACAAGTCAACCATCCCAGTGACAGATCCACTATTCTGGGGACACCCAAAATATATTGGATGATAAAAACATTTTCGTCGTTTGAAATTATAGAATGCGAATACGGGCAGAGGTTACAAACGGGTTGACCGAAACCCTGGGGGCCGAAACTTCGTCGACTTTGAAGGCGACGAAAAGTTCCTTGTTGCTTTGAGCCGAGGATACAATCCCTAGGCGACAGTAACTTCTGCAGGTTCAAGAATTAAGTTTAAACAAAACGACGTTCTTTCTACGTCTGGCTTTTTATTTCCGGGTATCTCTTCTTTGAGTTAGGTATCAAATCATGTGTTTTTGGGAAGAACTCAGTATAAAGATTATAATTTCATAGAGGTTACATAGTGTGGGTGACATAACCGTGTCAGAGTTTGATGCTGTACGGACACGGACCTACATAGATTTAAAATCAGCTAGAGCAATTACATAAAATAATAGTTGAGAACGTCTTATGATAACCAAGTTTCGGGAAAGGTATATATTTCAAAAAAGCTCTTTGATTGTGATTTCAACTTATTTCTCAAGGATTTGAATGAACTAAATCGGAAGTTTGACATGCCAATCCGCGATACAGTTGAAGAGAATTGAGCTTTTCTGGTTTGAAGTAAGGCCATCCTAACAGTAATCGTGAAGAAATTTTCATGTCAATATAGCTGCTATGATGGGCTAGCCCTCTGTCATACAAAAGAGAACATTAGAACAGTTGGCTAAAAGTAGGTGCGACATTACGTCTCGGAAAGGTAAGGTAATGACCATTGTTCCGTGCAGGCTATGTGCTTGGGCTTACATTTACACAAAGGAGAATAGGCGGATTGGGATAATAGCGTTAAGATGTATGTCGTTGGATAGGTATTTTTAATAGGAACAACTTTTGTTATGACAGCTTTGTTGTCACAGTTGTCCGTTCAGAGATATATGGCTTAAAAGTTACTATAAATACCTATCATAGTAGTTTATGACACTTAACGTATATAAGATGTAAATGAATTAACGCAAAATGAGAAACTACTTTGTTAGGGACATCATTTTGAACAACTTTCATTATGAAACCGATTTGTTGTGTTGAGTTTCATAAACTCTAGGTATTTATCGTAACTTATATGCCATATAATATATCTCTGACCGGACAACTGTGACAACAAAGCTGTCAAAGCAAAAGTTATTCCTATTGACAAGACCTATCCAACGACATAAATCTTATTGCTATTGGAGGGTGGTCCCAGCTCCTATATATTTATGCCCATCCTCCTTTAGGGAAGAGTGTTAGTCTCATCAGTTCAAAAGTTATGTCCTTATGAAGGAATAGCGGCCAAACGGGATTTATTTAATGCGGTCTTCTGTGAATGGTAGAAGACTTTCTTGTGATATTTTTTAATGTAATGACGTTCGTGCTGCGAGTATATGCATGCATATGCTTTCATTTCCCATCCAAGCCCTTTTACAGTCAAAGCACCAAAAATCCATTTTCCCTTACCCTATCACCTAAAAAAATCTGAATTCACCTGTCGTACCGGCGTAAAACCGTAGGCACGTCGCGTGACCGCTACCGAGCCAGAACTCAATTTGGTTAACTTAACTTAACTTCAAATTAAGTTTCCGACGGCCTACCATTTACGGTCAAGATACGCCATTTACTGCCGCTATTCAAGCAAAGAACTTCCGGATATGTGGCGAGAATGCGGGGAGCGCACACCCTGATTCTCCATCAACTTTTAATTATAGGGCTGGGGGGGGTGCAATTACCTCTTCTGTGCCCCTCGGTGGGGACATTAAAGGGCTACATTTAGTGGCTTAAGTTTTTGACAAAATTCTATGAAGATAAGGATGCAATAGGAAAGCAGATGCAGAGCATAATTTTGATACGCAGATGTTTCTGATTCATGTGTGGCTCTCTGTACAGTCAACATCAGAAATAACGTAAGCACCCAAGCTACTCAAATAAGTTTACACATCTTCAGCAAACAAGAATATCTACACAGCGAGACTCAAATTGATTCATGTTGACGCAGAAATTGATATCATCTTTAGGGTAATTTAGCTGTGTCGATATTTATGGATGTTTATAATTATAATACCTAATATATGTTAGTTTGGGCGCTTGCAGAATTTTGATGCTGACATATTTGCAGCTGACTAGTGTAATAACATAATTTAATATGACTGTAAGTAATAATAAATATATCATTAAAACAAAAAAACATTGACACCTTTAAAAAAACTGCGGAAAGGCGCAGCGAACTCGTTAGAAAGTCTGCAAATAACTTAGACAAGTCCTCGCCAAGTTTAAATGCGATTCCCATTGTTGTGTTCCTTTGGTTGGCAACGTCTGCTAATTATGAGTGCTTTGGAATTATCTCAACAAACAAACTGTAGTCAAGCTGAATTTTAAATCAAAAATATTCAAAATAAGTGAGAGTTTCTTCGCTCTTCTTCTGGTCAAAAGTAGAGAAGAGGTATTAGTATAATATTAAAGTATCTGTGGAAGAGGCAAAAAAAAAATGTCAAGTGCAAGTAGGACTCGCGCGCCAAGGGCTCTGATCACACTTCTAGATTGTTACCGTAACTGGTGTAATTAGGTCTCTACATAAGAAAGTATGATGTCATCCATTTAAACCATATTACATATTTTTGCAGTTTCATTCAACGATGTGATATTCAGACACGTCAGACACATAAGACGGACAAAATGATGTGATCCAATTATGCGTTATTTTTTCCCTTCGAATCGGAACCCTAAAAATGAAGTATTCTATGTATGTGTTTATTGGAACATTTCTACGGAATTAAAGAAAGGTTTTTTGACAGAATTTGTGTACAGCAGCAGTTTTAAAGGTATGCTTGCCGTTGTTATGTGTGTTGGGACGATCGTCCGCCAAACTAATGAAAATAATATCACATCGTAAATATCTTTGGTATTAAAATAAACAGATTATTGTATATATTATATCACGTTGAAAATCGGTAAAATAAAAGGTAGTTTTATGAACATAAAACACTCTGTATGTTGTCTGTATTGTTGTTGCTTGACCTCCACGACTAAAGGATCGCGCACATTAGCACGGACCGCAGCTTGCCGGGTCGCAGCGCACTATCGCACACTGTGTCGGGGCTAGTGATGTGCCGTGCCGTTCTCAGCAATATTGCCATTTGACCGGCAATATTGCCATAAAATTTATGTATACATTAGTTTCCTACAAATGGCAATATTGCCAGGAATGGCACATCAGTAATCGGGGTGCAACAGGCCGCATGATTTTGTATGCGGCGATGCGGCCCGCCCTAATGTGCGCTAACCTTTAGTGTACAAATCTTTTTAAGAATCCTCGTTTCTTGACATTTTTACATATTACTATCTTTGTGACTCCGCTGTTTCAGTTTCTTACGACGACCCAGTATATGATAGTGTGAGTTTTCGATGTTTATGCCTAGTAGTAAGTTCATATATTATGAACCTATGCTCATATCTTTGTTAGATACGCGAGCTTATGTGACAAACAGCAACTTCAGTACGACGTGACAGAGACATGTTGTCACGTTCTCACGATATCCCTGGAACTGCACACCTGCCCTGAACAAAGTGGCTGCAAAATGTCTGGAATATTATGACGTAAGGTAACGTAAAAGAAGATAAAATTGACTTCTATAATTTGTCAAAGATGCAGGTTCGAATCCCGTTGCTAATCATGTTATCTTAAGTAACATTTATCGGAAGTTCCGTAATTCGGATGACACTATAAGCTGTAGGTCCCGGCTATTATAGCTTCTCGGTACTATGTAGTAGTCGTAAAAAAACCCATTCACCCACCCGCACTGAGCCAGCCGCTGCATCGTGGTGGAAAATAGGTCAGTCTGACTCGTATCCTGGAAAACCAGGCTACCTATAAAGGCCTGTGCCCCTCGGTGGGGACATTAATGTAATAAGTTTACTTTCTTTACTTTTACTATGATTTGTAGTGATGGGAAAATAAAAAGCAACCATAACCAGTGAGTTTTTATGACGAAACTTATGGATATTGAAGAAGTGAGATATTTATGCCAAGATTGTATCAAGTGGAGGTTTGTAGTTACGGCCTACCATGTTTCAGGAAAAAGAGGTAGGCATATTATAAAGTTACTCAATACCTGAATGTTTAACATGCTTCTCTAATGTGCCGAGATCATGTTATTAATGAAAGTAAGCAAGTACCTTGTTTGGTTTACTTTACTTAACTATAACTATACTTAATAATGCACACTTCTTCCTGCTTCAAGAGACAGTAATTTTAGAACACTGAATACGTATGTAAAATATATCTATCAATACATTCTCAATATCAGCTTTCATCATTGAAATCTCAGAGCAAAATTATCCACAATACTACTCTCGTCACCCTCTGAATTCCAGCCCATATTACTAATTAGTGTATGTTATTAATTTATTACGACGAAAATTCTTGATGTTTCATTAAAATACTAATATTAATACTCCTGTCAAAAGCGGGAGAATGTTACTACTAGACGACAGCTGTAATTTATTACAAATTCATAATGTAGTATGTAATAATTTCAGAAATTGGTGTTTTGTACCTATGTCTGCTGAAATTAATTAAAACTTGCCGGGAAACTTATGAGGCTACATTGATTGTTTAATTAAAGTTCTATCCGTAAAAGGAAAGACAATTATAATATGCCGTAATATATTATTTTTTTATTGTTGCTATGTAACATAATGCCACAGACGATTGTCGTATGTGTGTGTGAGTGACACTCTTCAAATAAGCCCCTATGTTCAGGTAAGAGTTCAATTAAATACATAACTATAAATAATATCATCCACGACAAAATAAATGATTTATGAACTATAATATATTTTTGTATTTATTTAAAAAGAATAATGTTATATAGGTATCTATCATATATATTTATTTTTGTCTTTATGTTTAGGTATAAGTTAATTTTAGAATGCATATTATATATTTATGTATGCAACCTTTTAAATTTATTGTTGTACACATGGGTCTACCCCCGCTCAGCTATCAACCTCTCTCAACGAAACTTGGTTTGCTGGAAGAGATCTCTTTTTAGAGATAAGCTCGCCATTGTACACTTTTATTACCTACCATGATTTGTTAACTATTTTTTTGTGTGCAATAAAGAAATTATGAAATTATGAAATGAATAATTATGTCTAAAAAAACTTGGCTGTCTGTTTCCTTGCTAAGCTAAAAATTGTCAAACCACCTAACCGATTCAAATAAAATATGGCTAAGAGGCATCGCAAGAAAATCATATATCATTTACAAAAAAACCGAATTACATTCCATCTATATGTTTACGCTAGAGTGCCACGGACCGACATACAGATACACATACACAGACAGAAGTTCTCTTTTCGTTGATGGTTAAAACTAGATAACATTTTTATACCCACAATAAGCAGGACATGACCCAGAAAGTACTATCAGTGTGGTTTGAACAATAAACCTTCTGTCCTTCCCTTCTTCGGTAGAGGTGAAGGTAAAGGGTTCATTGCCCCCGCGAAGCCCATAAAAATGCCGTAACATTTCCGAGAAGATACTCGTAATTAAGTTCGCGGATATAACAATCTGTTCTCATTACGGCGAGTTAAATATCAAATTCAGTACAAGTGCCGAAGTGCTGAGTCGTTACCTACGTCAAAATAGTCAATTATTTTCAACGTGCTTGTAAGACTCATCATATCGAACAAAGTTAACTCAAGCACTTCTGTAAACTACAAACAAAACATACGAGTATTTGAATGTAGCCTCTGGCCGAATGCATGAGCTGCTGTTAGTATCCTAATGGCAAGAGACAGTGATATCATACTGGGTAAACGTGGGAACAACTGTTGCTTGACGACACCTTAAGGGAAAAGGCGTGACGCTATGTTGCTATTGTTGCACCAAATAAGTGTTCGATTCTTGTGTACTCAGTCGATTGTCTACTCGTCTGATTTTAACGCTCACTTTTCGATAAAACCTAATAAACTCAATTGTCTCTTGAAAGCATTCCCGTCCCCTTTGCCGCCCGTTCTCTCATTTCACAACATTTAATACCGCCTCACACATACCTGTCTAATTTGTAAGCGAGACATACCGTCACGGTTGTCTGTTTGTACGTGACTCTACTGCCTCCGGATTGTGGGACTAAAACGGTTTAAGGAGTTTTTTTTGGTAAATTCTTAGCTGAACAGTAATAAACATACCACTCTACTGTGCCTCTATAATTAGAATGTTATTACCGGAATCATCAACACAGTACAAGGCTGATATGATATAATAGTTTCTAGTTCTGCTAAGAGTAAACTCTTAGGAGAAGCACAAACCCAGTTTTCTATAAGTGCATCGCAAACCCATGAATTTGTCCACTCTGTCAACGTGCATATCCAGCTGTTAACCTATTGGTTACTGGATAAGAGTTTGAGTTTGAACTCAAAAGCTTTCCCTACTGAATGGTATGTTTATCGCCTAATTATAATTAGTTGGCACTCTAGCGCTGAAACATATTGACGGCATTTACTTATTTTAATAATCGCGCATCAAATCTAGGAATGGAAATTACGCCCCTTCTGTTCAATCGTTATGAAACTTGGTATATGTATGTAGTTCAGACGAAAATAAACTTCAAGGTTTCATTGAGCTGGTCTGGGAAGGTGGCAAAGGAAACCCGAGGATGCTTACTTGTAAAACGATCGTGTTTGGGCTCATTAGATTCCCTACTAAATGGTATCCTTTTTGCATCTCGCTTACATAATCCGGGGGCCGAAACGCCGTGTTTATTGTACTATTTTGCTTGTAATTTCGCTCGGATCCTATTACACTTGTAATTTGGTACATTAGGTCGTGTAGGGTGATTTTACACTGTATTTGTCGCACTCGTATGTAAATGCGCTCACTGTGAAGGTTTTTGCGCGATATGGATCTTAACTGGTAATTGGTTAAAAAGGTCTCACATGTGACAGGGTGTTATTTGAACATCTATTTAAGCGTTTGTTATTGAAAATGTATGAATATGTTACGGTTAAAGCTTTATAGCAAAGTAAAGTTAAGTTACCGGGTAAACCTAGTATTACTCAAGCCTCTTGGGTAAAATCCGAAAATTTAAACAACGTAATTTGTATTGGAGTTTATCCGTATACGCCTAGGTTTACCCAACACTGGCTGGGTAATATAAGGTATTGCATTATCACAAAACTGCAAAGAGGCAGCGCAGCGACTTCTAGGCACTCATCCGTTTTGTTATGAATAAAAAAAAAATGACCAAGGGTCTGTAACTTCTAGCAACTTCTTTCATCTAGCAGTATTACGTTACGCCTTTTACTTATAGGAACATAATAGCGTTAAGCATTTTCCCATATGGGGTGGCAAAGATTTGTAGCATCTTCGCCTCAGCGACTTACTTGACGAAGCAGTTACTACGACTAGAGATAGAAATATTTTTGCTGGAGGGAAAAATATTTAAACATGATATAAAAATAGATACTTTGCGTGGCTAGGAGGTAGAAGTTGATCATCTCTCGCAGAATCGACTTTTTGTTCCTTCATTTCATTTATACTTTATCGCACAAAAACATAAAAACACGTAACATTTACAAAAAGATATGTACAAAGGCGAGCTTATATCTAAAAAGAGATTTCTTCCAGTAAAACTAGGCATTACAGGAAAAAAACAGGTAAAGAAAGAGAGGGAAGTCATGACTTCGCTCTCTTTATCTGTTTTAATGACTAAAACTAATGACAAGTATGAATAAATATATCTACTTAGAACATAATATAACTAGTGGCTCTGTGAGCTGTAGACCTCGCGAGTATGTCGGTGGGAAAGCTGAACTGCTAACACACATAAAAAAATAACCCAAATAATTTTCTTTCAATAACACATACAAACTTATGAATGTACCTGGTTACGTACATGCAGTATGAAAGTAGCCGCACCAATAACTTTGTAAACTACATTTCGCGATCTTTAATACAACCTATTGACTTTTTACTAAAATTATATAGTCTGTTTCACTTTCATGGTCTTTACGAATCCAACGACACCTCATTTGTTTATATCCATCCAGCCGTTTGGGTTGTAGCGATTTTTTTACATTTTAAAACCCCATATCTCCGCCATTTTGAAAAAAATCTAAAAACTGGCTCGAGTAAAAAATTCTATTTATTTTTCCAACCTGCTCACAAAATTTCACGAGAATCGGTTCATAAATGCGACCTGTAGAGGAGAACAACCGGACATACGAAAGCATTTTTGCCCAAACCTGAAACGGAGACGCTTCGCTCGCTTCGCTCGCTCGGTCAATAAGTATACCAAATTACTAAATAAATACACAATATGCAAATAAATACACCTACTATATATAATTAACATAAATACACACGTACAATAATACATACAAATATCTATGACGAATGAGAAAGAGTGTTCTTTGAACCTTGTGTAGTTCGCTCAGTTAACTCTGCTCGGCGAACTGTTACCTCTCTGCCTTTCTCTCTTCTTACTCCACCTTTCTCTATCTCGCAAGCCACAGCAACTTAGCGTAGTGTATACCTACATAGTTACTTGTAAGCAATCGTGCATGAAATCTTGATCGCTGTGCACTGATCTTCACGCAACTCTTGAAATAATCCCGAGGCACGCGCCGCGTAAAGTTGTTCTTGATTTGGAGGCCGAATCGAATTGGATGAATGAAGTTGAATAATACATGGAAGAGCTCATGTTACCCGTGTTTCGATTGTACCCTCGCGCTCGTATAGTTTGCTACACGATTGAAGCACGATTTTAGCCTCTATGATGGTTAAAATACAGGTGATTACAGCATGGATAACTTGAAGGTGAGTGTACTTTTGTAGTGCGACTGGCAGGTTGTGGAAACAACTCACGTTCTGAATTAGGACTTTCTATTTCGAGGCAAAATGAAAAAGGAAAGTTGAAGAGTGCGTTTTGTATTTTATTTTCTTTTGATCAACTGCTTTTATAAGATTAGGTTTCCATTGGTGCTGTATGGAAGTGGATAGACCTTGCTCATATTGCTCAACACTGCTAAATACATACTTCACTTGAGAGTGTAGACAATTAACGTATGTGGAGGCCAGATCCTCTACGGGTGTGGGGCTGATGAGCTGGATGAGGAATGACGAGAAATGTCGGTCAATGGGAGGTTAGGAATGTCGATGAAATACCTGGTGGCTTCTCGGGCGGCGCTTCCGCGTGACAATTGTCGTCGGATGCAGCTGGGCTGGACGAGGTAACGGGTAAGACCCTCGCTTGGGTCCTGGCCTGGTGGCGATGAGCAGAAATATGGTGCATGGGAACAATTCACTCGCGAACGCGACGGGGGCCAGCTAGCTGCCTTTGGGTTGTGCGATAAATGTGCTGATGGATGAGCTTTGGAGCTGATATGAGACACGTGGGTTTCGTAGCGTGTGCGATGCGCGGGAACTCAAGAGCCGACGCGCGCGTGGTTGCTCTAATCGAGTCTCCGGAGGCAAGTGTGTGGTATGACGTCGCGCACGACTCTCATGGTTCCGGATATGCGCGGCTACATTCGGACAAGCTCGGCATCTGAATGTGTCGTCACGTCACTAGATGGCGTGAACAACGAAGGTAGTATATTATATTATAATTATAAGCTCAAGAATGTATACTTTGGTGACATATTTATAAATAGCTAATGGCCCCACGCTAGGTATCTGTAATGTAAAGTAGCCTGAAAGATAGCTTCATATGTGAAGGGTGTAGGTAAACAAAATGGTTTGTAAGATTATGCTTCGGCAAATAAGATTCCTTAGTTTTTTGCGAGTTCAAATAAATAAAAAATAAAAGCTGTATGTGTCCCAAAAGTCCTGCAGACGTTTGAAGAAACGGAATTTGTTATAAGTTGCTCCTGAGTTGAGCAACTTTAGTCCCAAGGTCCCATCGGAGGTCCCAGTTTAATCAGATGTGCTGTCTAAAGGCTTCGTCCTGTCATGTTTACTGGAATTTCTTTTTAAATTTTAAATAAATATATTAATGTAGTGTTTGATGAAGGTAAGATGTAGATGTACCTGAATTTTAGTTAATCAGAAAAAGGCAAATTATCTCTTTATCATAAATATAGAAGGTATTTACATATATTTTTGCTTACTTATGTTAGGTTTATTTATTTTATTTTATATTATATTCATGTAATTCTTCATATATTCAATAGATTAGTAATATTATGATTTATGTTTTACTTACTTGAGCACATAGGCCTACCTGTTCTGTATTTATTTTTCTCTGTCCATCCTGGGTTTGGTGGAAGAGATCTGTTTTTAGATATAAGCTTGCCTTTGAAAATTACTTCTCTGTATTTTCTGTGTTTTATCTTACATGTGCAATAAATATATATGAAATACGAAATGTTCCTTTAAATATAAGGCAGTAGGTGGCACTCCTGAAAAGTAATCCACAGAAAATTCCAAATTCTTGAATATGAATCTGCCCAAATACGGTGAATTAAAATAAAAAACATGTCACACGCTTCTATTAGGAAAATACTTGCGAGACGATTCTTAAAAAGTCCAATTAACAATACGTCTGTAGGATTCTTTGCTACGTTCGTAAAGTTAACGATCCCAGCAGTACAATGACGTTGTTTGATTTTTTGAATCAGAAAAGTATCAATTCTACAAATAATAATGTTCAATGAATCGGAATAGCTGATAAGTAACGTAAAGAGAGTTCTGAACGTCTTTTGCATTATGTTTTATTAAAAGTATTCAAAGAGCTAATCAGGAATTCAATCAATCTTGATATTAAAATAAAAGTAAGTATAAGTACTTAATTTATAAAAATAAATAAATAGGTAATTATAATCTAAGTATAAATGTAATCGATGGAACCCTATAATTGGCTTTATCTCTTAAGTCTTTATAGTAACATTTTTTGTAATGATAAATGCTGTTGGCTTCCTGAATAAATAAATAAATAAATAAATAAATATTATCTGATAGATACCTAGAGCTATCTACTTTGTCAGTTTATTAAAATTAAAACGATTGAAAACAATTCGGGAGACACCTCAGCTATAATAATGATAAACTGTGAAACTTTAATACGTTTAATAATTCAGCTCCATAATTAAGGCAAACTGACAATGTTAAAACTCATAATGAAAATACATCCCTATTCTGCCATTGTCACGATTTAAGAGTATTAACTCTTATCGTTAGACTCACGAAACGTTGCAAAATTCATGCAAATGCCTGTTTCTGAACTCAGTTCTGTGCACCCCACCCCTTACCCTCCGTAGTTTTGGCTCAAGGGAGTTGCGACCCCGTAATGAAGCTTTAGTGGGAACTATAGAGGTTTTAATAATGGTAAGGCTTTGAGTCCACTACGGCTGAATGTTTCATTTATGTATCAAAATGACACTCCGCAGACAGACAGATAATACTTCGCTGCATCGACACTTTTTAAGGCTGATGTCGACGGCTGTCGATTGCTACCGACGCGTTTCATTCGTGTGTAAGTGCTCTTACTAGCGATTTGTCAAACTTGCAATGAGTAAACTAAATAGTTGGCCGCTCAATGTGTGAACGTTGATAACATAGTCTTATATACTCCTTAATACGTACAAGTATAGAATAGTTACTGATGTGAAACGGTGTTTGTTTTGTCAAATATAAAGTCATACTGATCATCGAAGCTTATGGCGACCTAATGGTAATAAATAAATACTTAAAATCAGTGATAAAAGACAAACATGAAGCCGATGCCGACAGCGGCTGCGCGGTAGGGCCCCAGGGCCGTGATTTTGAAAGCGAATCGTATGACAGTGTCTATAAGCGAAAGCTCAAAATTCTGGTTTTGATTGCTTACTTCCTCAACCGAGAATCAAACCTGGAACATACACATGCTTCACTATACTTGTCAAGCAGAACCATAAACACCACTACGCCACAGTCACCAAAAAACTGCCTTTTAGCAACGTAAAAAGTGATGGACAATAAAACAGAATGGGATGTTATCCGTCATTCTTCACTTTTTATTAGACCTACACTATAAATTTTTATTCGCCAATTTATTTTTACAATGTACAGTGAAATGCATGATCGTCAGGAAATATGTAGTAGGTGCATTATATATCACAAATTAACCAAGGACAGCTCGGTGTATGCTGAAGTGATACTTGAACACTTGATTGTACAAAACAAAATAATTACAGTATGTGTAGGTACAAATACACACATACTTTAAAATGATTATGATTCATGATCTTGAAAGACATTATTTATGTAGGCACTCGATAGGTCTAACCCTGCTCAGCTATCAACCTCACTTAGCGGAACTCGGTTTGATCTCATCTATGTACATACTTGTAATTTATTATACAAAACGACTGTCACAATTAATATACTACCGATATGCATAGGAATCATCATCATCCCTATCTACTTTAAACGACGAATATTTGTATGTAACAGTGTACGATTATAATGTTTTGAGTTTTAGATAATTGAAACAAAAAGTAAACTTTAGAAAAAACCGACTTCCACAAACCCTATTTGATTAGATTGAGTTTAATACAAACTGTAACCCCTTATCCCCTCCCCCCCCCAATGGGGACTTAATTTTGTCAAATCCCATCCCAGTGCTACCCCACGCTACTAAGAAACCTCTGTACAAAGTTTCATGGCTCTAGGTCCACCGGTTTAGTCTATGCGTTGCCTGCCCGTCAGCCACGCATTGTATTTGTACCTAGTATTGAGCAGTTTTGGTAGCCTTATCTGGTCTTCATCAGCAGTTCCGCATCACAATATTATGCTTACCATGAGTAAATGCACGAGATATTACTAAAAACACAAAAATCAGTACAGGTCTGCCTAAAATATTTAAAGAGTTCCCTCGAATTCTCCAGGATCCCATCATCAGATCCTGACCTGGTGGTCCATAGTACCAATGGGAAGGTTAACCCTTTCAAAATAAAAAATAAATTTCCAATTCAGTCCATCCGTGTAGGCGCAAACGGGGCACAATCATTAAAAAAAACATCCGGACGAATTGTAAACCTCCTCCTTTGGGAAGTCGGTTAAAAATGGGGCATCAATCAAAAAGTGACCTACTCATTGCGACATAACATGGCGGGCTACCACGAGGCACGCCACTCTTCTTCTTCTTCTTTTTATTAATGGCGTCCTAACCTCTTTTGAGGTTAATTTTTCATCTCACATTATACCACAATTTATGTCATATTTCGTAACTCAATGACGTTTCGCGCCGCGCGCCACCGCCGGTGACCCGTAGCAACCATCAAGACGTCAACTTTGAGTCGCGACTTTAGACGTTTCGTGTGACTCGTGTGACAAGTTTGACAACATCTCCGGAGGGTGCGTTTCATGCTCGAGTTGCGCCTCTTTACAGTTTTGCGTGGCTGTGTGTAAAGTTTGAAACATATTCGCGAGTTAGTAAACCGATGCGCGCGCACTTATTGTTTTTTAGTCGCAGGTGTCACTTTTGGCGACTTGAGTGGCGTGGCCTTATGGTAGCCCGAGGGTAGCCCGATGCATGACACTACGCATGACACTATTTGGCGCTTCGTCAGACAATAAATTCACAAACAAAAGTTTCGTTCAAATAAGGTCGAATCCAAATTCATCCTATGCTATTCAGCCTCCTTGCTTGCTACAGTAAGCAAAAGCGCACTTTGTTTTCCACATGAGTTTTAGGCACAGATCTGATCAATCAAAATGCTTGTTTGCTTCTCGTTTGTATGTCTGTGTATATTGATTGATGATCTAAGCAGTTGATCAATATAAATTGTAATATTTTATTGTGTTTGTACCTGAGGTTTGTACCAACTAAACACTACAAAATTATTCACGTCAAAAGTGACGTTAACACTTTGGTCAGTAAGCCCGTGGATTTTGCTCACGTCGTCGCCGAGACGACAACAAACTAAGGCCGTTGAGACGATAGTGATGAACGTTTGACTTAGCGCTTGTATCTTCTTGTATCTTCTTTAAGGGGGTCAAAGTGCCTGCACGTGGCCCACATGTGCGGGGCCTTTGCACATGTGGACTTAGCGCTTAAAATAGAGCTAACAAAGCTCAAAGATTTTGTTTCATTTCCCTTGTCAGTTTCTCAGGACAATATACATGGTCCCCACCGGGATTCAAATCCGTATTTCCTGCATGTCTTCCGGCAGTGTAACCACTACCTATACCATGGCCGCACATTTTTAAAGTTATTCTGAAAATACTCTCTACTCCCTGTATAATTAAGTATAAGACGACCTCTGTGGCGCAGTGGTTGCGCATCTACCTACCATGCGAGAGGAAAAAAAAACCCCAGGTCTTGGATGTTTACATGTTTATGATGTCGCTGTTTCTGGTTCCCCTGGCCAGAAGCAATGTATGTGCCTGTATGTAAATGTTTATGTTTAATTCAAAGCTTTGTAGAAAAAAATTCTTTCACCTTATCTGTTCGATCGTAACAGAATGCTTTTACTAATCCATTACTGGCTATCGAGTGGCGTGATCATAAATAAAACGTTTGATAACTAAAACGATTTTATTTCATTAGGACGCGGCGGGCGTGTTCAACTTCAAGCTTCGATCGCCCAGCTTTTATTTTTTAAATGGGTATTTATCGTAAGTGCTCCGCCGCTTTTTTGGAACCCGAAAGAAATTAATCAATCAATCAAACGGATTTATTCTGACCTGTAGTAACCGTTTCATGATTGCGTAATTTCATTATATTAAAGTAGAATTTATGGAGGTTTGTTCAGAATTCATCTGTTCAAACAGGTTAATGCATTGTCTGACAATCCAAAAAATAATATCATAGAACAATACGGTAAGTTTGTTGTAAGTAAGAGAAATATAGAACTGAATGACCACGCAAGTAAGTTATTTCGACAATAAAATAGTTGATATAATAGTCCATGGAAATTGTACCAAACAAGTACAGTCTATTCGTGATAAGAATGCAGTGAAATTTAAATTTAAATCTGTTAACACACACTCACAGGACAGAACATAACCTTCGCGTTCGAAAGTTTGCCTTTAACTGGTCACTGTGAACTTGGCTTGATAATTGGAAACGATTTGATTGGTTACGGGGCGTGGCTAGGCCGCCGGACAGTCATGACTTTACTGCATTCTTATCACGAATAGACTATAGTGTTTAGTTGCCTTACAACAAATGAGGTAGTTCTGTTTTTATGGGTTGCTAGTATTGAAATAGGTTATTAAAAATCCAAGTTTTCCACCTCGAAAGCCCTTCGGATCACTGTGATGTACTGTTTTCGAATTAAAAGTGAAAAACGGAATTAAGTCCAAAATTTTCATGAGTTTTCAAGTTTTCTGTGATCCGAAGGGCTTTCCAGATGGAAAACTTGGATTTGTCATTACTCATTTCATCACTACCAACTTATAAAAAAAAACAGAACTACCTCATTTCATGTAAGGTAAAAAGTACCGAATCGGCTATAAGATCGTGCAAAGGCTTGGAGGAGTTGCAAGGGCGAGACTTGTGAAATGAGGTTGTGGAACTGTTTCCATCCATAACACTTTGAAGGCTTCGAATAAATTAGAAAGGTTTGTCAGTGTAGTACGTACCCTTATCAAGTAGCCCATTGGTCGGCTCTGAGCACGCACACAATCAGTCTCAGGTTCTCTCAGGTTTCGGTTAGGTCTGACTCTTTTGGACTCACTGTCATCGAGTTACCAGCCTTTAGAGTGCTCGCACCGTAAGTCCGCACTAAGTCTCTGCCTGTTTTTTTTAATGAGTGTGTGAAAAAATAAATAAAATGATTATGGCATGCCAAGTCGTTTTGTTTGGTATAATAACAGTAATTTTACTTAAATAAATGCATAACGAGGTTTTGCATGTCTAGCATGTGATTGAATCAAATTTCACAAATTCACATTGAGGAAGATACAACTTGCAATTTTTCACTTTGTAAGGGTCTGTCTTTTTACTTTGAGGAAAAATGGTTTCAGGAACTTCAACGTAATTTTTAAAGACCTATCTATAAACACCCCACACATTTAGGTTTGATGGAAAAAAAAATAGGTTTCAGTTCCATGTATGGGAAGTCGCCCTTTATTTTTTATTTTTAAATTTTTGTACAAAAATCGTCAAGTGGTTCACGGAATACATCTACATACCAAGTTTCAACTGTGTGTTAGTCTTAATAGTTTCAGAATAAAGTTGCTGTGACATACGGATGGACGGACGGACAGACGGACAGACTTGACGAAACTATAAGGGTTCCTTGTTTCTTTACGGAACCCTAAAAAAGCCCGCATATTTCGTGTACTCCTAAATCACATCACAAAATATACAAACGAGATTGCCTTTATGTACTGTCGGTACAGGATAACGACCGTAAAGCATAGGATAGAGATATTTCCGGTAGAGGCGGAAGTGACGGAGTTGGATTACGTTACCATACCAACCTGGGAGGAGAATATTCGAGAATTGATAACATCCTTGTAATTCGATTTTGTATCATTGGGTAGGATTAGGAATTAGGGGATTTGGGGAATTAGAGCTGCCACCCCAAATGAGAAAAACAATGAAAAAGAAAGTGGCGCTATGTTATAAAGGATTATTTTTTTCATGTCAAATGAGATTTCTCTTGTATTAGAAGATTTAGCAAAAGTAATTTAATAAAACAATCGGAAAGAATCGAAATTGTTTATTCATTTCAACTAACAGAAGAGTTGTCATCGCTATCACTGCTATCAGCACTTAAAGATATTATTATTTGTATTTTATAAAGTTTTAGGTTGCCTGTTATATTGGATGATAGTTGACTTAAAAAACGGCTATTTTTTGGTATAGTGTTTCATAGTAACAATGGTTCGTTTTGATCCATGCCAGCATCTCCCAACGTATGTCGACTTACATACCAGTAATCCTATAAAATACATCGTATTATAAGCATAAGAATTTTCTTATTTGCCGCGCTTCGCGGTGTTTTCCTCTGAATAGCCAGACTATGTCATAACGACAGACAGTCCCTCCTGCATCGTGGCTTGTATATTTCAATGGAGGTGTTCATATAAATAAACGATGGTACGATTAATTGCCGTCCACGACTTTTTAGGGTTCCGTACCCGAAGGGTGCCAAACGGGACCCTATTACTGAGACTTCGCTGTCCGTCTGTCCGTCCGTCCGTCTGTCACCAGGCTGTATCTCATGAACCGTGGTAGCTAGACAGTTGAAATTTTCACAGATGATGTATTTCTGTTGCCGCTATAACAACAAATACTAAAAATCAAAAGAAATTTAATATTAAGGGGGGCTCCCATACAACAAACGTGATTTTTTTGCTCATTTTTGCTGGATATTGATAATGGTAGCAGGTAGACGCTTAAAATGTTCACAATATATTGAGTATATTATTTACTTAAAAAATAAATAATTAAATTAAAATTAAATTAATATTTAGGGGGGGCCCCCATACATTTTTTTTGCGGTTTTTTATAGATAATG
Source organism: Argyresthia albistria (assembly GCA_963457715.1). Classification (NCBI taxonomy): domain Eukaryota; kingdom Metazoa; phylum Arthropoda; class Insecta; order Lepidoptera; family Argyresthiidae; genus Argyresthia; species Argyresthia albistria. The sequence continues at coordinate 9,387,693 of OY735272.1, forward strand.
GCACGGAACCCTTCGTGCGCGAGTCCGACTCGCACTTGGCCGGTTATTTTGCTTGACGACAGATTGTCAAGACAAACTGCATAAAGTAGTCGATGTTGGGAACAGCTAGAGATAATAGTATTACAAAGATAAATTGACCGTTACGTTACGACTTAGTAGGAACTCTTACTTTTTTTTAATTTTTGTCCTGTTACTGTTAAAATATGGCAATGTTATTTTAGGGTAATTTATTGTGGTAACACTGCATAGTTTTTTTTAGTTATATCCGATTCATCTCGGTTGCTTTCTATACCTGATATAACAGTTACTACTGCACGTAAATCAAAATAGGTATACAGTACGAAATATATATGAATACAAGGTTTTTGTTATCGGCGTAGATATTTACAAATATGCTATGGCATTGTGTTGCCTATTATCCTATGCTATGAAACTAAGCAGGCAGCAGATACAATAGCAGAAAATTAAATAAGATGAATCGTGCAAAAACCTTGTCATGTCCATAACTTAGGCAATAAGATATGCCCTTGATACACAAATTAGAATATTATATTACTGGTAAAACGTGGGCAGGACTCGGTCCCTGCCTCCCGGTATGGGAAAAAGCGTGACGCTCCAAATCTTATGTAAATCATATAACACTGTAAATTGAGTATATTTCGTTTCGTTCTGTCGGACGTTTGAGTATTATTTTATGTGGCAAGGTATAACGCATATTACAGAAAAACAAGAGTTTCACATTTCTCTACTTCCACAAAACTCGTGTACAATCGAGAAGAATCATATTTACCTCACAAAAGGTTATCCGATCCACTCACAGCGCACAACACCACCTCACTTCACTAGAATATTTCTAATCTCTCATTTTTACATTGAAAATTCACAAAAATACACTTGGAACCGTTCACCAATGATGTTGTCCACAGTTTTGGCACAGCACTTGTCAGTAAAATACAGTATTTTAGTTATCAAAGCCAGTTTTTGTACCAATGATATCGGCAAGGTGTTGGAGTCGTCGTAGCGGGTGCTAGGCGCTACGCGGTGGCTACGACTGCCGTAGCTGCCCCCTCCCCCGTGCGAACCGCGCTACGCGTTACACAGAATTTTTGCTCTCAGCTTATTTTAGCCAATTTTTTTCTAGTTCCGTTGAATAACAGCTGTTGGTATAATTTAAGACTTTGGAAAGTAATTGGAATTTCGTTTAGTGTTGATTTAATATCAATTGGTGCGTTGAAGGCAGTTTAGGGTTTCACTGGAATTCAGTGAGTATTTTGAATTGTATAAATTGTGTTATGTTGTTATGACATTAGGTCTCACTTTTATGATATTGTATATAATGCCACATGTATTGGCATTAGCATATATTGGCTTATGTTATAAATAAGTTCGATACATTACGCCGTAAGCGAAGAGAAAACAAAGATATGTCTTGTCTTTGGTACAATAAGACAAAAGTTAAGCTAAACTCAACTTTAGCATGTTAACATTCGTCGGAAAGTAGCAACCGTCGCAATCACATATTTATTTACCAAAACTATGATATAATACTTAGTACAGACCTGCCAACTTATTTGTGAACTGGAGGGTCTCGCTAGTGACTTCCTAATATTGCCGTATTTGGGAATTGCATCCGTGCATAGAATGGCGTTTTAAAGATCGCGGTCGTAGTTCCAAATTATGACATTTCAAAGATACATCTGTCTCGGTTTCATTTTCAATGAAGAAGAAGAGTTTGTAGTAGGCACTGTGAGTCGTGAGATTGCTACATATATAAAATAACCGGCCAAGTGTGGGTCGGACTCGCGCACGAAAGGTTACGTACCGTTATCTATAAAAAACCACAAAAAAATTATAAGGCAGCCCCCCCTTAATAATAATTTAATTTTAATTTAATTATTTATTTTTTTAGTAAATAATATACTCAATATATTGTGAACATTTTAAGCGTCTACCTGCTACCATTATCAATATCGAGCAAAAATGAGCAAAAAAATTCACGTTTGTTGTATGGGAGCCCCTCTTAATATTAAATTTCTTTTAATTTTTAGTATTTGATGTTATAGCAACAACAGAAATACATTGTCTGTGAAAATTTCAACTGTCTAGCTACCACGGTTCATGAGATACAGCCTGGTGACAGACAGACGGACGGACGGACGGACGGACGGACGGACAGACAGCGAAGTCTCAGTAATAGGGTCCCGTTTGGCACCCTTCGGGTACGGAACCCTAAAAACAACTGCAAAGTTACCTAATATTGACAATTATAATTTCTCCCTCTCGCCCGCACATCTATTGTTCGCTATTGTTAGTTTGGCCGAAGACAGAAACTCTTCGCATATGAACGCCACCTGGCGATCGAAATAATCGCACTTCGTCTTTCATACATGTTTTTCAGTTATGACTATCATTGGCAAAAGTTCAAAAGTATGATCGTTGATTAACAATGTCTCCTGATATTAATAAACACTTCGTTATTTAACGTTTAATAATTCATAACGGCAATTTTATTATAAGAAAATTCCTCGTTAAATATTATCTTAAGGATAATTTAACGTCCTTCTAGGAATTGAATTCTTATCTTGTTGAAATTAAAAGTAGTCAAGTTTCTTAGTATGAGTCCAGTTTCTGAGTCCACACCACACGGTGTCGTCCATGTGGTGTCGTCGCAACGCCAGTAATTTACGCTTTGCCGGCCAGACGGTACAGGGGCGTTGCGTCAAAGCAGCGTTGCTTAACTTTATCCATGCTTAGAAGCAACTTGTGAGCTAACCTAAAACTTCATAAAATCCACTTTTGAAATACTAGGGATGTTACTAAAACAATCGAAATTGTTTATTTAGTTGAACTAACAGAAGAGTTGTCATCGGCATCGTCATCACTGCTATCCGCACTTAGGGATATAATAAGTTCATTTTCAACTATATTGTCTGTTCTATAATGTCTCTTTGCAAATCTTGTAAAATTATTCCCGATTCACAAATGTTTAAAGGGTGTACCGATTATTTTGAATAATCGATTTTTATGAGCAATATCCCCTCACTAACAGGCTAAGATTGACATCTGTCAAATTGTCTGTTATATATATTACTACAACAAAATGACTATATCCCTCCCGTGTGTCGCATGCGCGTTGCGTCATCGCAGCGCACCGCATGTTTGAACAGGGTTATACAGATGGGTCTTGGATGTTTACATGTTTGTGATGTCGTTTCTGGTTCCCACGATACATGGTATCCTAGTGTGGGGCCAGAAGCAATGTATGTGCCTGTATGTAAATGTTCCTGTTTATGTTTAAATTCTGTTAGCAAATTGGCATAATTGCTTAAAGATATAAAAATGGTGACAGGTTAAACCTAGTGTGGGGTCCACAAGCAACTTGTATATTTAAACCCAATCAGTTGAATAAAGATTTTGTATTTGTATTTGAATAAGCGTTCATAGATTCGCTTACATCGTTTTATGTTAATACGATCATTCTCCAAAGTAGTGTAATAATAGAAAAATCATTTTTAGGAGACGTGACTGATGTAATTATTGCTATCTCGCTTACTCCCGCTGAGGGGATAGTTCATCCAACCGAAAGCTAGAGTGGTGCAAGTTGTAAGCTTATTATCAGCTTCGAATTGGCTCAGACAGTGATGACTTTACTGCATTATTATCACGAATAGACTTTAGTATAAACTGCTGCTGCGATCGATTACTGGGTAGGGTACATTTGTATAACAACAACATACTTATAAAAATAATCAACATGATTTTCATCCGCTCTAAGAGGATTCATAGGCGTCCATTACACGCTCAGGCAGGCGTCAATCAATTCCATCAGTCATGCTGTGATTGACGAATGACTGACCGTCTAATGCGATAAATGATGGCTGACAGAGCCTCGATCACGAATGTTTTCGTGAGCGTTAACGATTTCGAGAACGCAGGAAATTATATTTTATGTCATGAAGAATAAGAATCACTGACATTTGACGTTTCGATAGTTTTCTATCGAATCTATATTCATATTCTTTATTGCACAGTAACTTAATTGGGCCCCGGAGTTGATTTGACTCGACATCATGACTGATGGAATTGACTGTCATTCACGACTGATGGAATTGACTGACGCCTGCATGAGCGTGCAATGGACGCCATAGACGCTCGCGCCCCCCGGGGAGATTCGCAACCTGTCGTCCCTTGCGCCAGCCGCCATTGATGCTGCGTACCGCACATGCGCATTAGCCTCGCCCGGGGTTCCAACCTCAGGCCATTCGGGCTTGGTCACCCAACTAATTATATCATGAGAAAATACCTAAATCTAGAATAGGGCCTAGAAGCTTTCAGTTCGGTTTAGATTGTTATCAGATTAATTGGCTGGGTAATGTAAGTGTTCGATTTAATACGGGCTAAGGGGCAGGTCTTTAGGTCGCAAGGGTTAAGAATTTTCTTAGTGGAGTTTATGTTTTAGTCATAGAAAGAATCTCTAGCTGTTGCTTCAAATCAATTTAGCGTCACGCGGTCTCTTAAATGTTTTATGATATTGCAAATATTTCGTGCTAGCATCCTTCCGAGCAACCCTTTAAAAGTAAAGAACTTAAAACCTTTAGCCTAGAAAGCCACGGACAGGCAGACATACACAGACATACTACTCAAAATTACCACCTCTTTGATGTCAGGGGTTGTAAAATACGAGGTAACTCGAAAAAAGTTAATCATATCACCTTTCTTGAAAGTACCATATGAGTAATGACCCTAATCAGGTTGCCACTTTAAATATGATTACACATTTCTGCTCCAGCCCATTTTATGTCTGACCTTACCTTCGTGTCAAAGTTAATGAGAGTCTTCAACACAAGATTGAGGGCCGCTGCAATTTTTTCTTTATACAGTTTAACATGGAGAAAGTCGTAAAGTGCCTCACAAGTCTCGAGGTTAATCAATTTATCTGATAACAAGCTGCTTTTAGAAAATTACTAACACACCTAGTATAACTACTGGGTCGCAACTATTTCTCTGCAACAAAAATGTGCTCTGAAAAATATAGACGATGAATATTCATCAATATATAGGGTGACAGAGGCATAGATGTGACCACTTTAAGAAAATTATTAAATTTTGCACGACAGTGGGCTAGCCCGTCGCTGCAGCTGTGTAATGCCTTCATTACGGTTGAAGGAATAAAAATTACAACACCAACACCCAGTACCTACCTACATTCTGACATTGA